>OX392463.1:177182304-177612910 GCA_947623515.1 Neoascia interrupta
CAATGCTAAATTCAATGCCAATGCTAGATTCAATGCCAATGCTTAATTCAATGCTAATGCTAAATCCAATGCCAATGATAAATTCAATGCTAAATTCAATGCCAATGCTAAATTCAATGCCAATGCTTAATTCAATGCTAATGCTAAATCCAATGCCAATGATAAATTCAATGCTAAATTCAATGCCAATACTAAATTCAATGCCAATGCTAAATTCAATGCCAATGCTTAATTCAATGCCAATGCTTAATTCAATGCCAATGCTAGATTCAATGCCAATGCTTAATTCAATGCTAATGCTAAATCCAATGCCAATTATAAATTCAATGCTAAATTCAATGCTAATGCTAAATCCAATGCCAATGATAAATTCAATGCTAAATTCAATGCCAATGCTAAATTCAATGCCAATGCTTAATTCAATGCTAATGCTAAATCCAATGCCAATGATAAATTCAATGCTTAATTCAATGGCAATGCTTAATTCAATGCCAATGCTAAATTCAATGCCAGTAATAAATTCAATGCCAATGCTAAATCCAATGCCAATGCTATATTCAATGCTTAATTCAATGCCAATGCTAAATTCAATGCCAATGCTAGATTCAATGCCAATGCTTAATTCAATGCTAATGCTAAATCCAATGCCAATGATAAATTTAATGCTAAATTCAATGCCAATGCTAAATTCAATGCCAATGCTTAGTTCAATGCTAATGCTAAATCCAATGCCAATGATAAATTCAATGCTTAATTCAATGCCAATTCTAAATTCAATGCCAATGCTAAATTCAATGCCAATGCTTAATTCAATGCCAATGCTTAATTCAATGCCAATGCTAGATTCAATGCCAATGCTTAATTCAATGCTAATGCTAAATCCAATGCCAATGATAAATTCAATGCTAAATTCAATGCCAATGCTAAATTCAATGCCAATGCTTAATTCAATACTAATGCTAAATCCAATGCCAATGATAAATTCAATCCTAAATTCAATGCCAATGCTAAATTCAATGCCAATGCTTAATTCAATGCTAATGCTAAATCCAATGCCAATGATAGATTCAATGCTAAATTCAATGCCAATGCTAAATCCAATGCATATGCTTAATTCAATGCTAATGCTAAATCCAATGCCAATGATAGATTCAATGCTAAATTCAATGCCAATGCTTAATTCAATGCCAATGCTAGATTCAATGCCAATGCTTAATTCAATGCTAATGCTAAATCCAATGCCAATGATAAATTCAATGCTAAATTCAATGCCAATGCTTAATTCAATGCTAATGCTAAATCCAATGCCAATGATAAATTCAATGCTTAATTCAATGGCAATGCTCATATAGGAACTATTCCTCACTGACCCCCCCACATCCTCTTCGACCTCAAGCAACCCCCCCCCCGCCCCTCTTCCAAACCTTATCAACAAGGCAAATCCCCATCTGGAGGCAAACAGTTACGAGACCACCCTTCCTTCAGGAAGTCTCTCATAGTCCCCCTCTCAACTCTGCTGACAGCGGTTCACACCGAAACGGTTATTCACTTCATTACCTTCGGGTATGTCTCAACCAATCAAAATTTGATTGGTGACCCTCGGTACAGGCTAATACCTTCACTGGTGGCCCAGACCCCTCCCACCCAAAGGGGTAGTCATCATTTAGGTCCTCGGGCTGTTAACTCCGGTCCTACTAGTGGTATCACAATGGACCGCCTTTGGTCTAAGTGTGTCCCTGCCCAGCGGATACAACCACCCAACCTAACCTAACCTTCTACTCTACAGTGAAAGCATTCAAAGAAATTTTTTGCACTCAGATTTTGGGTTAATTTCTTAAAATACGCTAAGCCTATAAAAAAACAGACGGACCTCCATATAAGACTTCATACAAGATTGTTTTTTTCCGACAACAAATAGAATTTTGCATGGCTTCGCCGTAGGAGCCGCTCCCCAATATTTGCAACAGTATTTATGTCCGGCTAGCCTTTTCACTCATACACGGAATTTGTAAATTAAAACTGGTTTCAATTATGCACTTAAGGGAATTTTTGAATTAACGGTTCAACTCTATTACGCAGAGCCAACAAAACTTACTAAAATTCTAACGAAATGTAGTTTATTATTTTTTGCAGGAATATTAACAAAATTGGTTGCCAATTTCTTGGAAACAGGACACTATGCTGCAATCGATGTTGCTCATCTTTGACCTCAAGAGCGAAACATTCATTAATTATGTAAATGTGAATAAAATTTACATATCAGGCAGGGGCATTCCATAAATCTTTCAACCGCAAATTGTAGGGAAAATCATGTCCAAATAATTTTTGTTTTATAGTTTAGAGAAAAACGTGGTTAAATTATGTGCGTTCAATTTTTAAATTTTTTTCTGTGCTGTTTTCAACTCAGCTCGTAAATGTACCTTTACTTTCGTGTTCAACATCCCGTTCCTTTAGAACGCTTTGGGCTCTAATTTCAGACTGCTCCTGTTCGTGTCCTTGAAATTCACGCAGCGAGAGTAGTTCGCGAACATTTTGGCCGAAGACTTTAGCACTATAAGTCTGCCATGCGAACCTGGTAAGACGAAGATATAACGAAGGCTGCAAGAAAAAAACGGGTTAGTAACCAGCAGTAACCTCAGGGTGGGGTATTACATCCACTCCTGTGGGTTCTAGTTATCAACAACATTCTGAAGAAGTTAAGTGCTATGGGTATCAGCGCCACGGCTTACGCAGATGAAGTGGTGGTACTGGTGCATGGAAAGTACTTAAATATCTTAAGTGAAATCATGGAGGGTTCTCTGGGGGCGATCAGCATCTGGACCCAAAGCTGTGGTCTCAGTGTCAACCCTTTGAAAACGGAACTGGCTCTTTTTACCAGGAAGTACAAGATACCGCAATTCAAGCTCCCCAAGTTAAATGGAGTGGAATTATCCCTATCGGATAGTGCGAAGCATATGGGTGTTATCCTGGACAAAAAACTGAATTGGAATCTTAATGTGGGGAAAGAATCAAAAAGGCATATAATGCTCTTTTTATCTGCAAGAGAACGGTAGGGAAAACTGGTTGTATACCGTTGTGGTAAGACCCATTCTTACTTACGGTGCCTTGGTTTGTGGGAAAGCAACAAACAGAAAATCAGTTTATGGAAAATTATCAGCGGATATCAGAGATTATCAGCGCACCATACTACACCTACGGAAGTTCTGACCACTCTGCTGAACCTAATACCGCTTGATCTACAGATAAAAAAAACTTGCTGGCAATAGTGCGCTACGGCTCACTAACTTAAACTACTTCAAGTGCAGTAGTTACGGACACGGCTCGATCCTGTCGGAGATACTGGCAGGCAATCCAACTTTAACGGATGAAATTCCCGCCCTTGTCGACTTTGACACACCGACGCCGACGTCATCGTATGACTTCATTTATCCAGTGAGGGAAGAGTGGGAAAATAATGCAATTGTCAGACCTAATGAAATTGCAATTTTCACAGACGGTTCGAAAACAGGGGAAGGAACAGGTTCTGGTATCTTCTCAAAAGACCCCGAACCAAATGTATCCTTAAAGCTACCAGATACATGCAGTGTCTTCCAATCAGAGGTTCTGGCTGTACTAAGGGCGGCCGAGCTTTTGCAGATGAGATCGATATCCGGCAGAGATATCGCCATTTACATCGATAGCCAGGCTACGCTCAAGACAAATCAAATTTGATATAGTCATGGGCTGTCGCACAATGCTCAAGGCATTGTGCAGTCAGAACCGGGTGAGACTGTGCTGGGTGCCAGGAGACTGCGGTATAGAGGGTAACGAACAAGCTGATGAGCTTGCAAGAAAAGGAGGGCTCATTGGAAACAGTGTGGTTTCTAACATCAAACCACCCCTCTGCGTAGTTAGAGGTACTATTGGGGAGAAAATTGTAATGACGGGCAACCAAAGGTGATCTCGTCTGGCTGGACACAGGATATCTAGGTCCCTCTGGCCATGACTAGACGAAAAAGGATTGAAAGCTCTCTTAAAACTGAGCAGAGACAAGCTAAGGCCTTTGGTGGGAGTTCTGACGGGACATTGTCTCCTGAGGAAACACGCAAGGAGGCTCGGGCTTTCTGACACAGATATTTCTCGATATTGCAGTAATCTGCAGGCGGTTGTGGACATAGCACACATACTGTGCGAATGCGAGGCAATTTCGAGAGTTCGCAGAAAATATTTAGGGGAATATTTCCTTGGAAGTTTGGAAGAGGTACACGGCACAAACTTCAAGACCCTTCTTGGCTTTTACAGGAAAATTGGCTGTTTCACGGTGAATGTTTAGGTTGTTTTTGCCTTTTGAATGTTATTTTCAACTGGTTCCCCAGGTATCGCGATGGGCCCGCTTTGGTACCTAGTGTCTGTGTGGTCCTTTTCACCAGACCCCTGTTTAGCCTACCCTAACCAGCAGGTCTCAGCAAGCAGTGATATCTAAGAAGAATAAGGTTTGAATAACGAATGGATTTCAAACTGTTGTTATTCATTTCCCACGGGTTGTCCTCTGTTTCTTTCCTGCTGAAATTTGTTACGTCTTGTACAACAATTTTTAAACCTAAAACAAGGGAAAAAGTTTAATGTAAATCCAATTTAGTGATGGGGCAACGAAAATGTTGCCCGCATCAACACCCACAAGTAAAGTAGCTTTCCAGTACATGACAGCACTTGAAATTCCCTAGAATCCATCTCAGACATTTGTGAAATTCCTCAAGTTCATTATGTCTTCTTTTTTTATGCGCTCGAAAGTTAATTGAATCAAGGACATCGCCTATCTGTCTCGAAACATTTGAACATGTTTCATCTTTTTTTAAGAAATTTTCTTAAGAACTCTCACCACATTGACCAACGGAATTTTGGAGTCAAGTTCCCTATAAAGAATGAATTAATTAAGAAAACCAGCACGCTCACGGATACGGAATATCCTTGTAAATTTTTTTCATGTAAAGCCAGAGTTACCATCATCTTCACCCTCTTTATGTGCAGGTATACCGCCATTTGTGTTGCTTAACTTTAGAACATTTAAGTAAATTTTGATGAAATTAATTTGTGGCTGTCGGCGAACATTATTTATTTTAAAATGGGCTGGTATATATTTTTTTCTAAGCCAGTCAAGTAGCTCTCTGGATGAACAAATAATCCCATTTATCCCGGGCTATGTTTTGACGGAATCTTAAAGTTAGTTAATGACGTAATTGAGCAAGGTGTGTTAAGTAGAACTAATTTAATGCATTTATAAATAATAACCTAATTATACCTATGCGAAGTGTACAGTGTTTAAAATTGTACTGAAAGACTCGAATATGAAAAAGCTATAAAAAAAAGTTCTTTCAGAATTTGTGGACATCATTAAAAAAAAAGACTTTGATCAGGTTTAACAATTTAGTGGCGTTTTGAAGCGAATGACTGAAGGATTACATACAAAGGACTTAGCCCCTTTTGACTTAAATTATTTCTGATTCAAACCAAATCTTTTCTGTATTCCAGGAAAAGGATATTAACTTTACCCTATACTCATGGGCGTATGCGATTTCGAACTATGCGAGAGCAGCAAGGATTCCTGTGAATTTAGAATAAATTTTTCCAATTAAACTGATGCTAATGGCATTCAAGCTGCTCTGGCTTACAAAGTGGATGCATTCAGTGCTTTGTGTAAAATCATGCGAATGATTGATGGAAATTATTTCTATGCATCGAAATGTTGATGTTATTTTTCCAATAATTCTTTATGTTTTTGATTTGAATAAAACAATTTGCAAAATGAAAATATAATTAAAAATACCAAGAATAGATAGAAACAAACACCGACGATCCAGTACTTCTTGATTGTAATCCTTTCTTAATAACACTATTTTCAGTTTGCAAACTTTGAGCGATGAGAGAGCTGTGGATTCAGAGTGTGAGTCTTAAACCACCTGGATGTACTGAAAGGTATAGCACAATGGAAGCTGCAGGTGTTTCTTCGCAATAGCCCCTGTCTGGGAGGAAGGCTCCCGATGGGAGTATGATAAAATGAATGTACTGGCTGCTTTTTCATCTTCCATACTTCAGGATGACTTGTGTACCGTGCTCGTTGATGGTTCGCCTGAAGGTATACTCGCTGTATTTTAAGTAAGGTTTCCTGATAACAGGCCGCACAATGGTCGGGCTTATAAGGAAGAGCAAAAAGAGTCCGTTAACTCTTCTATTTAATGGATTTTAATGAAATATGTTTATGGCATTAACACTAATATTTTACGTATTTCTTTGAAATTAAGTGAATGAAAATTGGTTATTTAAAAGTAATTAATGTTTTTTTTTAAATTTAAAGGTTTTGATTTTGTGAATACAATACAAAATAAAAACAAGAATAAAAATGAATGCTTCTTAAATAATGTAATGATTGATTATTAAAAACTGTGTAAATTAAAATATTAATATATATTTCATAGTAAACGCAAAAATAAGATTTCTAGCGTCTACTCTGATGCAACAAAGCTTAAGAATATCGAATTAAAGTGAGCCAAGGCTAGGCCTTTTACTATAGTGTTATTGTCACTTTTCAAACTATTCCAGGAATGTAGGATTTCCAGCTTAACTTTCTTAAAGATTTTATTTATATCCTTAAGATTTAATTTAGTAAGATTTCATTTAACACTAAAACCGAATTGAGGCCCTTCTCATCACTTCTCCGTCTCGGCACAGTTCTGTATATGACATAACCTCCTTCATCGTTTATTCTTACTTACTTACTTAAGGTCCGGGGTGGACCTGGGCCTCAGCCAACAAGCTTCGCCAGCCAGCTCTGTCTCTAGCTAGCCGTCTCCAGTTTCGCACGCGAAGTTGGCTGGGGTCCCCTTCCACTTGCGTGCGCCACCTGAGTCTCGGTGCTCCTCTACCGCGTCGTCCTCCACTCTCCGTCTATGCAGACGGGACCATAAATCGTCGGAAGAATTTTCCGCTCGAAGCAGCCTAAAGTGTTTTCATCCGCCTTTGACAGGGTCCATGCTTCTGCACCGTAAAGCAGGACTGGGATGATGAGGGTCTTATACATGGACACTTTAGTTGCTCGAGAGAGGGCTTTGCTACTCAATTGCCTTCTTAGCCCAAAGAAACAGCGATTGGCAAGAGTTATCCTTCGTTTGATTTCAGCGCAGGTTTCGTTGTCTGAATTGATAGCGGAACCCAGGTAGACAAAGTCCCTAACTACCTCAAAGTTATAGCTGTCGGTGGTGATGTTTTGTCCAAGACGTTGGTGTTGGGTGTCTTTTCTTGATGACAGCATATACTTGGTTTTGCCCTCATTGACTGCTAAACCCATATTCGCCGCTTCCGTCCCAATACTCACGAAGGCTTCACTGACATCACGCTTTGTTCTACCGATTATGTCAATGTCGTCTGCGTATGCAAGTAGTTGAACGGACTTTTGAAAGATTGTACCTCTGGTGTTGGCGCGAGAGTTTTGCACAATTTTCTCAAGTATGATGTTAAAGAAGTCGCATGACAGTGCGTAGCCTTTTCTAAATCCTTTTTCGACATCAAAGGAGCGGTGAGGTCTTTGCCGACCTTGACGGAACAGCGTGAGTTTTCCATCGTCATCCTGCACAGACTGACGAGCTTGGCAGGCATGCCAAAACTAGACATTGCGCTATATAGCTCGTCTATAGATGCTGTCATACGCGGCCTTGAAATTGATGAAGAGGTGGTGTGTATCGATTTGGAATTCCTGGGTTTTCTCCAAGATCTGCCGCAGTATGAATATTTGATCGATGGTGGACTTTCCTGGCCTAAAGCCACACTGATATGTGCCTATCAGATTGTTGACAAACGGCTTCAGACGTTCACACAGTACAGCAGAAAAGATCTTGTATGCGATGTTAAGAAGACTTATGCCCCTGTAGTTGGCACAACTCAGAGGGTCTCCTTTCTTCAGGATTGGGCAAACAATGCTGAGGTTCCATTCGTCGGGCATGCTTTCTTCCGACCATATCTTGCAGATGAGCTGGTGCATGCCCCTAACCAGCTCATCGCCAGCGGATTTAAAAAGCTCGGCAGCTAGGCCGTCTGCTCCGGATGCTTTGTTGCACTTGAGCTTAGACACAGCTACTTTCACCTCCTCCAGGTCGGGTGGGCGGTATCGTTCGTATGCTTCGTCGGTAACGTCTTCGCCCGGGTTGAATGGTTCGTTCTGCCTGACAGCGGTATTTGGTTCGTCCTCGCCGTTATACAGTCTACAGAAGTGGTCTTTCTAAATCCTTAGCACCGACTGCGATTCTACAACGATGTTCCCTTGATGGTCCTTACAGGCTTCAGTTCGAAGTTTATACCCTTGGCAGGACCTTTTGATCCTTTGGTAAAACTTTCTAACCTCATTCCTGTTGTAACATCTCCCTATCTCTTCAACCGCGCGCTTCTCGTGCTCTCTCTTTTTCCTTCGGAGAAGCCGGTGTTCCTCTCTCCTCCTCTGCTTGTAGAGCTCGCGAGCAGCTCTAGTCCTTCTGTTCAGCGCTGCTTTGTATGCTTCCTGTTTAGCTGCATGTGCTTGCCGGCATTCATCGTCAAACCAGGGGTTTCGTTGCGGTGGCCGTGTGAAACCCAGCACTTCAGAGGCGGCGTCTCTGATGGCATTTTGGCAATGTTGCCACTGGCTATCAATACTTGACGCTGGCTGCATAGGACTTCATAGAAGGTTTTGAGAGACTCGGTTGGAGAAGGACCTGGCGATCTCTTACGATTGTATTCGGCCGACATCAAACTTCCTCACAGTATTTCCATTTCTTGGCGCTGGTCGGGATATCCGCAGCCGTACCTTGGCTACAACAAGGTATTGATCCGAGTCAATGTTGGCCCCTCGGAAAGTTCGGACATCCATGATACTGGAGGAGTGCCTTGCGTCGATCGCAATGTGGTCAATCTGGTTGAGGGTTGATTGATCGGGAGATCTCCATGTCCCTTTGTGGATATTGAGATGCGGGAACTGTGTACTAGCTACCATAACGTGTCGCCCCGCAGCAAAGTCGATCAGCCTGAATCCGTTATCGGAGGTCGTGTCTTGCGGGCTATGCTTTCCGACAGTACGACCAAAGATGCCGTTCCTTCCTAGCTTGGCATTAAAATCGCCTAGGACAATCTTAATGTCATAGCTAGGGCACTGCTCATAAGTTTTGCCCAGGAGCTCGTAGAACATATCTTTGGTCTCGTCATCTTTCTCCTCTGGGGGGGCATGCGCGCATATGAGGCTAATGTTGGTGAATTAAGCCTTGATGCGGATCGTCGCGGGGCGCTCGCTTACCGGGTTGAGACTCAAGACTTTTTGCCTAAGTCTGCCTCCAACAACGAAACCACATCCAAAAAGGCGCTGTCTTTGATGCCGATAGCAGTCGCCGTAGGTCGCAGTTTTTCATCCTTCTTTTGCCCGGCCCGTCCCACCGCATTTCTTGGATGACAGTAAACTCTGCCTTGTAGTCGTTAAGGACCTCCGCTAGTTGCTCGGCTGCACGTGGTCTGTTAAGGAACCTAACATTCCAAGTGCAGATCCGGAGCTCGTTGTCCTTTTCTCGTTTGCATTGGTCGTCAACAGTAAATCCGTCCGAATCCGAGGCTTGTTTCTGCTTCGTCACTGGTGTTTCTTTACGTGGCCGGGAAGTCACCCCGACGACTCGACCCCCAACCTGGAGGACCAGATCCTTTGTTTAGCTCTAAGGACGGAGAGCCGGATAGCTTGCTCCTTATAGGCCTGAGCTCCGAATACGTCGTAGTAGCCCATATAAGGTGTTCACTAAGTAGTTCGGCCTGACTGGAACTATGGACGCCACCGTTGATTCCATCTGGGGAATTCCTCCGCTGCCGTCCGGATGCAAGGAGAAGTGCCTTAGTGCCTCATCGTTTATTCGCTGGACGAATATTGGCCATATAAGTATAAACTTTATGAATTAAATGAACATAAAAATTATGGTTTACGGAATGGACAAACAAATTGGACTAAAAACAGTGCGCTGTTAAATCGTAGATTTAAGTAGTCAGTTTCCTTTTTTGTTTTTGTAATTCATTTATTTTGCTACTCTTTGTTTATTATTTCATCTTGTAAACATTCAATTTTTAAATCAATATAGATTCTTGAAGCATCAAAATTTTTATAGGCTTTCAAGTCCCTTCTGGGGTGCTGGTCCCAGATTCAGCGCCCCCCAGGTGACGGAGAGGGGAACGCTCGTGCTGGGTACCAGTATGGCAAATATCCGGGTGGACCAAAACCAGCAAGCAACGAAAAATCCAGGAGCGTCTGCCTCAAAAGGAGCAGCTTGCTGGTCGACATCCTATTATCCAGGTTATAGGATTGGCCAAATATTACATGCACCTTTTTTTCTTCCAACATGCACATATAGAATTGTCGACAATAAGATGTATTTATGTTTGAGACGTTTCCTTAAATTATCTACTAGTTAAATCATTTCTTATCTCCGTAAAGGATGCTTTACTTTTGCTGCTACCCCAAACAGTGCTCTGAGCATTATCATCGCAACACAAGGTGAGGGCCAACTCTTTGACTTGATAGTACTCTACAAGCTCAACAACTGCCTTTAGAGGAGGAGGAGGTTTATACAGGAAGTACACCGATGCAACAACCAAGGTTTCCCATGTGATGTTTGCATGGCTATATGAGCAGAGACACTAACTAGCTCATGATGGGTACAAAACCTTACAATCTTAACGACACGATAAGACAAATCCTAGGTGTATGGTATTGCTTACGTCGGAAGCCTTTAATCCACCAAGACCACAGATATTACCTTTTCACCCCCACATGGCTCTTGAATGGAAGCTATGCGACTTTTAATTTTCTCAGGCCAAAAGTCTTCTGTTCAAAAGAGACCATCAGAGCCAACTGCAAACATGTTGTGTTCGATCATGCTGCTCCCCATATTGGCCACAGCTCTAGCATCCATCACCAGTGTATGGCACGCTTCCTGGGCACATGCCCATGGTAAAGACCACGATGTACGGTTTCTACCTACTATCCTCGATAGGAGCGATTTTTTTTTATAAGCACTCCCGTCCAGGGGTTTGGATATCCTTATGATGCGTTAACATAACGGGAGCGAAAAGGATCAGAGGGGATAGAGGAGAGGTCCTGATGCACTTTGTTTTAAAACTGTTGAGGGCTAAAGTGAGGAGGAATGATATTATGTGGGAGCCTATCCTCGACAAGAGCGGAATTGATTTCACTTGGAGGCCATGCATGGGCAGACCCATTGGCCTGAGGGGGAGTGAATCTCATAACGTTGCTTCTTTTTCCTTTTGGGTTCGAGAGAACAGGAGGCGATCATGGAAACTTATTTATTTAGCAAGATGCTTCTAGGGTCGTGGCATACAGATTGCATGTAAAAGCGAAATTTATGAAAGCCAACTTAAGCACACTTAAACCTCTCAGGGCCAGTTTTTCAGTGCGAGATTATCCGAGTTTCTTAGTTAAATTGAGATTAACTCCAGAAATGGGTTTTTCAGTGAATAAGATCCAGTGCTTATATCGGCTTTACTCGCCAAATTAGGTGAGTTGCTCCCCGATCAACTCTGGTGAACAGAATGAACTTCTTTGAATGTATTTCTTTTTGTGTGAAATGACAGTGGCTTTGCGTGTTTCTGTAAGAAATGACATCTGAAAACGACTCGAACTTCCTTTCCTGTGTTTTTCTAAGTGAAGTTAGACCTGAAAGATTCAATAATTTCGAGAGTTCAAGATTTTGTCAACATTATACTGACGGAGTTTACTCTGCACTGAAAAACAGTTCGCTGGGTTAACTCTAGATTCGCTTTGTTGCGGGATTAATAGATCTTGGTTTAAACCGGGCTTAGCGCAGCACTGAAAAACCGGTCCGAAGAGTTAGGCCTTTAGTCTATTTGAAAAATTATTCAAAGGGCCCTCGAGACGGTAACGATTATCATAGTTTCTTTGATACAAATAAAGTGCCCCACTTTTACAGAAATAAAGCAGGATCTGGATTATGTGATCCTGTATGTATGTATAGAATCTTGATTAATTGGAATCTCTCTTCTTTGTTGAAATGAAAAAAATTAAAAAAAGTGGAAGTGCACTGGGTGTCTGGCGAGGTATTTTAAACTCAGGTAATATTTAAAGTTCCAGATAGTAGACAGTGATACACCCACCAAAGCGCTTTTCATCCTCGATACTGGATAACTAAGAATTGAGTATCAATCTCATCGAAGACAGGAGAACATTTTCACAAAAATATTTCAGAAATGAATCGTAGTGGAAGGTTGGTAGTACAATAGATGTGCATATGTAGATTGTTGTAACTACAAAGTCATAAACCAAGTGCACTTACCCTTTTAATTGCGTCATTCCCAATAAGGTACAGGTATTCATTAGTTAATGTCATTTTCTTCTTATTTTCAATCGCTTATCAAAATTTGCAATCATTTACTCACTTAATATTCAGTAGTTGCAGCCCCCTCTTGAGATAATTATACAAACTATTCTCGCCTAGCTTATCATGTGATTAAGCAATACTTATCATTGCCAATAAAAAAAAATTACCAACTATGTATTTCGAATTTAATTTGTCTATTTTTAGTTAAATTCATAGTTTGCTAGACTTGGTCATTGTACTAAAATAAAATATTACTTTAAACGAATTGACAAATTATCTTGCTTTCACATGCACTTCAATTGAAACTCATTATCGGACCCAACATTGGGGGAGCTGAATTATGGCCTGTGTAAGTACGTCCGCTTTTTATCAGATTCGGTGCGTCTTTTGTTGATAGAATCGTTCCATATAATTTTTGTCTAACTTATCAGACAGTCAGTTCTATAAATAGAATCCAAACGAAGTTATGTATACACCGCACCATTTATCGGGTGCAACTATATTGTGCGCCCTAAAAGATTCCATCAGTTAATTGTTTTATAAAGGCAATTATTGAAGATAAGTAATAAAAGTTATTTTTTTTTTCGGTGAGTTATATGGGCGATAATTACTCATATAGTTGGGCGGACAAGTAAGGTTGCCAGTATTGTTTGCTAGTGGAGCCGACTGGCTCAAGGGCGGCTCATAACTTACTTACTTACTTAAGGTGGCGCTACAGTCCGGGGTGGACCTGGGCCTCAGCCAACAAGCTTCGCCAGCCAGCTCTGTCTCTAGCTAGCCGTCTCCAGTTTCGCACGCGAAGTTGGCTGAGGTCCCCTTCCACTTGCGTGCGCCACCTGAGTCTCGGTGCTCCTCTACCGCGTCGTCCCTGCGGTGTGGATTCGAAGATTTTCCGGGCCGGGGCGTTGGTGTCCATCCGCTCTAGATGACCCAGCCATCGTAGACGTTGTGTTTTGACTCTTTTGGCTAGGTCGGTATCGCTGTACAGCCCGTACAGTTCGATGTTATATCTCCTCCTCCACTCTCCGTCTATGCAGACGGGACCGTAAATCGTCCGAAGAATTTTCCTCTCGAAGCAGCCTAAAGTGTTTTCATCCGCCTTTGACAGGGTCCATGCTTCTGCACCGTAAAGCAGGACTGGGATGATGAGGGTCTTATACATGGACACTTTAGTTGCTCGAGAGAGGGCTTTGCTACTCAATTGCCGTCTTAGCCCAAAGAAACAGCGATTGGCAAGAGTTATCCTTCGTTTGATTTCAGCGCTGGTGTCATTGTCTGAATTGATAGCGGAACCCAGGTAGACAAAGTCCCTAACTACCTCAAAGTTATAGCTGTCGATGGTGATGTTTTGTCCAAGACGTCGGTGTTGGGTGTCTTTTCTTGATGACAGCATATACTTGGTTTTGCCCTCATTGACTGCTAAACCCATATTCGCCGCTTCCGTCCCAATACTCACGAAGGCTTCACTGACATCACGCTTTGTTCTACCGATTATGTCAATGTCGTCTGCGTATGCAAGTAGTTGAACGGACTTTTGAAAGATTGTACCTCTGGTGTTAGCGCGAGAGTTCTGCACAATTCTCTCAAGTATGATGTTAAAGAAATCGCATGACAGCGCGTCGCCTTGTCTAAATCCTTTTTTGACATCAAAGGGGTCGGTGAGGTCTTTGCCGACCTTGACGGAACAGCGTGAGTTTTCCATCGTCATCCTGCACAGACTGACGAGTTTGGCAGGGATGCCAAAACTAGACATTGCGCTATATAGCTCGTCTCTATAGATGCTGTCATACGCGGCCTTGAAATCGATGAAGAGGTGGTGTGTATCGATTTGGAATTCCTGGGTTTTCTCCAAGATCTGCCGCAGTGTAAATATTTGATCGATGGTGGACTTTCCTGGCCTAAGGCCACACTGATATGTGCCTATCAGATTGTTGACAAACGGCTTCAGGCGTTCACACAGTACAGCAGAAAAGATCTTGTATGCGATGTTAAGAAGACTTATGCCTCTGTAGTTGGCACAACTCAGAGGGTCTCCTTTCTTCAGGATCGGGCAAACAATGCTGAGGTTCCATTCGTCGGGCATGCTTTCTTCCGACCATATCTTGCAGATGAGCTGGTGCATGCTCCTAACCAGCTCATCGCCAGCGGATTTAAAAAGTTCGGCAGCTAGGCCGTCTGCTCCGGCTGCTTTGTTGCACTTGAGCTTAGACACAGCTACTTTCACCTCCTCCAGGTCGGGTGGGCGGTATCGTTCGTATGCTTCGTCGGTAACGTCTTCGCCCGGTTTGAATGGTTCGTTCTGCCTGACAGCGGTATTTGGTTCGTCCTCGCCGTTATACAGTCTCCAGAAGTGGTCTTTCCAAATCCTCAGCACCGACTGCGATTCTACAACGATGTTCCCTTGATGGTCCTTACAGGCTTCAGTTCGAAGTTTATACCCTTGGCAGGACCTTTTGATCCTTTGGTAAAACTTTCTAACCTCATTCCTGTTGTAACATCTCTCTATCTCTTCAACCGCGCGCTTCTCGTGCTCTCTCTTTTTCCTTCGGAGAAGCCGGTGCTCCTCTCTCCTCCTCTGCTCGTAGAGCTCGCGAGCAGCTCTAGTCCTTCTGTGCAGCGCCGCTTTGTATGCTTCCTGTTTAGCTGCATGTGCTTGCCGGCATTCATCGTCAAACCAGGGGTTTCGTTGTGGTCGCCGTGTGAAACCCAGCACTTCAGAGGCGGCGTCTCTGATGGCATTTTGGCAGTGTTGCCACTGGCTATCAATACTTGATGCTGGTTGCATAGGACTTCGTAGAAGGTTTTGAGAGACTCGGTCGGAGAAGGACCTGGCGATCTCTTGCGATTGTAGTCGGCCGACATCAAACTTCCTCACAGTATTTCCATTACTTGGCGTTGGTCGGGATATCCGCAGCCGCACCTTGGCTACAACAAGGTAGTGATCCGAGTCAATGTTGGCCCCTCGGAAAGTTCGGACATCCATGATACTGGAGGAGTGCCTTGCGTCGATCGCAATATGGTCAATCTGGTTGACGGTTGATTGATCGGGAGATCTCCATGTCCCTTTGTGGATATTGAGATGCGGGAACTGTGTACTAGCTACCACAACGTGTCGCCCCGCAGCAAAGTCGATCAGCCTGAATCCGTTATCGGAGGTCGTGTCGTGCAGGCTATGCTTTCCGACAGTACGACCAAAGATGCCCTCCCTTCCTAGTTTGGCATTAAAATCGCCTAGGACAATCTTAATGTCGTAGCTAGGGCACTGCTCATAAGTTTTGTCCAGGAGCTCGTAGAACATATCTTTGGTCTCGTCATCTTTCTCCTCTGTGGGGGCATGTGCGCATATCAGGCTAATGTTGGCGAATTTAGCCTTGATGCGGATAGTCGCGAGGCGCTCGCTTACAGGGTTGAAGCTCAAGGCTTTTTGCCTAAGTCTGCCTCCAACGACGAAACCACATCCAAATAGGCGCTGTCTTTGATGCCGATAGCAGTCGTCGTAGTAGATGTCGCAGTTTTTCATCCTTCTTTTGCCCGGCCCGTCCCACCGCATTTCTTGGATGGCAGTAATGTCTGCCTTGCAGTCGTTAAGGGCCTCCGCTAGTTGCTCGGCTGCACGTGGTCTGTTAAGGGACCTAACATTCCACGTGCAGATCCGGAGCTCGTTGTCCTTTTCTCAACGGCGGCTCATAACGTTTTGATTTATTACAAGGTTGAGATAATTAGTGAGAATCATAGTTCCATTGGGAAAGCCTACTTTTATAAAGGTTTGTCATCCCAAAGAGGAAGAGTACACCCTTTTGTCCATTCCAATATGGATTCTGAGAGTAAAGGTAGTTCATTCTTTTGTAAATATAAAACCAATACGACATAGCTCATTTTTTCTTAAATTTTTATAGGCAAAAAATTAAGGACTGATTCAGTGGTTCTTTTTTTAGCTTTGGCGCGAAAGGTTCCACCATCAGTACCTAGCTAAAGATACTAGCAGCTTTCGAGTGTCTCTGCCTGTTGTCCATACACTTATATTAAGCGCGAATCGAAGTTTTTGAACTCATGATCTTACTTTTTGTGGTATTGATTTTCAACCGAACTAGGTTTGTCTCTCTCTCTACGTTTGCTGTCATGTGGTAGAGTTTAGAGGCCCATTTTTCTATGTGAGAGTTAACGCACGTTTTCTGCGTAGTCATGATGTTTCAAGACGCAGATATTTCTCCAGTTTTCACACTCAGTAAAGCCCCAACCATATTAGACTTAAGTGGGATTAACCTAATGTCAAAATACATCGAAATTTCCACTCAAGTTCTGTCAAACGCTTACGGTGAAACAGATTCAGAAATCGTTCGAAATTTGTTTCTATCTAATCTACCCAGCTGTCAAATTTCCGCGTCGAACCTCTCACTTGAGTGGGCCTATTTTAGAGAGCAAAAGTTTATGAAAATCTAATGAAACCGAGCAAAGGGCAATTATGGTCGTGGCATACAAATCGTAGGTAATGGGACATTTATGAAAGTTGACTAAAGCCCACCTAAGTCTATTATGGTTAGGCCTTATGTTAAGTTTTTTTGGAATCTTTCGATCATCCCTTTTTTCCACTCCAACAAAAAATTCTGACACTAATGCTCGCACTCGACGAGTGTGTGCAAAATTTTGGCCGACGACATTGGAGATTCTTAGATTGTCTCTGCTTGAATTCCGTCTAGTCTCATGATCACATCAGTTGCAAAAAAAAAAAAATGCTTCAATACCGATGTGACATGTTCCTTCGAGCGTGCACCGCAAGAGTGCACCACAAAGTAAGCAGAAGCACCGCAAGAAGTAAGAAGAAATCTGTCTAATCTATTTACAGGATGTTGAAAAAAGTAAGCTCTATCATGCCTTGCCCCAAAAGCAAAGTTTGGGCAAGGCATGATAGAGCCCACTGAAGATCTATCTATCATGTCAGTGAAACACCTGGGGTAGACACTACCATTAGTACCATTTAAAACTTTAAATGACCCCATTTAAATCTTAATTATGCCTTTGCTAGAAATTTGCTACTTGGCTTTTATTAAAATTTATTTTTGAAACTAGAAAAAAGCAATGGCTTTTACGGCAGCCCACTGATCTTCGATACTATTGGGACATGGTTTCTTTAAGTAGGCTCTTGCCTACTTTGTTATAGACTTGGGGTCCCAGAGGTTATCTTTGGTTTTTCTGTACAAACGACGCTTTCTCTCTTTAGTTGCGCACATCTATGAGACAGCTCCTCAATCGCCTTCGGCCTAAGGCAAAGTGATTGGGAAATTTTATTGGCGGTTGCTCGGTTATCAGTTGACCTTGACACCCAACTAATTTGGTAGGTCTTGTGCTCAAACATACGAGGTAATTGTCATTATAGAAATTCACTCCATTGCAATTTTAGTTGCCTAGTCTACGCTTCCCTCTCGCGCCAACACCAGAGGTACAATCTTTCAAAAGTCCGTTCAACTACTTGCATACGCAGACGACATTGACATAATCGGTAGAACAAAGCGTGATGTCAGTGAAGCCTTCGTGAGTATTGGGACGGAAGCGGCGAATATGGGTTTAGCAGTCAATGAGGGCAAAACCAAGTACATGCTGTCATCAAGAAAAGACACCCAACACCGACGTCTTGGACAAAACATCACCATCGACAGCTATAACTTTGAGGTAGTTAGGGACTTTGTCTACCTGGGTTCCGCTATCAATTCAGACAATGACACCAGCGCTGAAATCAAACGAAGGATGACTCTTGCCAATCGCTGTTTCTTTGGGCTAAGAAGGCAATTGAGTAGCAAAGCCCTCTCTCGAGCAACTAAAGTGTCCATGTATAAGACCCTCATCATCCCAGTCCTGCTTTACGGTGCAGAAGCATGGACCCTGTCAAAGGTGGATGAAAACACTTTAGGCTGCTTCGAGAGGAAAATTCTTCGGACGATTTACGGTCCCGTCTGCATAGACGGAGAGTGGAGGAGGAGATATAACATGGAACTGTACGGGCTTTACAGCGATACCGACCTAGCCAAAAGAGTCAAAACACAACGTCTACGATGGCTGGGTCATCTAGAGCGGATGGACACCAACGCCCCGGCCCGGAAAATCTTCGAATCCACACCCCAGGGACGGCGCGGTAGAGGAGCACCGAGACTCAGGTGGCGCACGCAAGTGGAAGGGGACCTCAGCCAACTTCGCGAGAGGGCTAGCTAGAGACAGAGCTGGCTGGCGAAGCTTGTTGGCTGAGGCCCAGGTCCACCCCGGACTGTAGCGCCACCTTAAGTAAGTAAGTTAAGTCTACGCTTCCCGATAACTTGTATGAGCATTTCGTTGTCGTTTCGTACCTTAACGTTGAAGTCTTCCATTAGCATGACGATACCTCCATTCGAAGTACATCGACACATACCTCCAAGGCGACTGTAAAAACCGTCTTTCTCATCTTCAGAAGAGATCTCCGTGGGTATTATGGTGATGCGTCGTACCCTGGCTCGAAACCTGGCCGGTAAAGTCATATCACCATGGAGCTGCCAGAATATAAGGCTCTGACGTGTTGGTGTCAGCACCAAGGGCCAAAAGGCCCACACCATTTCCGCGTGTATTTTCTAAATGAGCAGGACAATGCTGCGTTGAGGAAAGGTACACGGCCGTATCTAGCCACCCGAATTGGCAAGTCTAGAATTCATAGAAACCCATAAATCATCTTATAAAGATTTTATGAGAAAGAGGAAGTTATTTTTTCACTTTACTCCAATTCTCCAGCTCCAGATCCAGTATTGCATACTTGCCTCCTCAAGTTGAAGAAATCTTTCATTATGAGTACCTCATTGCCTGAGTCAAGTAGCCTCTTAACTTTCCAAAAACCAAACTTTGTCTGGGTACAAAAGCTACAAGTCGTCATCGTGTTCATTTGTTCATTTTTATATGCATTTTTTTTGTATCTACATGTATGGAAAGACTACCCAAGTCACCCACTTAACATAGGTTAGGATAGGTTGAAATGGCTGGCAAAGGTAAGAAGACTTAGACTTATAATAAAGGGTCTTTGCGTTACGGCGCGGACGGTAAAAAATTCTAGATAAAGATTTTGTGAGATTTTGGAGAGAGAGTTGGGCATGTGCACAGAAGATGCATCAGGCTCTCTGCCTGCGCAGCTCCTGCAAAAGTCATATAAAGAAACATCAAGTCGTGTTGAATGTTTGGCGAGCAAAATCTTAAAGTTTTTAAGATCCGGCTTTGGCCAAATCTGTTTCGTTACTAAACAAGCATCGTCCCTTGTCCACCTAAGGTTTGTTCCTTTTTTAAGTCTAGCCTTAGTATGTGGTGATTCGTAGGGAGCGAAGAAGCCTCATCTTTCAGGTAAGATTGAGAAAAGAGCCCCAAATTTATCGAGTCTTTCTTAAAACGCCCCATTATGGCAAACCTAGTACCTGATGCCTTCTTTTGAATACAGTGAAATAATCACCGTAGTAGCAGTACCTAGACCTTTAAAAATATGATTGTGACCGACACGTAAGTATGAATGAGTCTTAGGAGGCTTTAAAATCAAGCTAAAGAGTTGAGACTTGGCGTATCGCTTGTTTATTACATTTTGCAGGCAAAGTATAAAATTTTAGTTGTTAAATTGATTTTGTCGCGATTTGTTGACATTTTTAAGTAATAAACGTTTTTTTTTCGGACAGTCTGCCCGTGACCACGAAATGTGAAATCATTTTGAAGCGTCGGGATACATAAAAATCGATCGCGATAAGTCCGAAAACAAAAACGTTTATTACTTAAAAAAAAGCATAAAATTGCTTTAATTTGCTGACAACCAAGGCTTGAATGTAAAAGCTTCAAACTTGAGATTAATTTAAGGACCTGATGACCAAGTAGGACAAGACGTTGAATTTGAATTTCGGTGAATACAAAAACAAATTGTGGGCAAAATTTTTTAATGGGACAAAAATTGAACAACCCACGCTGAATTAGAGGGGCAACTGAGCTTCGGAATCATAAACAAATCCAGGGTCTGTCTCAAGACGAGTGGCTTCTTGATCGGCGTCTGTTGTCCGTATTTGGATCAACCGAATATAAACCTTGCAGCTAGATATAAAATGCACCTCCCCCCCATCATGAATGGAAGAAAAAACAGCTTCAACAAATCCTGGGTAAAACAGGCCACCATTTGGAGGCAGGCAAATGGAATGTCCTTCTCGGCATTTGACTGGGCTTAAGCCGAAGAAGTTACGAGCCGCCCGGCAAGAGCAGAGTTGAGCAGTGCTGGCGAAATGCGTGCTTAGGAGGAAACTTGAAAAATCGACAATGGCATCAACTTGAAATTTAAACATGAAATGTCTTGTTCGCTCGATGCAACTGGTATCTCCTGAGATAAGTGGAAGGGTTCTGAAACCAGAGGCTTCGCTAAAGAGTGAAGGTCCTCCTGGTCCAGCGTTCTACATAATATGACTGAACAGGCGGGATTGGAGATACTTAGAAGCGTCTTGCTATCCGACAACGTATTGGAGTTTATTCGATTGGGGTGATGATTGAAACCTTAAAACCTAACCTAAAACATTCAAATTTGACTCTATTTAAGGTGAATGCACCAAATCTAGTGCCAAGGTATGTGGTCTTCTCGAACGAAGTTGATGCTGCCCTAGATATAGCGGCAGACACGAACTCATCATGAATGATTTCAATACTCTACGAAAAACAGTATTTGAAGAAGTGTGTTTGGGAGGCAAGGTTACCCGGATCAAAAGAGGAACAGAGGAAAGTTGTTGGACTTTTACGGCGATTATGGCTTTTACACCACGAACACCCTTTTCTCACACAGAGTCTTCATAGACGGGGAGTGGAGGAGAAGTTATAACATCGGACTGTATGGGTTGTACAGCGACACCGACCTAGCCAGAAGAGTCAATATATAGCGGCTACGATGGCTGGGTCATCTAGAGTGGATGGACAGGACACCAACACACTGTCTTACACAAAATCTTATAATCCACCCCACAGGGGCGGCCAGCGCAGTAAAGGAGCAAAAAGATTCTGGTGGCGCGCGCAAGTGGAAGGGGACCACAGCCAACTTCGCGTGTGAAATTGGCGGCGGCTAGCTGGTGACAGAGCTGTTGTTGGCTGAGGCGCAGGTCCACCCCGGACCACCTTAAGGAAGAAAGGAAGGGAGGGAAGGGATTGATTTTTTGTGGTAGCATTGTGTGTTCAAAAAAATCTTCTGAGATGGTTGGGTTTTGAGAGGAACTGAGCGACAGAATTTCTTTGCCACCCATACGCATGATACGTTGACCCGCTTATGGTGAAAAAGATTACAGGATGATGATTCTGATTTAAGAGAACGATTTGAACCTTACGTGATTCTGATTTAAGAGAACGATTTGAACCTTACGTTCGGGAGAAGTCTGAACAAAGTCCAAATGACCTTTTAAGTGTAGAGGAGGCAGCTGTTTTCATGGGGGCAATCATTGCCTTTGCAGAAAATATTTGTGGAGTGAAGCGACTTGGTGTGCAGTCTGGTTGTGAGAAAAGAGCTAGATGGTTTAAATTAAAGGATAAGCGGTCAACAGCAATGATGATGGTGAACATACAGTTTCGGTTTTTGAATTTTTTTTTGCAGTCTTGGCGAGCAATGTTTCGAATTGGCTGGCATCAGGATGAGCCATCTGCTTTTCGCAGATGATTTGGCCATCCTTGCATCATCCAAAGAGGAACTTCAACGAGCACTGGATAGGTTTGCAGTGGTGATGCTGGGATGAAAGTAAACGTGAACAAATCGGAAGTGATGTTTGTTTCCCGAACTTCTGTGCAGTGCACCCTCACATAAATGGAGTTCCATTAAAACAGGTGGAGAAGTTTAAGTATCTCGGGGTCTTTTTCACGAAAGATGGGAGGAGTGACACTGAGTTGTCCTGTAGAATTGGCCAAGCTGGAGCAATAGTAAAGGAACTGCGCCGGCCGGTCATCAGGAAAGCTGAGCTTTGAGTGAAAGCAAAGATCTCAGGTTTTAATTCAGTGTTCGTTCCAACCCTCATCTATGGTCATGAAATCTGGGTAATGACCGAAAGAATTAGATCGCGGGTACAAGCTGCCGAAATGAGATTCCTGAGGTGCGTTGCTGGTGTTACTCTAAGGGACAGAGTGAGAAACATCAGTATTCGTAGGAATCTTAATGTTGAGCAGCTACTTCTCCGAGTGGAGCGATCGATTCTTCGATGGCTTGGACACGTTGTTCGCATGCCCCCTGACAGACTTCCTAGACAGGTCATGCTAGCCGAGATGCGAGCGCGTCGCCCCCCTGGTAGGCCAAGAAACAGGTGGTGGGATTAGGTAAAGAACCTCTCTGAGTCTCGCCTGGGAATTGCGCCGGAGTCTTTTGAGTTGGTCGAGAAAGATGGAAGGACCATTTAGCCAAACTCGCTCCGCGACCCTTTTAAAGGATAAGCGGCATTCGAGGATGCGGCATGATGATGATGATGATGATGAATTCTTTTTGACCATTAAAGACAATTTTCATATTTTCTTTTGTTAAGAAAATATTTTTTTTTTAATAAATGACACATAATATAACAAAAAACCTTTGCACCTATGACGCCTGCCGCCATATTTTCAGCTTTGCGTCACATGTTGTAGGTACCTACGCATTGTCATAATTTCATCTGCTCGAAAGCTTCATCAAAAAAAATTAACTTCTTCAGGAAAAATATAAATGAAATGTGCTCTCTACCGTTAACAAACCTCCACATCCAAATCAAATTGAATCGTCATCGCAAAAAAAAGGGGGAATCAGCAAATACCTTCCATCCCATACTGTACAATGCGATCGTGTTGAGTATTTTTCCATGCGTCGAACGTTTCATCTCAACCGGCTTTTTATAGCGAATGCAGGGAAAAGAAACTTGAAAACACACCTTTAATTTTTTTTTCCACACTCTGCAATTCAAAATGCAAATTTCTTGTACTTGGATATTCTTATCACATAGTCATATTTACATTATACACATGCACAGATCGGCTTAACATGTGCGATCGGTTGTGGCTGGTTTGAGTGTTTTTCCAGCGAGTTTCACTCAAACAAACCGATATTGTCGCAGCAGGGTGCTTACTCGTGTGTTTGGTCATATCAGCTGGCGGTTGAAATTTGGTGGGGTTCAGAAGGGGATTGGAAGCCACCCCACTGTGCTAATGTCAAGATCTTTTTTACCTATCAGCAGAGTAAAACTTAGACGCTCAACAGACAGCCGTTCCCAAAATACCTACTTAAGATTTCTCCGATAGTGATCCCACTGTGCTGCCTTGACTGCCATGACCACTGATTATGCTCGACAGGCGCACCACACACATGGCCCCAAAGATGAGCTTCTGGCGCGATCGGTTCTTTTTTGATTACAATTTTTTTTTTAGCTTTTTTGTAATACATGTTTGGTGTACTACACGCTACTATTTCTAGTTTGAGTTGAGTCGTTTTTTCTCCCATTCTCCAAAGGAACGAACACACAGTAAAAAAATCTAAAAGATAGCCGCCTTTGCTGGTTCGGTTCATGATCGCGATCGTGACAGTCTTTCAGAAACCTCCAATTGGGTGAGGTTGTCTTTTCGTCGTCGGTTTGTACAACTTTGGTCTTTTGTTTTATTTTTGGAAATTGTTGTTCTTTTTTTCTGCGCTTAAGATCTCCAAATATTTGTGGAATAATATTTTATTATTTACTGCGGGATTTTTACGCTAACAGTGTTTGATTGCGCACTCCTCGCGCCCGGCTTGTTTGTGTGTTGTGCGTGCATTTCATTTGTTTTTTTCGTACAAAGTGAAAGCATTCGATCATTTGAAAAGTTTTTTTGTTTTTTGTTTGGTTCTCGTGTTGGAAAGTGTTCTGTGTGTTTTTTTTTTGCTCAAATTTACCAATTGGAGAAGATTGTTTTTTGGTATATACAAAAATAGCGTGAAGATTCATAAAAAGAAAAAGTGAGTGAGTACGAAATGTACAAATAACATAAAAAAAGAAATATTTCTTATTTTAAACAAAATATAAATCACCGAAGTTCATTTGGATATAATCGCTTATAATTCCCTGCAGCAGCAGTGACTACAGGACTATATCGCACCGACACGATCACTTTAATCATTTATTTCCGTAAGCTACATTTTTCGTAATCGTAATCGTAAGAATTTCTTTCTTGAGCACTCTTAAGTGTGGATAAATATTTGCATAGTTTAAGCATGCACTTTGATTAATTTACTCAGTGATGAACTGTAAGGTAAAGTGGGTTGTCAGCGTTTTGTACATAAAAAAAAAATAATTCAAACAAACTTTAATGGGGTCGTATGTAGGTATACCTAAACCTATCTAGATACCTTTTGACAGTTTGGAAAGACATATCGAAAACGAAACATGAGGCATTCGTTTTCGTTCCATTCATATGATTTTTGCCGCCTCACATGTGCTGTTAGTCTCCATCTACTTTGCATAAGACTATAATAAAAAATTAGGGTTGAATGATCGGTTTTGAACGACGTATCTAATTATTTCTGAAGTTTTATATGGTATCTGGGTTGTGTGTATTTGTAATTGTATATTAGCCTACAGGTGGTAGTTGACGTTGCAAAGGGATACGTATGTACATGCGACCCGTTTTTCATAAGGGTGCTTCAAGAAGTTCCAGTTTTTATGGTGGTGACATAACATCTTCAGTTCACTGTCGAGGGGACGATCAAGTGTGTGCCGGCATATGGCTATCGAGCAGCCTTGGTGAACTTGGCTGATCGTTTCCGATTAGATTGGAATGTCAATAAAAAATTTGATGGGTGAAGTTAAATTTACAATGTAAATAAATATGTGTGAGAAAAACTTGACCTCTGGAATACAATATACTAGGAATCCAATAAAAATCGAAATATCCAGGATGAACCAGTGAGGACTGATGGTAAATTCAAAGTGTTTCTTTTTATTTTTCCCTGATAGGTATAAAATATATAATCAAGTGTCAAGATAGGGTCGGAAAGCTTTGTTAGATTTTATTAAGGGTAGACTCTGCTGGGTGACACACCTTCCTTGGGTCGACAGCTAGTTTCGCAAAGAACCCTCTGGTCAATTTAAGTTTTTTGTGCCAGAGTAATAAGATAAAAACCACCAAGGCACTCAATCGTTCATTGCAAGCATTTACTGAGACAATTTTTTTTTTGCTGGTTTATAAGTTTTCCATTTTTTTATTCACAATTTGGCGAAGGATCTAAATAAACTTCAAGTAATTTAAGATAATGTCAAGTCTCTAGCGGCAGATGGGGATAGAATACGGATTGAGACACTTGATGTTACCAGAATGGAACTGTCTGCGGTGGACTAAAACCACCAAAAACAAGAAAAATCCAGTACTGCGTCTGCCCCAAAACGAACAGCTTCTTTGTCTGTGGCTGTTATCCTTCGCCCGGAAAGACACAAAAAAAAACTATTAGCTAGTCATAATGTCACGTTTTATGCGACACGAAATTGTTCATCTACAATGACTTTTTCTACAATTTGTACATGCATTGACTGCCAGCCATAATAAATTAGGTGCTATAAGAAGTTGATTTATTTAGGGATTTTTTTGTTAAAAAAAATTGATAGGTGCACTGCCAAACGATACTCGCAAATAAATCAAATAATACCCTCATTTTTTTATTTCGTTTTGTCTGTCGTCCTTCAACCACATCCGATTAAAGGTTGGTATTGTCTTCACTATAAGAGCATGGCTTATTGACAGTGTAATAATTTTCACCATACATAAAGCAGAAATTAGCGCTGAAGAATTAAAATTTAACCCTAAAGTGTTTCCACCGGAAAGGAGAAAAGTAATTTGAAGTGTGCTTTCATTTTTGGAAATTGCTGATGACATTTCAGAATCAGAAATAAGTAAATTTATTTTCCATTGGTACCGAATTTTCGACAACGAAATGAAAAAGGTTTAACACAAAAAATAGAAAAACAACATGCCAAATTTGTAATAAAAGGTTTGTTTGATTTATTTCGTTAGAAAAAATTTTGAATTCTGTACTCTCTGATTTGAGATTTCATTCGTGGAAGAGACCTTTTCATTTTTAATTTCTTCGTAAAGCAATTAAAATGCGTATGGTTAGTCACGTGATCTGGAGGGGATTTAAGTAAGATTTGTTCAGCCGAGGATTACCGTCCGGTGGAAACACTTTGCTAAGAATAAAAATTGGTATCTAAGTTTACATGCCGCTTTATTAGTTGTGTGTGCTCATTGCCGCCGCAGTAGCACTCTCCCATACCTCCACTTCAATTTGACTTAAGACCGAATGCCACCTATTCGGGCGTGATAAACCAAATGTTGAACCAAACCCCCACCTGCCAGTGCACACCGACATATCCTCTCTAAATGGACATGCGAGACTCAAGTCTAGAACAACAGACTCAAGTCTACAACAGTGGTATTAACGCCCAACAAATTTGGGAAGAAGAACGAATGGCAAACTCAGTGGACAGACGCTACCACTTCCAGTTTTGTCCCAATTAAAAATCCTACGAAGTCTCTTGGTGGCTTCGATTTGCCTCGTTGGGATTCACCAAATTGTGACTGTGGAACTGCCCGACAAACAATCAAACACATTGCCCCTGACTGCCCTCGAAGATCGTATCCTGGAGACCTTTCCGACTTTGCAGAAGCAACTCCCAGCGTCATTGAATGGCTTAAGGAACTTGACATAAATTTATAAAAATTGTGTAGCATCTGTTACTCGCTGTAAAATTATGTATGTAATGTATGTATGTTTGTATATTGTTATTGTGAATCCCATACTATAAATAAATACTAACTGGAAGTAGCTGCATATTTAGACCGGTTGTGGGCGTGTCTGTGGGCGGATTTGAAAAATTTAACACTTGTATTGCTTCGGACAACAGAGAGCTTACGTACAAATTTCAGATTTCTAGCTCAAAATTTTAGGCCTAAAAATTGGCGGACGGACGGGAGGACATGACTCATTCGACTCAGAATTCGGTCTCGATCATAATCTGCCCTTAAGGTCTTGGGGGTCTATCGCTATAAGTTCCCTATGTTAAATTTTCACCTGTATCAAACTTAATATACCCCATTTCTGTGGGATAGGGTATAAAAAGACCGTGAAGAATGAAGCCATACACGGAGCGGTCCGTTGGCCTTTCTTGAAGTTTACGATCATCCTTATTATGCAGTTAGTGTAAAATATGTTTTCTTCTATTAAAATTAATGGTTGTTATATTTACCATACTGTGGTCCGCTTATTGTATATATTTTGGGCAAAATAAAAGTTTCGTCACTCTAAAAAAGGGGGTAAAAAAAACTATTCCTTATATTTTTTTTTCTAAAAACAACTATTATAATTTTATTGTGAATGAATATTGCATAAGCTTAAAATTCATGTGGTTTTGCCTGTGTCGAATTTGGTTGATGTAAAGTAAGGAACCCAGAAGTTACGATATATTAAAATTGCAGCATCAATTTAGTCACTCACCAAATGTGTTGTCAAGCTCGTCTCGAAAACCATTTAATATTTTAAGACTGCCGTAGTTTTCTTTTTAATTTCAAAAGATTGGCTACGCCGGTTTTTGCTTTTAAAATTATTTCTATTACCGTTACCGTTTCGGAGATAGAGGGAAGGCTATACGTTGTTTAGGTTTTATAGGGCACACCCTATAACCAAACATCAGAAAACACACAAAAATCAGCAATTGGAAAAAGAACACTTCCCAGGCACGTTTTCTGATGACGAGGCTGATCAAGATCTAAAGAGACGATCCTTTCAATTTGTACCAGAATAGCGAGCACTCGCAAGAACTCATCCATTGATAACGCACACTAGTAGTGGTGTGTACACGTGTATTTTCGATATAAATCTCAATAAAACTTTTATTTTATTACGCTTAGTTATAAAATTGTCCAAATACAGTTGAACTTTTTTCAATTTCAACTACGCCAGGTAGTATTGAAAAGGCGTATTGAAAAGCGCCTTTTCGTATAAAAGGTGTATTGAAAATAAGCCAGGCTAGCATTGGCAGCTTATACCCCATCCCATAGGATAGGAGGTATATTAAGTTTGTCACATAGTTTGTAACACGGTGAAATAATAATGGTAGACCCCCAAGACCTTAAGGGCATATGATCGAGACCGAATTCTGAACCGAATGAGCCATGTCCGTCCGTCCGTCCGCCTGTATGTCACAAGTTTTAAGGCCTAAAATTTTGAGCTAGTGTGCTGAAACTTCGTACGTAAGGTGCACGTCATGCGAAGCAGTACAAGTGTAAACATTTTTGAAATCCGCCCAAAGACACGCCCACAATCGGTCTAAATTTGCAACAACCTCCAGAGTTTTCAAAACTGTAAGACGTTCTAAAAGGCTGAAATTTGACATTTAGCATCTTCTGATGAATGTAAGACACAAAAAAGACAAATTTTATTGGTAAACCTCCTCTAGTGGGCGTGACATCTATTTTAAGGGTAAATTTTCAAATGCAGTTTACTCAAT
This sequence comes from Neoascia interrupta, assembly GCA_947623515.1. Taxonomy (NCBI): domain Eukaryota; kingdom Metazoa; phylum Arthropoda; class Insecta; order Diptera; family Syrphidae; genus Neoascia; species Neoascia interrupta. The sequence goes on from OX392463.1 coordinate 177,211,175, forward strand.
ATTTTTGCTCGTAATTAAAAAAAATATTAATTAATATTTTATGTAGAAAACGCTTAGTTCCATACAAGACTTTCTGCCACGCCCACATTTGGAGGCAGAATTGAAGAAAACCGCAAAATTTTCCAGAAAAACTTAATTTCGACTGGCCTTGAGCCTAATTTAGGAAAGCATGAAACAAAAAAAATTAGCAGGTTAGGTAAACGAGACTTCAGTCCAGATTTCGTTCATATAAAGTTTTAAGCCACGTCCGCTTTTAGGGGTCGATGTTTCAAAAATGTTGAATTTGAACCAAAAAATTGCATTTTTACGTACATAAGTGTAACTTGGATATATCTGTGGTTCCGAATTAGGGGCGGTTGGACCACGCCCCTTTTCGAAGTTTGCATTACTTATAAAATGTCAAAAAATAACTATGCCATCAGCATTTTACAATGTGGGATAGGATGGAGTATTCAACGGTCCGTTTTACGGACTGTAACTTCTGCGTACACACTGTAGCACTTACTCACTGGTTTCAGTATGATGAAGTGTTTCATTGTTTAGGCAAAACTGTACCAACATTCTTCTGAATTTTCTGTCCCTTATCGATCTGCTTTCGAACTTATTGAACGGAGCCTGAACTTAACGAGCTGCTTCCAGCTCCGAAACAAAGGCAACCATACACATTATAGAATATCCTCCTTAAGCCACCACTGGACGATGTTATATTGCCCATGTCGGTTATATGATCGTATACCTACACTTTTCGCCCTATGTCTTGTGGCTTCAAGTAAAATCTTGACTGATCAGCATAAGCCCCTTTGGGCAAAACCAAATGCGTTTGTTTATGTTGCCTGGTGAGGAAAGGTGTCTTTACCGGATGATCATTCATCACCATCTATAATTATTGAGTCTACTGACAGTTTTGAAGAACACAAACCTTTTGCAGGCCTAGAAGTTGATTTATAACCTCAGTTGAAGTTTGAGGCCTTTGCCATACTGAACTTGTGATGGAGAGTGCAAGTGAACTTCCATAAGAGGTTCCTTTCAAGATTTTCTTTTTTACAAAATTAACACCTTCTATTTATCGGACTAGAGACGTTTCCATGAAGCGAAACCAATTCATCTGACATCCTTTATAATCTCAAAAAACACTGGTTTCTGAGAAAATTTTACTGGAGCCTAAAAAAAATATCATTGAACTAAATATCATTCCCTGCCCTGGATTTAAGCATTTTTATAAGGCGAGTTACATAAAACCCTTATTTTGTAAAATATATCATCCGAGTTGCCAATCTTACTTCTAGCTTCAGTTCAATCACCCTTAGTTCTCTAAAATTTCCATTCCAATATTTAAGTTAATAGCCTTACAAATGTTGAGTAGACATAGCCAAAAATAGATTTTTTGTGGCCAATTAGTTACTTATTTTTAGCGTTCCACTTAAAGAACCGGTTTTTGAGATTCACAACTAATTTGTTGGAGTCTATTTTTACTCTGGCAAACATAAAAATTTGATGCCAATTTTAGAAGACAATTGGTAAAGTTTAGCACCTTTTATTTTTTTTTCGCACATTTAATATTTTCGTCGTTATATAGCCTGGGGAGCTAATTAGGATTCATTAGCAACAGGGCATCCTTGTTGGCCGTGTTTAGGCTTAGGCAGAGCAATTGGCATTTTCCATTGTCATGCATCAATGCCACACGAGGCTTTACATAAGATTTTTAATTTTTATGATTTGAACATTTAAACATCATCTTGTTAAGCTCCTAAACTGATCCGTTCGTGGACAAATAGACCTTAAAAATAGGCAATAAAATGTGCTTAGCAAAAAGATTTAACGTACTTTCTCGAAAAAAGCTGAAGAGGGTAACAATCCTCAAATGACAAAATTAAAACGTCAATAGTCGTCAAGGGTGAAGGTACAAAATTAGCTTTTTCTATTGGGTTTCCATTACATTCGCTGTACAAATATTGATTGCTTAGCTCATATGTCATGCTCTATTAGAGCTTACGCATCTGATTTTCAATGCAATGAAGATACACGATGCTTATCTATGGTTCAACATACCAATCTTGGGCTGGTTCTAGAGCTTACGCGTCTGATTGTCAATGCAATGACGATACGCGATGTTTATCTATGGTTCAACATACCAATCTTGGGTTGGTTCTTTTAGTTGTTATGCTCTGAAATATTTTAAGCAAGATACAGTCATTGCAATGACGGATTACGTTGACCGTCTAATCTAAGGCTTATATGTTTACATACCTCCCCCTGTCGTAGATCATCTTTAATTTTTCCCACAATGTACCTCCGACCTCCGGGCCTCAGGAAACAGGGCCCCAAACTAAAAATGAATACTTTTACCCAAAAAGTGGAGCTCTATGTCTCTGCATTCATATTGAAAGGTGCAAAACGTAAATAAAAAAACCCAATAGAAAGTTAGTCCCGAAAAATGATACCCCAACTTAAAAAAAAATTAAAGTTGTTGTTGCACAGGGTGTTTTTTTTTGGGGCATATATATGATTTTTGAGTTTGGGTCATATTTTCTAGAGTCGTTTTCCGTATAACTGACGGCCAGTAAATGCTCAATAGTCAAAAATAAACGTGACAGCTTCGGAGATGGGGTCCCGTGGCGTAGTGGTAAGTGAGTGTGCTTACTACGCCAGAGGTCTGGGTTCGAATCCTGCCATCGTCATCTGAAAAAAAAGACATGTTCTTTTTCACTGTCCCCACCTCTGCGAGGGTTTGACAAGCCCTCCGAGAGTATCAATTGTCTTGAAAACTTCTCAAAGTTCCGTTCGGATTCGGCAAAAATTTGTAGGTCCCCCTGTATGTGAAGAAATCAACGCACACAGCATACATTGTTGAGAAGTTGGCCCTGGTTCACCTCGAGCTGTTGCGCCATTCTATTTATTTATTTTATTTAGCTTTGGAGGTCAACCCCCCTCTTAAAGAACCAGTTCATTTATGTCAATCAAAGATTCGTTTTAATTGATTTTCAAAACGATTTTTCTTTGTTCTGTCTCTTATACAATTGGCTCAAGCTTAGCGCCCCTAGACTTGTTCTCACTTTTAGCATATTTTGTCATTATAACCGGCGGCGTTATATAGCCTGTGGCATTAATTAGAAATCAAGCTTAAGCTCACGACACAGGATTTCAGTCTTATTGATGAATGGCTGAAAGTATTATTCTAATTAGGACCTGTTTCGCAAGACAAGAAAATAAAAACAAAACGAAGAATTCTATGGAATGGATTTTTTTTGGGAACCGAAAATACGTGTTTTTTGTTCCCTCCATTCTTTTGGAAGAATCGAAACGAGCCACAAATCTCAAGAGGCCACGAAGCAATTCAAATAACTACGACCAAGAACCACGCACACGCAACAAGTTGCTGCACATGTTACCCGAGTGATTCACGCATTTGCAACGTGATGTTTTGTGAATATATTACACGGCCATTGTAGGCACCCCGGGCCGGCGTATTCGCCGGCAATTTGTTATGCCCAAGATGCAGACTGGTTATGCTTGAAATCAGCTAAACGAGTTCTCGAAAGGATTTACAGACTGGTCAGGTTACACAGTTGAGGGCGAATGGCTGGTTCAATAAAACCCTTGTGTGGAGTCCAAAGATGTGGCAATTTTTTTTGCTGTCGAGTTAAAAATGAAGAAAAAAGTCCTTAACAGAAACGTGCCGGAAAGTACCTTCCTTATGATCAGGCTGTGTTCATGGTCATTGAATGCATCCGTATATCCAAGAGAGCAACGACTCGAAAACTTCAGCGTGAAGTCGGAATTCGGATATAAAGATACTTTTACTGGGTGATCAGTTATGTAAACTGACTGTAAATCGGGCCTTACTCTGCTTTTAAACAAGTCCCCATTAGTATGCATCTGTTTAAACAGCACATCTATTTACACACAGGTGTTACCACTTCAATCAGCCACAACCGGCGGAAGGCATCCGGATTCCCTGAAACGTAAACAATTCATAAAACACAAAAAGCAATGAAACACTATTCTCGTCGCCATAAAACCGCTTTTAATGACTCCACAGACAAGGTGCCTCTTATCACCCTCGAACTAGTCAAATCACAAATTCATACAGCCGCAGTCTAGGGGCGATTATCTACTATTCCTGTCCGAGTGACATTGCTCTATCTGGCCGCATATACTAGAGCTTTAGAGCTGATTAGCAAAAACAAAAGTATGGAAGCAAGAAAAAATCCTACACCCCCATACACACACACACACACACACACACACACGTTCATACAAACATCTAATCAAGATACAAGGGCAATAGATCATTAGGCCACTTACATACTGCACGACCCGTAAATAGCTACAGTCCAGCCAGGCTAGCGCAGCGGTCCAAGATGCTTTCCATTAAAACAAAAGCATTGCACCGAAACAAAAGTGAGTCTAGGAGGAAGCTGACTGTGCATATAGCTGTGTGGATGGAAAATTGGACGCACACTCTCTTCGTGTCGGGCGCTTGGAGGTCCAGCGCAGCGCGCGATGTGCTTTGCTTGTGTATGAAGGCATCCGACTGTCCGATTTTGTCGCCATCGTCATCATAATTGTCGTTTTCTGGTTCGTTTTGAGCGGAATTGGTTTCTGGTTTTTAGCCCGAACCGTTTAGCATGGCAAATGTTATGCGGTTATCTAATAGCTTAGGGAAGCACTAAAAGGTATCGTGTTCCTAGGTATACACGTCTGGTGCCGATAAAGTAAAAATGTGAGCCACCCACAACTATCATGTGGAGATATGGATACGCTTTGACGACATCCTTTCAGTGAATAAAATGGTTATGGAGTATGTTTTAGCTTTTTAAATGCGACAAAGGGACCATTTCGAAACTGACGACGTCAAGCGACTCGTATCATGTGAGTTAAGCTTGACGTTGGGCACTTAGAAGAAGACCCAACAAAAACTAGTTGCGAGAGACTATACAAGCTGCGAGAAAATATTTTTATAGAAAGTGATGGAATTGGCAGTGCAATCGTTGCTTTATGCTTTTACAGTCTGTCTATTTCGTCCGAAATAGTAAAGAAGCTGGAGCGAACAATGTCACGCACATCCATAAAAAAAAACTACTCATGATAGGACTCAAATTCCAGCCAACGACCTGCAAGACGAACACGCGAGAGTGTCAGCCACCAAGTCACATAATTTAGACTTGCCATATTGTGATTGGATGTGAGGTACTTAGAGGTTTTTTAAACACTTCGATTCGTTTGGATAAAGACACATTGTTTTTACCTAATATAGCTAATAAGGCCCCGTGATTTCAGTGATTTCAGCATCAGGTAGACGTATTCGTTGTGAATCAAATTTCAGCCTTTCAATATCGAAAACAAAACTAACAAGTGAGTAAGTGCAAGAGTTCGTCTGTGTAAAACTTCTACATACCCGATCCTATATCCCGTGTAACACCAAATCTTAAAATTTTTTGCCCCAAATTCATATATTTGTATTTGTATCGGCCACGCCCCCAAAAGTAGGTCTAAGCTAAAAATTGAAATCACTTAATTGTTTTTTATTAGATTGATGAGAAAATGCGTTAAAGCCGAAAATTATTTCGGAAAAACACGTTTTTTCATAAAAAAAACGCCCCTTAAAATTGGGCGGAGCTCAAAACCATTGGACCAAGTTTTGCAAATAGCAATTTCTTTAATATTTTTCATATAATTTTTTTCGATTTGGAGTCAACTTTCCGAGAAATCAGGTTCTTAAAGATCCAACATGTTAAAAGTGGGCATGGTCGATATTGTGAGCAGTCCAATTTTTGCCTTGTTAAAGGTCTTGGGCCAATATTGCTCATTACCAAAATTTAAGTATCTATCACTTGTCTAACTTGACATTTTGGCATTTTGAAAGAAAATGTGAAATAGAGGTTGTCTCACACTGAAGCCAGTAGTGGGCGTGGCCGTTGACGGATTAAGCCAAATTTCACACTTTGTCTGTGCAGCAGAAGATCCAAGCCGTGTTCCAAGTTTCAGCTCTCTAGCTTGATTTTGATGACCTAAAACCTTCACACATACAGACGGACGGACGAACAGACATGGCTTAATCGATTCATTTGTCGGTCTCGATCATATCTCTAAAAGGTGTTAAGGGTCTGCGATGATTATTTCACAGTGTTACAAACTATGCATTAAAATTAATATACCCTGGGTTGGGTATAAAAATCAGTCTGTTTTGAGGTTAACAAAATGTCAAACGCATTTTTTGTTTTAAAAATTTCAGCACATTTCGGATCGAAGAATCAAATGGGATGTGCACGTGCAAGGGAGCTGGTTATAATCTTGCTTTCAAAATTCTGACTAAAGCAGTAAAATGTTGCTTTTTTGAAGTACAAGCTAAGGCAGGACCCTGCAAGGTCAGGTTTAAGAATAGCCTTGAGGTAAGGTATGCCTGTCGTAAGAGCCGACTAAACTCTACTGGAGGAAGTAATCTTTAGGCATAAGTGACGCTGTCCAGGAGTATAAACTTCTTATGGGGCCACCCTTTGCAGTAAAGTTATAACTGAAAAAGATGAACCCGAAGGTTCAAATAAAATCCAGCAGCGTCTGATAGATATTGTGCGGCTCGTTGGTCAGCGTCTGATCCCAGAGGGACGGCTGAATTTCAAATAACAGAAATCCAGGAGCGGCTTCCTGGTCGGCGTCTGTTGTCCGGGTTAGGATCGGCCGAATTTAAACCTGGCAGCTAGGTATAAAATGCACCCTCCCCCCCCCCCCAACCATGAAAAGAAAACGAAAACAGCCTCGGATATTTGCTGATCCTGGTAATCCAGGACACCCTTTGGAGCTAGGCCTGGGGGGTGTCAGCATGTGAGCGCTTGGTGGTCGGAAGATTCCGCTCGGCATCCGACCGGGTTTAACCCGAAGAAGTTACGAGCAGCCCGTCAATGGTGCCGCTATCCATTACAAGGGGCGGAGGGGGACAGCGCCAAGTCAAAATGAGGGCTTAGGTGGAAACTCTACAAATCGACAACGGCACCAACTCAAAATTAGTACGTGGAATGTCTCGTCGCTAACGAGGAAGGAACTTGAACTGGATGAGGAGGCCAAAAAGTATCAGCTCGATGCAACTCGCATCTCCTCAACTAAGTGGAAGGGTTCTGGAACCAAAGACTTCGATGATGGGTGGAAGCTCTTCTGGTCTGCGTCCCAAATCACATGACTGCACAGGCGGGTGTGGGGATACTCACAAGCCCCCGGTCGTCAGAAAATGTATCAATCCGTTAGGGGGAAGGATTCTGATCTTAAAGCTTAAGCTTGAACGATCGACCCTGGCTCTGGTTCAGGTTTATGCACCAAATCGAGAGTCAGAGTATGAGTCCTTCTTGAACGAAATGGCAGAAATGGACTTCTTTCTCCTGATGGGTGACTTCAATGCACATGTGGGTACGGACGACAGTACTTGAAGGAGTGTGATCGGGAGGCACGGTGACCCGGATAAAAACATGAACGGAGGGAAGTTGTTGGACTTCATGAACCATCATGAACATCGTTTTCCCTCACAAAGACATTCACAAATACACATGGTACAAGCACAGTATGAATCAGAGGTCACTGATTGATTTCTTTGTTGTACCATCGTGTGTTCAAAGAATGATTTGTGATGTTTGAGTTTTCAGGGGAGCTGAGTTGTCCACTGATCACCACTTAGTGCTGTGTAAATTGTTTTTCAGTGACAGTATTCCTTTGCCACCCAGGCGAAAACCAAGACTGCGGTGACCCGCATACGGTGGGAAAGGTTGCAGGATGCTGACTCTGATTTCAGAGAGCGCTTTCCACAGCATGTTTCGGAGAAGTTTGAAAAAATTCCAACTGACCTTTTGAATGTAGAGGAGGAATGGCAGCTGTTTTTATCGGCAGTCATTGCCTCTGCAGGAAATGTTTGTGGAGTGAAGCGGCTTGGGGAAGCGGCTGGTGGTGAGAAAAGAACTTCTTGGCTTAAAACGCCTGGAGTTCAAGAAGCCATCAGAGAAAAGAAGAGAGCCTACATTGCGTGGATCCAATGTAGAAACTCAACTTCTCGAGCCCGGTACAATGAGGCGCGAAGGACTTGCAATCTGGCAGTCAGAACAGCCAAGGAACAGTCGTGGAAAAAGTTCGGCGAGAAGTTGGAGCACGATCAGATCTGCAAACAAGATATTTTGGCAGACCATTCGCCGGCTCAGAGGAAGGAAGTTGAATATCATTGACGGGGTTAAATCCAAGGACGGTACACTTCTTTCGAATGCAAACGATGTCCTGCGCAGATGCAGAGAGCACTTTTCAGAGTTGCTCAACCCCCAACAGGGCACTGAAGATGGCATTCCCACTGCTGACGAGATAAGGGCGGAGAATAGTCCCACAGTAGACGAAATCACTCAAGCGATTAAATCGCTAAAAGTTCGCAAGTCTGCTGGAGTTGATGAAATCCGGCCAGAAATGCTCAAGGCAATGGGTGAAGAGGGTGTTAAATGGCTAACACGTGTCATTAAAGTGGCCTGGGATAGCGGGAAGGCACCTAGCGATTGGCAAACGGGAGTTATAGTGCCCATTTTCAAAAAAGGGAGCAGGAGAGATTGCGCGAACTATAGGGGCATATCTCTCTTGAGTCTTCCGGGAAAAGCATTCGCGAAGGTGTTGGAAACGTGTTCCAAAGCTGTAATCGAGCCTTTGTTACGGGAAAAACAGTGCGGCTTTTGGCCTGGCAGAGGCACAACCGACCAGCTTTTTACTCTGAAGGTTATTCTTGGGAAGGCCTGGGAATATGCCAAACCGGTCTATGCGTGTTTTGTAGATCCGGAAAAGGCGTATGACCGAGTCCCTCGGAATACACTGTGGAGAGTTTTGCAGGACTATGCGCTGAGTGGGCCTCTTCTGAGAGCCATCCAGTCGTTGTATGGAAACAGCAGAAGCTGTGTACGGATACATGGCGTCAAATCCCGTTCTTTTGATGTGCGTGTTTGACTTCGCCAGGGCTGTGTTCTGTCGCCGCTCCTTTTCATAGCATATATGGACTGGATGGTGAGGCGCATACTTGGCGAGCAATGTTTCGAATTGGCTGGCATCAGGATGAGCCATCTGCTTTTCGCAGATGATTTGGCCATCCTTGCATCATCCAAAGAGGAACTCCAACGAGCACTGGATAGGTTTGCAGCCATCTGTGGTGATGCTGGGATGAAAGTAAACGTGAACAAATCGGAAGTGATGGTTGTTTCCCGAACTCCTGTGCAGTGTACCCTGCACATAAATGGAGTTCCATTAAAACAGGTGGAGAAGTTAAGTATCTCGGGGTCTTTTTCACGAAAGATGGGAGGAGTGATACTGAGTTGTCCTGTAGAATTGGCCAAGCTGGAGCAATAGTAAAGGAACTGCGCCGGCCGGTCATCAGGCAAGCTGAGCTTGGAGTGAAAGCAAAGATCTCAGTTTTTAATTCAGTGTTCGTTCTGACCCTCATCTATGGTCATGAAATTTGGGTAATGACCGAAAGAATTAGATCGCGGGTACAAGCTGCCGAAATGAGATTCCTGAGGTGCGTTGCTGGTGTTACTCTAAGGGACAGAGTGAGAAACGTCAGTATTCGTAGGAATCTTAATGTTGAGCAGCTACTTCTCCGAGTGGAGCGATCGATTCTTCGATGGTTTGGACACGTTGTTCCCATGACAGACTTCCTAGACAGGTCATGCTAGCCGAGACGCGAGCGCGTCGCCCCCCTGGTAGGCCAAGAAACAGGTGGTGGGATCAGGTAAAGAACCTCTCTGAGTCCCGCCTGGGGATTGCGCCGGAGTCTCTTGAGTTGGTGGTGGAGGATCGAGAAAGATGAAAGGACCATTTAGCCACCCTCACTCCGCGACCCTTTTAAAGGATAAGCGGCATCCGCAAATGATGATTATGATGATGAAGCTAAGGCAAAAAAAGAAACAGGCAGGGGGTTGCACGGGGCGGTACGAAATTTTGAAAATAATTTGAACAACATTTTAAAGTACAGACTTTTGAAAGCCGTTTTTTGAAAAGCCGAATTTAACTAAAAAACTTTTAACAGCAGCGGAATTTTGACCCCAACCCCTTCGTGCAAAATTATACGCTGATAAAATATTAACAGCTCAGCAGTTAGGGCCTAATCATAGCTATCATGGGTTTACATAATTAAACAATTTTTTTTATGTTTTTGGACAATTGAGCAAGTAATTTTGGTTTTATTGTTACAAACTGATAGCATAGCTGGTGTGTGACCTTCTGCCGTCAAAGCTTGCACTCCAGTCTGTGTCAGCCTTAGCGTAGCATCTGCGGCCTGTTCCAGATTTTTTGTTTGTCTAATCTAGTTTCATTATATCCCTTCATTTCTCCCAGGACTATTTTTGCTGCCTCACAATTTTGATTACAAGAGTATAAATTTGACTGAGCACCCTTATGGCGTGTGAGATGTCTGAACGTGTTGAAGCTGCCAAATACACTAAGTATCCAATAAGGCTCTGATATGGTATGCTTTGAACTTCTTACTCCTCTTCTCCAGTATTTGAATACGTTTTTCAGCGACTAAAAATTTGAAAGCCCATTCAACGTGCCTCTCGGCGATATGTTCCAGAAAAAATTCTTAGCAGTTATCCCTCGAAGACATAAAGGAGAAAAACTGAAACCAACTCCATCTCGGTTTGACCTTGTTCGCACGGCTGTAAAATGGAGAGAGGGAACGGATCTTAAATATACCCGACATCGCTCCAGAGAAGATCTTTGTCTTTCTGACTGCCTTCGGAGTGAAAACAAAGGCACTAAGATTTCATTACGGAAAATTTTATACCGCTCATTTTTAAGAGACCGCAGTGCCAGAACCCTAGGAAAGACTCTTCTGACTAACAACCTTTTCTAATCTAATCTTGGACACATTTTCCTTGGTAGTTTCTCATTGATGCTTAAACTATTACGTATGCATGCTTGAACCAAATCCAAGATAGTAATTTAAAACAAATACATAAATCCTTAATTTAAAAAGGTTTCGATAATTATTCCTGTAGTTTTCCAAACTTATTTCAATTGTTTGATGTCGCAATCAGGCCTAATCCATGTTCTTGATGGACTTATTTGTAGTTGCCTTAATTTTTCATCCAACTTCTTTTACCATTATCTTCTTGTTTGTGTAAGGCCAAACAAAATGCCTTTTTAACCAAGCATACCTTGTTATCATCCTAAAAAACTGTTTGTTCTTTTACCCATCTGAAATATCCTGAAATTCCTTTACAATTTCCATGCGAATATATGTATCTTCTTTGACATCACCGTTCATATAAACGCTGACAAAATTTAATTTCGAGTTTTATTTCCACAGCGAGCGAAGTTCTAGGGACATTTGCTTTGATCTTCGTTCGAAATACCTACCTTCGTGCGAAATACCTTGATCTTCGTTCGACTACTTTTTCCCCTTTCGGATGCTCTATATCGACCCATGCTAAATATATTTTCAATACTTTATATTTTTCTCTATTCACTTTTCCACTGATTAACTTTAGCATTTAAAAACGCTTCCTCAGCAGTCTGAGGATCGGTATTTTGAATTATAACGCCAAAAATTTAGTATCCTTTCTCGATTGATATTGCTTCTGATGGTTTCAATTCTGTCTCTATGATTCGCATCGCGTTGAACAATTTTCTTGACCTTTCCGCCCTGAAAGCTGCGAGATCCGAAAAATGCATTGGACTTTACGAGTTTTGAGCGAAAGGTCTTTGGGCTCAGCCCATTATGATATTTGGAGAAGGTCGCAGCTTAAATCGTCTAATCGCAGAGTTAGAGTCAATTGCAGAGTTTATTTTACGAATAAATTCATTTCAATTCAATATTTTTTTTTCCTTAAAACACATTACAAAAGTTTGAAACAAAAATTAAGTACAACATGGCTAAGTGCCGTCTGCAGTTTATTTTACCAATTGTTCTTCCACGTAAACTTGGCAGATCATTTATGAACATCATAAATAAAATTGGCCCAAGAATAGACCCTTGAGGAACACGTTTTTTAAGTGAAATTGGAGCTGATGTTCTGTCTTTGAAGTACCTAAAGCCTGACTAAAAAGGAGATTACATTTTTTTTTGTTCCAGAAATGAAGATATTCGAAAACGAAGGAGAAACTCCCATATAAGGATGTACCCTTTTTTTATCGGGATCACTTTAGCATGTTTCCACTGAGACGGGAACCGAAGTAGAACCGTATACTGCATGTGCGTTAAAAGAGGAAGGATTTTGGGGAGAATAATTAAAATTAAACAAGTGGGAAAGTGCAACAGTGCGTATGCAAAAGCTTCAGTCCATCTACGACGGATTGCAAAATACCCGACCATACAAAAAAAAAAACTGCCACGCCTCCAAAAAGTGGGCGGGATATAAAAATATAACTGTTGAATGCTTTATACTAGGTGGTTGCATACAGTTCAGTCTAAAACTCCGCCTTTTTAACTAAAAAAATCACTTTTTTTTAACGCTACGCCCACGAAAGTGGGCGGAGACACATACAATATATGCATAAAAGTTAGACAATGCTAATATCTACCACTTTTATCATACAAATTTTTGTCAAATTTTATTTATATTTATTGGAAAACATTCATTTTAAGCTAAAAAAGTGGGCGTGTTCAATAAAAAGGCTAAACTTTTTTGGCTACTTCAAATAAAATTACAAGACAATGTTACATACCAAAAATGAATGCGCTAGCAGCGTTGTAACATAGCTTAAATTTGGAAAAAGGATTTTTTAAAATTTGAGATGGTCGCACATACAGGTTTGTAGTGGGCGTGCCTGTCGTTGGATTCAGAAACTTGATTTCGGAAACTTGATCTTGAAATACAATTCACATCAGGCGCATTCCTTTTCTGAATTTTTAAATACATTTGATAATGATCCATTACGCAGCAATTTATTTCCAAATGGTCTGCTGTGCATGGAAAAAGGACAACATTCTAACATTCCTTCCAAAACTCTACGGTGCGACAGGATTTATTTTGTTTAAGGTTGGCTTATTGTCTGTCTACCACGTGTAAGGAGCCTATGAGTCAATGATTTTTGTCTGATAAAATGGTCCTCACAACATCCGGCCACTAGATTCGAGACTTCGGTTGTCCTTCTACATGATTGTTTATTTATGTTTGTGTTTACCGAAAGTACCAGACATTGGTACACCAAACGAAAAAAAAAAGTTCAAGGCCGTCTATTAAGTTAATTTAGTAAAAACCAGATGATTGCCCTCAAAATCAAATAGAACCAAAGAACTTCGTTAAGACTTTGTTGTGATTCTATTAAATGATTTTTATAAACGAAAACAATAATACCTCCTTCTTCAACCCAAAAAAAAAAAATACTCTTAAGAGCCTTTAAAAGCCCTTAACAAAAAGGGAACTTTTGCAAATAATACTTTCCTACTCAAGCGTAATTGAAATGTTTATCACTTTTCTTTTTCTGACAAAAGGGTGCATTCACGGTCTTCTCAGAAAATTAATTTCATGCATAAGCAAAGGAAACTATGAGATTAATTGGAAAATTTGTAAAGGATTCATTTTCATATTTGATATACAATACACTGAAAACTCTCGTGATGTGACATTATCAACTTTCTGCTGAGTATAAATTCCAGAAAGGATTCTCAGGCGATTTCCCAGTCAAATGAATGTGTTGGCTGAATTTTCGTTTTGCTTAATCGCCCGATGACAGCTTTCATGAAATTATATTTTGCATTTATTTATTTTTAGCATTTTCAAATTTCAATTATTATTTTCTGCAAAATATTGAGTTATTCCAGTTTTATGTTTTTGCAAGGTTTATGATTTGTGGCATACAAATGATTTGTTAATTTTATTGAGGTTATTTGTGGTTCTTGATTGATTGATTTATTTTATTTTACGAAAAACTTGTCACTGCAATCAGAAATGTGCACATGTAGTTGTTGTGTTAACCACATATTATTTCAAATTGTAGAGATGAAGGAAAGAAAGTTTGGAAACTCTCTCTAAAGGCAGCATGTTTCTATAGATTGAATTGTCCTTCGCTGATGCAACAAGATTACGATGAATGGTTCTCGAAAGTGCTAATAGCAGTTGAAAAAGCGTCAAACTGAACGAAAAAAAAACTATCAAAGACTGTTGTGACTTGTAAACCTTATACTTTTTCCCTCTTGTGGTACAAAATGAGAAAGGCTTAAAATGCTTAAAAATGGGAGTGCCAAGATCTCTGCTCAGAAAACAAGTCTAGCTCATCCCAATTTTGTGTCGTGAATAAACCACAAAAAAAGTTTTAGTCTCTTTCATGTCACAGACTCATGCTTTAGTCTTCTGGCAAAAATCTGTCGGTAGGGACATACCCATAGGAGTGTTCCCACTAAGGCACTTCTCCTTGCATCCGGACGGCAGCGGAGGAATTCCCCAGATGGAATCAACGGTGGCGTCCATAGTTCCAGTCAGGCCAAACTACTTAGTGAACACCTTATATGGGCTACTACGACGTATTCGGAGCTCAGGCCTATAAGGAGCGGGCTATCCGGCTCTCCGTCCTTAGAGCTAAGCAAAGGATCTGGTCCTCCAGGTTGGGGGTCGTGCCGTCGGGGTGACTTCCCGGCCACGTAAAGAAACACCAGTCACGAAGCAGAAACAAGCCTCGGATTCGGACGGATTTACTGTTGACGACCAATGCAAACGAGAAAAGGACAACGAGCTCCGGATCTGCACGTGGAATGTTAGGTCCCTTAACAGACCACGTGCAGCCGAGCAACTAGCGAAGGCCCTTAACGACTGCAAGGCAGACATTACTGCCATCCAAGAAATGCGGTGGGACGGGCCGGGCAAAAGAAGGATGAAAAACTGCGACATCTACTACGGCGACTGCTATCGGCATCAAAGACAGCGCCTATTTGGATGTGGTTTCGTTGTTGGAGGCAGACTTAGGCAAAAAGTCTTGAGCTTCAACCCTGTAAGCGAGCGCCTCGCGACGATCCGCATCAAGGCTAAATTCGCCAACATTAGCCTGATATGCGCACATGCCCCACAGAGGAGAAAGATGACGAGACCAAAGATATGTTCTACGAGCTCCTGGACAAAACTTATGAGCAGTGCCCTAGCTACGACATTAAGATTGTCCTAGGCGGTTTTAATGCCAAGCTAGGAAGGGAGGGCATCTTTGGTCGCACTGTCGGAAAGCATAGCCTGCACGACACGACCTCCGATAACGGATTCAGGCTGATCGACTTTGCTGCGGGGCGACACGTTGTGGTAGCTAGTACACAGTTCCCGCATCTCAATATCCACAAAGGGACATGGAGATCGCCCGATCAATCAACCGTCAACCAAATTGACCATATTGCGATCGACGCAAGGCACTCCTCCAGTATCATGGATGTTCGAACTTTCCGAGGGGCCAACATTGACTCGGATCACTACCTTGTTGTAGCCAAGGTACGGCTGCGGGTATCCCGACCAGCGCCAAGTAATGGAAATACTGTGAGGAAGTTTAACGTCGGCCGACTACAATCGCAAGAGATCGCCAGGTCCTTCTCCAACCGAGTCTCTCAAAACCTTCTACGAAGTCCTATGCAACCAGCATCAAGTATTGATAGCCAGTGGCAACACTGCCAAAATGCCATCAGAGACGCCGCCTCTGAAGTGCTGGGTTTCACACGGCGACCACAACGAAACCCCTGGTTTGACGATGAATGCCGACAAGCACATGCAGCTAAACAGGAAGCATACAAAGCGGCGCTGCACAGAAGGACTAGAGCTGCTCGCGAGCTCTACGAGCAGAGAAGGAGAGAGGAACACCGGCTTTTCCGAAGGAAAAAGAGAGAGAAGCGGTTGAAGAGATAGAGAGATGTTACAACAGGAATGAGGTAAGAAAGTTTTACCAAAGGATCAAAAGGTCCTGCCAAGGGTATAAACTTCGAACTGAAGCCTGTAAGGACCATCAAGGGAGCATCGTTGTAGAATCGCAGTCGGTGCTGAGGATTTGGAAAGACCACTTCTGCAGACTGTATAACAACGAGGACGAACCAAATACCGCTGTCAGGCTGAACGAACCATTCAACCCGGGCGAAGACGTTACCGACGAAGCATACGAACAATACCGCCCACCCGACCTGGAGGAGGTGAAAGTAGCTGTGTCTAAGCTCAAGTGCAACAAAGCAGCCGGAGCAGACGGCCTAGCTGCCGAACTTTTTAAATCCGCTGGCGACGAGCTGGTTAGGAGCATGCTTTAGCTCATCTGCAAGATATGGTCCGAAGAAAGCATGCCCGACGAATGGAACCTCAGCATTGTTTGCCCGATCCTGAAGAAAGGAGACCCTCTGAGTTGTGCCAACTACAGAGGCATAAGTCTTCTTAACATCGCATACAAGATCTTTTCTGCTGTACTGTGTGAACGCCTGAAGCCGTTTGTCAACAATCTGATAGGCACATATCAGTGTGGCTTTAGGCCAGGAAAGTCCACCATCGATCAAATATTCACACTGCGGCAGATCTTGGAGAAAACCCAGGAATTCCAAATCGATACACACCACCTCTTCATCGATTTCAAGGCTGCTTATGACAGCATCTATAGAGACGAGCTATATAGCGCAATGTCTAGTTTTGGCATCCCTGCCAAACTCGTCAGTCTGTGCAGGATGACGATGGAAAACTCACGCTGTTCCGTCAAGGTCGGAACAGACCTCACCGACCCTTTTGATGTCAAAACAGGATTTAGACAAGGCGACGCGCTGTCATGCGACTTCTTTAACATCATACTTGAGAGAATTGTGCAGAACTCTCGCGCCAACACCAGAGGTACAATCTTTCAAAAGTCCGTTCAACTACTTGCATACGCAGACGACATTGACATAATCGGTAGAACAAAGCGTGATGTCAGTGAAGCCTTCGTGAGTATTGGGACAAAAGCAAAAACCAAGTATATGCTGTCATCAATAAAAGACACCCAACACAGACGTCTTGGACGGACAAAACATCACCATCGGCAGCTATATCTTTGAGGTAGTTAGGGACTTTGTCTACCTGGGTTCCGCTATCAATTCTGACAATGACACCAGCGCTGAAATCAAACGAAGGGTAACTCTTGCCAATCGCTGTTTCTTTGGGCTAAGAAGGCAATTGAGTAGCAAAGCCCTCTCTCGAGCAACTAAAGTGTCCATGTATAAGACCCTCATCATCCCAGTCCTGCTTTACGGTGCAGAAGCATGGACCCTGTCAAAGGCGGATGAAAACACTATAGGCTGCTTCGAGAGGAAAATTGTTCGGACGATTTACGGTCCCGTATGCATAGACGGAGAGTGGAGGAGGAGATATAACATCGAACTGTACGGGCTGTATAGCGATACCGACCTAGCCAAAAGAGTCAAAACACAACGTCTACGATGGCTGGGTCATCTAGAGCGGATGGACACCAACGCCCCGGCCCGGAAAATCTTCGAATCCACACCGTAGGGACGACGCGGTAGAGGAGCACCGAGACTCAGGTGGCGCACGCAAGTGGAAGGGGACCTCAGCCAACTTCGCGTGCGAAACTGGAGACGGCTAGCTAGAGACAGAGCTGGCTGGCGAAGCTTGTTGGCTGAGGCCCAGGTCCACCCCGGACTGTAGCGCCACCTCAAGTAAGTTAGTAAGGGACATACCCAAGTATCATCATCTTAAGATTTAATGTCTACCAACAAACTTCGAAATAGCTCTTACAAGACTTTTTTAACGCTCTTGGAACTCGTATAAGAAAAAAAAGGGGACATTGTTATTATGTCAAAGATAATTTCGCGTGACATTTGTGTATCAGAATCGAAGTTTTAACTTTTCTTAACCTTTTCTAAGCAAACAATAGACTGGCAAAATATTGGGGCTATCCTACCTACTCCACCTCTCTTTATAACTGCTCTAATATGCCGCCCTACAAAAAGGTTTTAATTTTATAAACTTGTCTGAGCAAGACTTCTGACTTTTCGTCTGAATTCGGAAAAATATTCGGAAAATATTCAACTCTTTTTGGCAGAGCTAGCAACGGGAATAAACAGCAAACTAAGACTTAACTACGCCTCGTTAGAAACTTGTAACTGATTTTGCTACTTAAGTTTACTTCCAATTCCGAAGCCTGTTGTTTTAAGAGCAGTATCAGATAAGTTTCTTTCACACTGAAATCACAAATGAGGTCGCAAAAAAGTCAACTTTGTTTCGAAAATGTCTTTGAATAGTCGAAAATAGCCGCTGAATACTTGCTTCAAATGCTAAGCGAAGGCTTGATGGCCCGTATGGACGCCTACAAGAAGTCTGCAGCCGATTCTTCTGAGAGATAGAAATTTGAGTATCAATGGCCAAACCGTTACCGGATACACGTAGACCTAGCGCAGGTTCAGGTGGTGCTGAGAAAAGCTTAGCAAGCTCATCATCTGAGATCTCAGCTCCCTGGATACCAGTGTGTCATGGGACCCAAACAACAACAAGATTCACTGTATTTAGCCTTCCGACTAAGTTCAACGAATGCTTGAATTCAGGTTATGTCCTGCACGAGGAAAGAGGGTTGAGCAACGCTTTTAAAGTGACTGTCACTGCGAACGCAAATGTTTCTTTCCTTCCGCCCGTTGGTCACAAAAGTTAGGATAGCGGAATTCTCCGTTTAGAAACTTGTCCGGTTTTGGAGCCATCTGTGAAAATACGATGCCATTCTTCTGATTGAGTCTGAGAAATTGTATTTCTTGAGATAAATCGGTGTGGAAGATTTGTCGTAAAAGATTGCTGGTGTCATTGCGTCAGAGACAATGCACTTTAGTCAGGCGTCGAAGGAAAATTCTCGCACAAGTTCTCTAATTCTCTTTGAGTGGAAGATGGATTTCAACGTACGCCGCATGCTAAATATATCAGGGTGGTGAGGAGGTTCATAGAGCAAAGCCCGGCGTGCTAGGGAAGGCCTTTATAAGAAGCTGTTCTTTTTAGTTTTGCGAAAGAGGCAGTAACATGTTCCCTCGAAAGCCGGTTTCACCAAATATCTGATGCGTATGAGAGGAGTGACCTAACCATATGACCGCATAGTTCCAGGGGACCCTTTTAAGATATAAGCCCTATGTTTTGCCAATAGCACCTCTACAGTGCCCGACATTGGTCAGCTTTTTCCGTTTTGGATTCAACATGCATGATGCCTGGACTAAAGAAACTTTTCTATCAAGGAAAACTCTCAAATATTTTAATCCGTCGTGTATCAAGACAGCGATGGCTTTAAGCACAAGTTGAGTCAGACTATTGACCTTGGGTTAGGTTAAACAGGGGTGTGGTGAAAAGGACCACACAGACACTAGGAACCAAAGCGGGCCCATCGCGATCCCTGGTGAACCAGTTGAAAATAACATTCAAAAGGCAAACCTTAACAACCTTAACAACCAAAACAACCTTAACATTCACCGTGAAACAGCCAATTTTCCTGTAAAAATATAAAGGGTCCTGAAGTTTGTGCCGTGTACCTCTTCCAAACTTCCAAAGAAATATTTCCCTAAATATTTTCTGCGAACTCGCGAAATTGCATCGCATTCGCATAGTATGTGTGCTATATTCCCAACCGCCTGCAGATTACTGCAGAATCGACAAATATCTGTGTCAGAAAGCCCGAGCCTCCTTGTGTGTTTCCTCAGGACAAAATGTCCCATCAGAACTCCCACCTAAGCCCTTAGCTTGTCCCTGCTCAGTTTTAATAGTGCCTTCGATCCTTTTTCGTCTAGTCGTGGCCAGAGGGCCCTAGATACCCTTTGCCCAGCCAGACGAGACCAAAATGATCACGTGGTTACACGTAGTCAAGCAGCAATGCGCGAAATTCACTAACACAAGTCTTCTATGCGTCATTCCTAATCAGCTACAAAGAATAGCAACGAATATAGCATACGAAAAGGCAAAAACTAGTGAGGTGGTCGGATTTGGACAAAGTGTTCACTGTAGCTCAAATGGTAGAGCATTACTCGCGACAAGTAAGGGTTGCAGGATCGTACCCTGCCGGTGAGCCACACACGTCTTTTTCTTTCGACATTTCCGTCCGCTAACATTTCAACTCCACTCTGACTCCAACCACCTTTGGTTGGCCGTCATTACAATTTTCTCCTCAATATACTATTGACCTTCCTCCTTATCGAAAAGAGAACAATCGTAGTTTTAAGAAGATTTAGTGAAAGCTAATTCCTAGTGCAACAATTATCGCTCATGTCTACGCTCACAGTCTAGAGGTTCGAGCCGACAGAAAGTCTGGCGACGTCATCCGCTTAGGCTTCTTTAAAGGTTCAAGAAAGTTTGAGAGCCGATAGCAGAAAGTCACCACCATAAAAAGGGGATAAAACACCACTAACAACATACAACTGGGGCTCTATTTACCCCAGTTATGACGTACTTGCCATAATCTGCTTCCTCCAGTGCATTCGGACTGCCTTAATCCATTGAACTAATAGTTCATCTATCTACACCGTGTTGTCTGGCTGAGTTGCAGATGCTGACAAAGGTCGGGTTCTTAAAGGCACCTTCAACATCGACGAAAACGCCCAACACGTACTCCTTCTGGTCAAGAGCACATTCAATCCTACCAACAAGATTTTGAATCGCAGTTTTGTAAGATTTTCCGTGCTGAGAAGTGTGCTGCATCTGAGAAAGAGGAATCAATCGAAGAGAAACCTTGAGTACGCGCAGATAAACCAGTCGCTCCAAGCTTTTCATTAGAAATGAAGAGAGACTTATGGGTCTGAATCTTTTGGCTAGGCTATAGCCAGACTTACCAGGTTTTGGTATGAACACGACTTTAACCATACGCCAAAGGGTAGGTAGGGTATGTAGGCCGAGGCGAGGCTTGCAGTGAATTTCTTTCAGCATGGGCAACAGCTGACTTGCTATTGTGCATTTTTGATAGCGTCATAAGTCGCCTCTCTGGATGCAATAAACCAATGTAGCCCATTGCGTTCGTGGGTTCTAGGGTATGGACACCATTGACGGTACCACCGAAGAGCATTCCGTGATCTGATTTCCGGGAAACTGAGTCTCTAGGAAAAGGCTTAAGATCTCCGCCTTGGTTTCAATTTAGGTACTGGCAGGTTTGAGAATTGAAGCAAGTTTGCTTGGACTTTAACAAGTCTACAAGTTTGACTTAGAAATTCGACCTCCTCTCAAAATGTTTATACCCGACCGAGGGTATATTAATTTTAATGCATAGTTTGTAACAGAGTGAAATAATCACCGTAGACCCCTAAGACCTTTTAGAGATATGATCGAGACCGACAGGTAAGTCGATTAAGCCATGTCCGTCCGTCTGTCCGTATGTATGTAGTTTTGAGTTCTTTAAAATTGAGGTAGGAAGCTGAAACTTGCAGCGTTGCTTGGTTCTCATTTTATACAGACAAAATATAAAAATTGAGAAAATCCGCCCACAGCCACGCCCACAATTGCGTGAATGTCAGACAACCTCAAATTTACATTTTATTTCGAAATACCTTTTGGTCAAGATAGACAAAAAAATTGAACTTAAATTTTGGTAGAGAGCAATATCAACCAGAAGCCTTTAATAAGGCAAAAATTGGACCGCCCGCTCCATTGACCATGCCCATTTTTAACATCTGAAATCTGTGAAAACCTGATTTCTCGGGAAATTTATTTTAAATTGAAAAAAAATTATATGACAAAAATATTAAAGATATTACCATTTGCTAAGTTTATTGCATACAAAGCATTGAGCTCCGCCCACTTTTAGGGGGCGTTTTTGGAAAAAAAACTGGTTTTTAAGCATAAATATTCGCTTTTAACCATTATCTTGTGTTTCCAACGAAATTAGAGTTAATTGATTTTAATTTTCAGCCTACGCCCTTATTTAGGGGCGTTACCAACACAAATAATTGACATTCAGTATATGAAACAGACCAAAAAGTTTTAAATTTGGTGTTAATGGGTAAAGAGAGTTGGGTATTTAGAAGTTCGTTACAGACGAACTCTTGCACTTACTTACTTGTTTATAAGAGTCTATTTTCGACTTGGAAATAAGTTTTTTAAAATTCTTTTGCTTCGGTCAACAAAAATTCCCAGTCTTCTACTAATCTTATTTATTTCTAAAGTTTCAAGTGGATATTTGTAACAAGTGGGTCCCCAGGTTCTGATCGGAGTCGCAATGCTGTGCAGCTTATAAAATCTGATCTTTTATCTGTCTTTTTAGTAGACAGTAAATCATTTGCATAACTTTTGTCTCGAATGTTATGCACCACCTTTTGTCTCGAATTTGTCGACCATGTCAGAAGTAGTGCCAAGCTTTTTTGTTGCTGTGGAAAAGGACTGGCATGACAAAGACTCTCGTGCCAGTCCGAAAGAGTTAAATAAGTCGTCTTCCTGAACCAAAGAAAGTTCCATTGGTGAAACCATAGAAAGCTCTAATCACGCCTAAAGAGGTGTGAACTGTCGATTGGGACTTTTAAGTCAGTGACTCTTACGCCGTCGTATTTCATTAAACAGAAACTAATGTTTGGTTCAATAATTGTTCACCACTTAACTCACCCTACGACATAATTTCTTCCATTATTTTGGCACATGTGACTGGCTCGTTGGAAGCCTTCAAGGCTCCGAAAAAAAAAAAAGTTTTTTTATCCTTATGTACCAGCGAGCAATGTCCTTCGTGTTTTGGCTCTATGGCTCTATGTAATTTACCTTTACGAAGGTTTTCGTTGCGGCCTTGAAAAATACTACTCGCTATGGTCATAAATTTGGAAAGTCATGTCTTAAAGAAATATTAGTTAAAGTTGAATGCTTTCTTAGAGATCTGCGAGAAGATCTCTAAAAAAAGCTGCTAGCTGACTTATAAAAATATACGTAAGCGATGGTTTTATGAATTGGCCTTCCTTTTTTTAGAGGATGTAACTCCTCCGCCCTTAGACTGGCTGCATACTAACTTAAATTTTTTTCTTCGTTTCACAGTTGTGAATGTGGGTATTTTCAGTGTGGCGTGGTGTATTATAACCTTGGTAGAGCTTGGCAAGTATTAGCCTCCGAGAAGGACTGACAAGCAATCAGAGAGCAAAACTTGTCCATGTTAAGGCACGGCCTGGAATCCCTTATGCGTACGCTAAAAGGAAAAACCTCAAAATCCCAGTCCGATTTTACGGTGCAGTCAAAGCCATGGAGTCTGTCAAAGGTGTATGGGGATTGTAGTTTGGGAGCGAGTCATAGTTCTTACTGTGGCCATAGCTGGGTCTTTTGCTATTTTCTCTGAATTTAATTCACTTGAGAAGCAAGAGTTAAAAATTTTTCCAACTAGAACCTTGGCAAAGCGATCTGACTTCCATTTTTTTCCATCTTCAAGTGGAACTTACATAGATATTGCTGACGAGTACTGATTATACAGCTACATAAGCGACATAAGAGATGCTCTGTCATCTTTTGTCTGTGTGTTAGGAACCATAAGATGAGTTTATGGATACTTAAGTCTGATTTGAAAAAAAAATCGTCATATTTTTGGACTAGCTCGAGTAATGTTGAGTGCAGAAGCCGGTATTATCGCAATCTGTAAGAGCTGTGCAGCAACGCCGAACTAGAATAGTCATAATCCAACGACTGCGATTGAGGCTTGGTCATCTTAAGTAAATGATCGCTAACGTTCGTGTTCGGAACCAATTTTAATCAACTCCGGAAGGACTTTACCAGCCAGAAAACCAAGACAGGTGCAACGCGGAAGGAAATGGGACCTAAACGAACTTCGCGTACAAATTTGCAGGCAGCTATATAAGGACAGAGCTGATCTAAGGAGATTATTGGCTGACGCCTAGGTCCACCCTTGTCTTAGTGCTATTAAAGGCGAAAAAAGTTGAAGCAAAAAGCTCCCGATTTTGTGTTGGTCTTAGGAGTGACCACCTTCTTCATTAAATGTGATTTTATTTCTGTAAGCTTACATTGCACAACAAATGTTGCTCAAATAAAAACATAAAAAAACCTTGCTCAGAGCGAGCGATCGGTCTGAACTCTCTCAAGCATACAAGCTCTGTGCGTTATAGGCATTTTTGCACATGCCGAATTATGAACGGCAATTTGGAAGTCTCTCGTGACCAACCGAATCCTGGGGAGTTTTTGTAGGGCCCTCGCAGCCGTAGAAAAAAAACTTTTTTTTAATATATCGGGGTTCTAGCCCGTGACCTCTTTCACAGTAGCCTAATACATAACCACTGCACCATATGGCTTAAACCAGCTGCAATACTCAAGTTTGTCTTTCTCTGACTTATACCTTTTTTTTAAAAAGGAACTGACATCTGAAAATTCGTAGGCCTTCGCTTATTATCCCATCTATTACAAATTTCAGAAGAACACAAAGCTATGAGTCTGTCAGAGACTTGTTTACTTCTCTACCTCCTACCTGCTGTCCAAACTCGATGACTCGCACTTCTAGCAATCAGACTTAATTATGTGTCTACCAGACAATTTTAATGGTCATACAAATAGCACGATTTGTTCACTCCTAGTCGAAAACAATTTTTTTCTACAATTTTATTTTTGCAAAAGCCACCTTACCACGTTGTTGTCGCCAACAGAGACGTCTCGAAGCCTCAGACTGCAACGTAATTCGGTCGAACACATTAAACCCACAATAGTGATGGAAAACGTGCTGCTTGCCTACAATCAGGCAACGTATATTGGATATCCATGACCTCATCACACGTATGTTTTTATGTCACCGCAAATCATAGAATTAAATTGCAGGCAACCTAATTTATCGAATCATGGTTAAATAATACGAAGCGTATCGATATCGATATCCAATATCTACATGTATCTAACTACCTGTCATTGCGCTTGGATGCGGCTAATGGAGTTCGATGGCTCTAAATTTTCATTGCATGAGTGTACACTGCACACCCAGCATATAAATCGGTGGAGCGAAATCAAAATACCATTTATAGTTGCATAGATACGATTTGTTTGCTCACAGGTAATGGCTTAAAACTTTTAGTTAATTGCATTTGCCCATCGGCCTCTCCCAACTTGAAAAAAATGGAAGGCTTGGCGCGCGCGTCGGGTACAATTAGTGACGACGCTTCGATCATGCTGTACGAACATGTACAACAGAGCTAATGAAAATGCCTTGCATTGGCAATACCAGCTACCAGCATACCTTGCATAGCAAATTTGGGTTAGTTTGGGTTTTGTTGCTCACCGAAAGTATCTATGACCCAGTTCGGAAATGTGCAAACATGTGCAAATGTTTTCATTTCTGAGCACCTCACTGCGCTTTGAATATTATTATAATGAGGCGAAATTAAAGTAAACATGTGTACTTCAAACTCGTACCTTCATGTGCCTTCATCGATGAAACGTTGAGGTTGTTTTAACAGCGAACAACACTTGCTGTTTAAAAAGGCGTTGCAGCAGGCAGATAATAATGTACCTTTTGTTGCCGTCATTTATTTCTTTCTGCCTTCGCAAATGAATCCAATAAGTCACATTCAAGCTGGGAAAATGAGGGAATAAAAACCATTTCGAAGAAATGGTAGGTATAGAAGAGCGATTTAGACTCGAAATCCTTGTGTTGCTTTTTGAATATTTTATGACATTTTATATGTGGTTAAAGAGGGTGTCACCTTGGGCGTTTCATTACTTACATTTTAGCAGACTTTGAAAATACCTTCGGGTACAGCGACTAGACACTTATTCCGTAGCAGGACGCCTTTGCATAATCACAGAAAAGCCACATTTACATCACATACACCCATGAAGGTAGCAAGGACTAATGGGCATGAATTTGTACAAATCTTGTTGATTGACATTATTCTTATGAAATTTGAGATTAGGGTATTTTTTCTTGAGGATACCTTTAAGCTTTGGTAACTATTTGTGGCAGGATCAAGCAGACAAAAGTTAAACCAAAGATAAGTAGATTGAAAACAGGTGAAATAATGGTAAGGGATACTGAGTTGAATCAGTGTGGTGTTGCATCAAATGCTTTCTTTACTTCAAGATGGTATAACCAACCAGTCGCGGACTCTTTACTTCAATTACGTACTTGGACAGAAGATGCTTTAAGGAGTTAGATGTCAAAGGAGAGACCACTCCTGAGGCTCTGGCACTACGGCCTATTATAAAAGGGCCTATTGTGTCTTTTTCTAGAGATTTGAGATTAAAATTTACATTGCGGAGACAGTAAGGAAGACGAGCATCTTCTCTGGAAAAATTTTGGCCAGGCTGCCAATGAATCTATTCCCTTGCTTAGGATGTTCTTCCTAAGGCTGAGAAGTGTCGGGTTTTCCACAATACGAAGAGGGGATTCATATCTGTCCGTTCATTCCCTAGACATTGGAGACAAACTTCATACGCGTAATGAACATTGCAATGTCTGGGCTACGAATGAACCCAACCTTTCCAGCGAGAATGTCATTGCATGGTCTGGGTATACGACAAAATCAGGGGAAGTCAACACAACCAACCATCATCATAATCAATCCCGCGATATGGGAGACTATCTTGATACGCAGAATAAACATCGCAATGTTTGAGCTACGAATGAAACCAACCGTACCAGCGAGAATATCATCGCAAGGTCTGGGCTTACGACGAAATGGGAAAGGGGAAAGGGGAAATCATCACAACCAACCATCACCATAAACATTCCCGAGGTATGGAAGACTTACTTACTTCACACGCGGGATGAGCATTGCCATGTCTAGGCCCCGAGAGAAACCAATCCTACAAGCAAAAATATCATCGCAAGGCCTGGGTAAACGACAAAATCGTCGTATTTCATTGAACAGAAACTAATGTTTAGTTCAATAATATGTTCACCACTGAACTCACCCTACGACATAACTTGTTCCATTATTTCGGCACATGCTCGTTGGAAGCTTTTAAGGCTCCTACAAAAAAGTTTTTCAATCCTTATGTACCAACGAGCACTGTCCTTCGTCTTTTGGTTCTATGGCTCTATGCAATTTACCTTTACATTTGGTTTTCGTTGCAGCCTTGAAAAATACTACTCGCTATGGTCATGAATTTGGAAAGTCATGTCTTAAAGAAATATTAGTTAAAGTTGAATGCGTTCTTAGAGATCTTTAAGAAGATCTCTAAAAGCGCTGCTAGCTGACTAATTTAAATATACCTAAGCTATGGTTTTATTAATTTGCCTTCCTTTTTTGGAGAATGAAACTTCTCCGCCCTTAGACTGGATGCATACACACTAATTTTTTTTTCTTCGTTTCACAATTGTGAGTGTGGGTATTTTTTGAGGTGTGGTGTATTATAACCTTGGTAGAGCTTGGCGAGTATTCACCTCCGAGAAGGACCGACAAGCAATCAGAGAATAAAACTTGTCCATGTCAAGGCACGGTTTTGGAGTCCCTTATGCGTACGCTAAAAGGAAAAACCTCAAAATCCCAGTCCGAATTTACGATGAAGTACCAGCGAGAGTATCATCGCAAGGTCTGGCCTTACGACAAAACCATGGGAAGTCATCACAACCAACCATCACCATAAACATTCTCGAGATATGGGAGACTTATTTATTTCACACACAGGATGATACATTGCAATGTATGGGCCACGAGAGAAACCAATCCCACAAGCGGCAATATCATCGCAAGGTCTGGGTATGTGACAAAATCAAGGAAATTCAACACAACCAACCATCACCATAAACAGTCCCAAGATACGGGAGACAACCTTTACTTCCCCTGATTTTGTCGTACAACCAGAAATTTCAATATTACGCGGGATAAATAACGAAACGTGTGGGTATACGACGAAATCAGGGGAAGTCAACACAACCAACTATCACCATAAATGGTACCGAGATAAAGGAGACTAACTCTACACGCGGGATGTCGATTGCAATGTTTGGGCCTCTAATGAATTGCACCCGACCAGCGAGAATATATCATCGCAAGGTCTGGGTATACGACAAAGTCAGGGAAATTCAACACAATCAACCATCACCATAAACATTTCTAATACACGGGAGACTGAAACTGCACACGTTGGATGAGCATCGCAATGAGCCACGAATGAATCCAACCCTACGACCTGTTGTGATATTCGAATGGTGAGTTGCAGAATTTTTTTTTTCGCAGGTTGGTAAAAGCCTTCATGGGCACTATAGTTTTGTAGTGCGAGTCTCTTAAGGGGCTTTTTCACAGCCAACGAACTTGCGACCAGCGAACTGGCGAACAAATGACTTTATTCCAAAATACTGTTTCAGAATTGAAATCGCAGCACGAAAATCTTTAAACAATCGAATAATCTATAACTTGACTGCTCTACAAAATCAATTTACATAAGTTCTGTCAAGATATTCGCAGTTCGCTGATTTCAAAACGAATTCGCAGCGACTTGTGCCATTTACTAAGCGAATTGTAAATATCTTTAGAAAGCTTTTGAAAATGAAGGATTTGAAGTTGCCAAATTATAGAATTTAGGATTCTAGTTAGTTTTCTATTTGACGAATTTCAGTTTTAAGCAAGTCCATAGAGCAATGTCCAACTAAGCGCCAGTTCGCAGGTCGCAAGTTCGCCGGCTGTGAAAGTACCTTTACGGTCTTATTCGTTATAGTCGGCGCACAAGGTTTGTCTGACCCAGAGTTGGGATTATCGCGTAGCCTTTTTCGGATTAAGGTTCCTGATTTCAAGCTCGCTTCACTTAAGTTAAGTTTTGTGTCTAGGGTGATTAGACCCCCCTATTTAGCCTATTTCGCATATGGAATTTGTAACGAGTTAATGAAGATAATTAAGTCTTTTAACCTCTTTGACAATGTTTTTAATGGCCTTTTCTTTAAATATGCTAGTGATCAAAGGTTTAAGAGTTCCCTTAAAATGCGTAGAACATCGCAAGCGGAAGAAGCCCATATTTATAGCATAAAAAAAGTTACCGACCCAACAAAAAAAGGCTGTTGTGAAGCCAGTAACAAACACGAAAACTGCACACAAAGACCAAAGTCTAAACCCGCAAGTGTTATGCCTTTACGGAGAAAAGCAATAATTTAGCCTGCGGAGTATTTAGCAAAACATCTGGAGTACATTTGAATGCTGTCCATTCTATTTGCGCGTTGGAAGAGAGAAATGTGTTTGATATTCGGTGGAAACTTACCTGGATAACAGACGCCGACCAAGAAGCCGCTCATTTTGCGTGGATAGACGCTCCTGAATTTTTTATTTGTTGCTGACTTTGGATACCTTCCGGACCCGGATAATTTCCGTACTGGTACCCACCATATCTAGCGAGGGTTTTCCTAACGTCACCTAGAGAGGCGCCCAATAAGACCCCCAGCAGCACCAGAAGGGGCAGTAAAAAGGTTAATAAAATTAACCTCCCGCATAGGGCTGGCATTATTGCAGACTTTCTTATTGCAGGAACCTTGGTATGTTACCCTGTTTCAAAAGTTCTAAGCCTATTAGAATGGTGGTATGATGGCTTGGCTTAATAAATCCACTTTTGTCCCAACTAAAATCGTATTAATTAAATAAGATCAAAGTTTTCAAAACTTCAGATAGTTTGCCCTGAACGCTTAAGCATCTTTTCTAAGTTTTCCAAATTCACAATAGTTTTAAGGAGATTTTATTTCAAAAAATGAAAATATTTTCAAGCTTTCAGAGCAAAAAGGGAGTGTTCCAAGTTATTTTGCTTTAGGTATTTTGCAAAAAAATTGTATCGCTTCCTATACCAGTAGCCAAACAGTAGAAACTTAAGGTAAACTTAAAAAAATGTAAAAGTTTATTACTTCGATGCATGTCATCGTAGTCTCATTTCTTAGAAACGTGCAAACTTACTCTTAACTAAAAATACTCAGAAATTCCCAACTCACTGTAAAACCCCCTTAAAAGTTTATAAACCCAATCCTAAAGTTTTCGCATGTATATTGCATGCATGCACGTGCGCTATACAGTTTAAGTATTCCATTAACTTTCTCTGAATTTTGAACTCGAAATTCGAGGAGTGGTGGGTGTGTTGCTGGAGCGAGAAATTTCCCAAAACATTTTAACAATGCCTGACCCCGCTTAAAAATAATAAAACATTCTTCAGCTACATACTCTCTCCGCACAGTGACGAGGACAGCAAATCACTTGAAAGTCCCCTTTCGCCCCGTTCAGTTCAATGGGCATTTCTTTGTAGAACAAGAAACCCTAAGTGGTCAACAGAATGGTACCACACACACCCACCCATCATCCCCCTCCTATTGTCATTATCACCTCGGTCATCAAATAGATTTAGATATCCATCTGGCCGGAGAGCACTTGTCTAACCTCATCCACATAGTATAGTCGTCGAGTGCACATGGGTCTCTCTCTGCAAGACAATGACAATGGAATCCTAAACAGCATCAAACAATGCCGCAGCTCTGCCACCACCTCATCAAGACAAGTTCAAGAACTGTTCCCACTCGACAAGAGACCATTATTATTGTTGACCAACATTTTCATTATCACAGCTCCATGGGTTTGCGAAGACGCTGCTGGTCGATGTATACCAATCGCCCCAATCGGCCCCTAATTCAACCTCCTAACCGCATTTGGCCGACGCGAAGCATCCGACGAACACAGTAATGAGATAATAATATTGTAATGGCACAAAGAGTCTCATGTGTTGGATTGCGGTCCGCCTTCCTCCGCAAGAAGGGGGGCATCGGGTGGAGTTCCCCCAAAGATCGTGAACAACTTTAACGTGTGCTTGTTGAATTGAGGAGTTTGCACGCGACTCACATCTGTAGAAAGTTTTGGTTTCGTCTTCTTGGAACTGCGCGTCGCGTCGCGTCGCCAGCCTTGGAGGTGCGTCATGGGAAATATTAATCCAGACACGTGTAGATTGAATGTGGATCTACAATGGCAAATTTTAAATGTCTCGCTGAAGTTCGGGTATGGAAACAGCTTGAAACCATCGAGGAACCACCAAAAGTCAACCGAGCGTAACAGCCGAGTACCACACCCATTAGGGTACAATGGGCTCGCGGTTAGGTGGTAGGTACTCGGAGGATAAGCAAGAAGAATTGCCTCAATTTGTTTTGGCAACGAGGAAGGCCGAACAACAAATTAATTTCGCCGAATTGAAGAAAAACCAAGCCGTAGGCAACAAGAAAAAAAGCATCAAATCTGTAAACAGCTCTGGGGTTACATGTGATTTAGGTTTTTGTTGGACAGATTTTTTTTTTTTTTTAACACCACTAACCGACGCGGCCCTGGTAAAGGTTGGCATGTGGTTATTCTGGATATAACATGTGCGACCGTTGAGGTATAAGTGTGTTTTCCTAATGCAATGGTTTTGACGCTTGAACCCGTAATAAGCTGTCTTGGTGGTTATTTATACTTAAAAAAAACCGTACACCTAAATTTTGGTACCTAAACCAATTTTTCTAAACAAAAAAAGGATTCCACCTTGAAGTAATTTCCTGTTTCATAAGACTCTAAAAAAAAGTCCTAGGTAAGACGTTGGTCGCATGTCGTTGCATGCGAAAATATTTTGGTAGCTTAGCATATGATAGACGCATATTTCTATGTGAATGTATTGGAAGCGTTTGTTTTTTTTTTTGGGGCATGCTGCTCTACGACATGTACCTGCACCTTGTAACTCTGTCCGCATTGGAGATGGAAAAAATCTGCATGTATACGTGGCTTTGATGTACATGAAAAATTCGTGAAAAGTTTACTGTAATTCATGCGACTAAAAGGGTGCATATACTTAAGATGCACTCGCGACTGTACCTACTTCTGATTGTTTTAGTGACAGTCTTTTATTGGTAAAAGACGTCAAGTTTATAACAACTCTCCTAGGGTTCGCATGTGCCATTAAAAAAATGGACCTTTTTGTGGTTTATTCTTCAGATTAAATTTTAAAAATTTTAAATTCGTTTGAGACTTTTTTTTGAAGATTCATCTGTTTTGGGATTCAGAAGACTGGATAGACGAGGACATATTTTTGTACACAATTTTCCGGTCATCTTGAAGAAATTGTCAAAAATTGTACAAAAAAAAATGCAATAAACCGATACCAAAATAAGTGGCAATGTTTTCCCCTGAAATTCATCATAATCACCACAGCCCCGGATCAACGATTTTTCCGAACAGGGCCAAAGACATGATTTTGGCGCCCCTCTTTCACAGCACTATTAATATAGTAGAATAATAAAAAAGAACAATTGTTGTAAGTAATTATGTTACTTGATTTTAGGTTACTTAAGTGCCTACCTCTTTAGGAACTTTCATTTCGGTACGTGTTAAATAAAAATAGAATAAACATAAGGTACACATCCAGTATAGAAAACGCTCAGCCAAGACAATCTTCAGTCCTCTAATCGTCCAAGTCAATCTTGGCATTGACTTTTTAATCTTGAAAGTAAACGAGGATAAGACTTACTACATGAGAACATAAAGAAACATCCGTCTACCGTTTAGGACAGAACTCCACTGTTGGTAGCAGCAACTTTAATTGAGGAGTACACCTAAGTTGGAGTTACATGATCAGCCCTGGAAATCTATGCTATTTCGGTATGGAAAAATAAATGGGTTCAAAGCTCCTCTCACGAAAGAAGAAGTGTAAGCTCTATAAAACCCTTTTTCCGCCGGTTCTGCTTTATACCGGCGAGGGCTGGACGATAAGCAGAGAACAAGAAATCATGCTCGGCCAATTTATGGTCCTGTGTGCGAGGAGGGCGAATTGAGGAGAAGACACGACCGCGATTTCTATGCGCTGTAGTAAGATGTGGATGCACTTTAAAAAGTCAAAACACGAAGACTATATTGACTATTGGCTTGGTCACATGTAGGAGCGGTTGGACAACAACGCTCTTGGCAAGAGGGAATGCGAATCTAAGCCCCCAGGTTCAAGACGACCAGGAAGACTTAACCCCCGTTTTTAAGGACTATTTCACCTAATTTTTTGATAGGAAATTTGATTAATACCATGTCTCCACCAGGCACTAACCCACAAATCACATTCAACCATACAAATTTAAATCCTCTCGACAAGCAATTAAAAATAAATCCTCTCATAAATCCAACTCATCCTGTTCACAAACCTATTTGCTCCACCTTTGTAACCTTTTCTAAATCAAAAAAGGAAACTGAAGTTGTCCCTGCACGACAGATCTGTCACAACTACGTTTTCTATTGTGATTTTTACAGCGAAAACCTGTAAAATGACATCGACACACTCCCTTTTAAGATCCAAAATGATAAAAACAGGGTGTTCGTACCAAGTTAATCCCCCATTTGTCTGGTGTAGCCACTTTGGGATTTCTTTTTAATCGTCTCCCGCTAATCCTCTTTTAATTGCCGGTGGAGACAGTATCAAATAATCATTCTGCGTGATATGACTACGCAAAAATAATTGAATATTTTCAGCTTTCTTGTGATGCAAGAACTTTTTTATTATACACATTTGCATACAGAAATTCTTTCCTAGTTTATGCAATGAAGTCAATGAATCTGAAAGTTTAAAAACTGTCAACCAGCTGATTCTGATAGTGATTATCAGGTAAACTCAACACGAGCTGTCATGAGGAATTGTTATGACCAAAGTTTCGCCAACATATTTTTTTTGATTTGTGACATCACTTATCACAAATCGCCATAGCCAAATCCATTCCTGATCCTGACTTCGTAAAATTCACATCGAAGAATTCGCTCGACTATATGGTGGGTGTTTCATCATGCAAACGCAGGGAACAGTCGCTAATGACTCCCCGCGTTGTATGGTTTCAGGGTTTTTTTTTTTAGACCCGTACGTAATGCGTACTGGAAAATGGATCTTGGCCTTTAAGCAAATATACTTTCAGGTCTTGAGGGTCTATCGTGATTATTTGTCTATGCTACTATTTAAGTAGTATCTAGGTAACTTAATATACTCTTATAAAATAGGCTATAGGAAAAACCAGCAAAAATCGCAACAGTTCTTGTGCACAAGGTTTAATCCACCTTCGATTTAAGGAAAATTTGCCGCCCTCTTGCACTACACCCACACTTGGCACACTCCACTACTTGTCATGCAATCTTTTTCTAATCTTATCTTCTGGTCACGAATTTTGTTTAAGGCACATGCATTTGGCGCCCCTGTAAGCTACCGCCCAGGTTTGCCCTCTCATAGATCCGGGGCTGAATCATCTTCTGACTGCATTGAAAACTGTGACCTTAAATGAATTTTAATATTAAAAAATAGAGCCTTTTCCACTACACATTCGTACGGATTCAGTACGGAAAAACTACTCTTATGCTCTCTGCTCCAGGTTTAATATTATTTCAAGTTTAGTCGGTTAAATATACAGAATTGAAGGTGCATTAGCCAAAGGCGATCTTACAGCAAAGTCCTCCTAAAAACGAACGTTTGCTCTCCACAAAATCCATTAAATCCTTCCAGCTAAACAAACAAAGTCAAATTCAAAGCCCAAAGGACAAAAACAATTCTTTTTCACACTTAATTGTTGCCATTCAAAGGCCTCAACACAATCACTCCCTCAAGCGAAATACTGGCGCAATCATTTAGGCACCTCTTCCACTCCAGGGGAAAAGGATAAGCCCCACTTCACTTCGCTTTAGGGTTTAAAAGTAAATCCAGTCATGATTGCCTTATTTGACCTCTATGTTCGTGGCTGCAGTAAATCCGTCCAACATTCGCAAAGGAAAACTTTTGCAAGGGGGGGGGGAAAAAAATTAGAAAAAAATTGCGGCAGCATGACGAAACGGGGCGTAAAAAAGAATTTACGACCGGGATAAACATTTTACGATTATCGAAAGGAGTTCCAGCATGGTGGCTGTCAAAGCTGGTGGAGTGGTTAAGATTATAACAATGCGCGCATACCTTCAACAAGGACGACAAAGGAATGGAATTTTCACCGGCACGTCGTGTCGGTCGTCGTCGTCAGAAAATCCATCAAGTCCCGGTTCGCACTTAACCCGAAATGGCCGACCGGGACATTAAAAGCCATAAGTAAGACACAAAGAGAACGTTAATTAATTTATTTTTTTAGCTACCAGGATACGAATCAAACCAGCAGCACCCCTTTTCGGTGCTCGTAAATTTATTTACGCGGACGCATCCTTATGGCACGACACGTCACCTTAGGCGGGGTTTGTAGCTGTAATACACGCGCCCGCCGCACCAGCCGGCCGTGGGCAATTTTGTAACTGCGAGTCGAGCATCGAAATTAATTTTACAGGTGTTTCGAGAGCGGCGTGTGCTGAAGGTCCTTTTGTGTTTTACAACCCGAGCGCGTAATGAAGAAACATGACGACAAAGTGGTAAATAAAACGTTGAGTAATAATTAAAGTGGTGATCCTCTTTGGTTTATGATTTGTTGCTGAGTATTCCGTAGATGGGATTCAATAAATCTGTAGATGTTTTGGTAGGGCAGGGGCATCTACTTTGGTGGTAAATTTAGCTAAGCTACGTATGGAGAGGACATCACTGAGGGTATCAACCGTATAATTACAAGGTTACGACCATTTATAGTCAGACTTGGATATTCATCACCACAAAGTTGAGATTTGGACAGATTGCAAAAGCAATAAAATTCATCGATGTGTGTGGTTTTCCAATCAAGTCCCAGAAGACGCGAGATCCTTTGCATCGTAAAGTGATTTGTTTTTCGCGAAGGACGTTTTTTTATGGCTCACATATAACTCTGTTGTCTTAAGTTCAAGAATGAACATTGCCCCGAGGGAGTTTGAGAGGGATGTGGTATCGCTTTTCAGAAAATCAAGGTCTTTAAAGCTCAAATATGCCTGAAGCTCAAATATGTCGATGTCCTTTTAAGTTTTAGATGAAGTAGAAGAGGACATATAACATCGAACTGTATGGCTATAGCGACACTGTATAGCTGTGTCAATCTTTCATTTCCCCGGATCAAATGGATCCAGGATTGATTTGCAAAAGGACCCGATCTTTTCGGTCAATCATTCAATTTTTCCTTTTTCAACAATCATCGTACCTTCTGATTTCGTTCTTTTTTCAGTCATCGACCCAAGTCAATCACCGTTTTTGCGTTCAATCGGTGCGATAAGCGGGACAGCGTGGCGAATATACACACCTTTTTGGAAATCTTTGCTTCCGTCATCGTAGCAAAGAGGCAGCGTTTTTGCCGACCCGAATTGAATCTAGGAATGTAGGAACGTAATAATATTGTGAATGATTGAATTCAGCTTTTCTCTTTCGTTTCGCTCATTTGACCATAATGAAAAGAGCAAAATATTAGCTCGTACAAATTTCATTCGTTTCGTTCATTTGAAAGAAAAAATGGATTCATATTCGGACGATTGGTTTTGGGTTGGAATCTACCTCGCAGGGACTGCGCAGTAGAAGAGGACCGAGACTCAGTTGGTGCACACAAATATCGGGTTTTTCAATAAGAGCGCTACAAAAGTTTTTTTAAATAAAACAAAAACGGTTTTGGATATCAATGAAATTCTTAATTCCTATGAAAGTACGTTCGATGCCATTACGGGCATACTTGCAGAAGTCCAGATGCTGAGCCCAATTTTCAACGGTTTTCAAGCATAAATCGAAGTTCATCTACTGTCGCTGGCTTGTTGGCATAGACCATAGACTTGACGTAGCACCACAGGAAATGGCCTAACGGCGTCAAATCAAACGACCGAGGCGGTCAAGTGCTCGATTGTTGATCTGCTAGGACGATTATGACGACCATAAGTTGGACGTAGCGCTCTTAACGTTGAGCCCGCTGACTCCGAATTTCGGTAGTAAATTTTAATAATTTCGACTCGTTGTTGGCTCGTATATCTTTCCATCATGAAATGGCAAACCTTACTGAAGAGAAATTTCAAAAAACCGCACGAAAAATATGGCGTCATTTGCTGTCCCTGTCGCTCTTCTCTTATAGCATCCCTATTGAAAAACCCTTGACAAGGGGATCTCAGCCAACTTCGCATGCGAAACTCGGATAGCGGAAGAAAAAGATGGTGGGCTTAGCTTGTTGACTCAGGCCATGGCTCACTCCAGCCAGTACTGCCACTTTAAGCAAGTTAAGTAAGTAATTTTGGACTTTAATTAAAGGTTAGCGTTTCCGTATGCGCCATCTTGAGAGTTGCTGAATCGGAGACCATCAAGCTCGGAATATAAAGACGTCGGCTTATGGTCCAAGACAGATGATCGTAATGATTTGAGTTACAGTAATTTCGAGCACTCCTATATGTTGCTTTTGGTTTTACGAAAATCCCGTTTTTTGAGTGCATGTACAAATTTTAGCTGCAGGTTAGGTTAAAAGCGCGTGTGGCAGAAAATACCACACAAATACCAGGCTCAAAAATGGGCTCAGCTATCTATCTCAAAATTTAAGGCTTACAAATTGGTAACACACTAACGGACGGACGGACATTCCTAATGGAAATGGCCCTTAAGAAATTGGGGGCTATAATCTGTTGAGATTTGAAGGTTCTTGCTTTTGCTATAGACTTTTGATACAGGCCTTGAATCTATTCTCCTCTTTTTTATTTCTAGTTCCATGGACTCGCTCTTGAGGTTATGATCCCGTATTCATTACCGCCTCTATCCCCACGTGGGCAGGCATCCAGTTGAGGGTCATTTTGTTTCCTTTACCTAATTCATCTAGTTTTTGGACTCATTCCACACGAGTTTCAGTAAGCTGATACAGAGCAGTCTGACAGAGCAGGTGACAACGATAAATAGGAGATATACGTAGAACATCTTCCCTCAGGATAATTATCCACAGCTTTTTCCATCGTTTCGAGGAGAAACGCCCATTTTCTTCCCCATTTCCCCATTTAACCAGGGTTATATGTGCTTAAAATACACGTATTTTCTAAATCAAAGGTTATAATCCAGTGGTCAGAAATAGATGGTTCACTTGATACTCCTCAGTCCCAAACAAATCTACTCAGACTGTGGGTGCCTAGTATAAGGTCTAGCAATTCCTGACTATTTCGAGTATATAGAATACAAAATAGGGAACGCTCTTGCATAAGAATAGGGTACAAAAATGCAGTTTCAAATTTATTTCAGCTTTGTACACAGAGTCATAAAAGTATGTATTTTTGCGACTCTGTCAGATCTCTATACTTAAAAACTTGTAAAAAAAAATTAAAAGATGCTTAAAAATCTAAAAAGCTCCACAAAAAAGCGGCGCCAGTTCAAGTGCAGCGGAGAAACCGCCAATGGTCGAACCGAAATCATACGCACAGATTGCGGCAAACGAAAGCAAGGCAAGATCGCCCACAACAGATGCAGTGTCTCAGATCCCCGCTGTAATCTTGGAAAAACTTGTGGATCAGACTTAAATCAACAAACTTATATTTGGCGAACTGAGCAAGCTCGAGTTTAGGCCACGAAAAAGTTACAAGAGAACATGAATATGAAGCAGTTATTTAAAATACTAACATGGAATTCAAACGGCCTTCTGAATAAAATAGACGAACTCGAAGTATTTCTACGGAAAAATAATACTCATATTTGTATGATTGATTACGGAAACTCACCTTAAAAAGGGGCCTGGACCCAAACTTAAAGGTTACAGTGACTATCACGCATATCACCCTTCACTGAATTCAAAAGGAGGATCCTCCCTCATTAAGAACTACATAAAGCACTTCAAGAACACAGAACTTGAGCTAGACTCTATGCAGATCAGTTCAGTTTCTGTAAAAACTGACTGCTTACATTACAACATTGCATCTCCTTATTTCCCGCCAGGATATAGACTGGTGGAAGACGATCTTGATCGTATGTCTGACTTCATTGGGTCCAATTTTATCATTGGGGTGACTTTAACGCGAAGCATACTTTTTGGGGTTCACGATGCAATTCAACAAGAGGCAGATTACTGTACAAAAACAGTATGAAACGTGGGGTGGACTTTTTCTTTACGGGTAAGCCAACATATTGGCCAACCGACAGGAATAAAAAGCCTGACCTTGTCGACTTTTTCACCGCTAAAGGGTTCCCCAAATACCTTACGCGAATTTAAGAGTGTTATGATCTTTGCTCAGGCCACTCAGGAGTAATCTTGAAGATGGGTGGAAGACTGGGCAAAAATAGAAAGAGCTCCCAGATAAGCTAGCAAAAAAATGAACTGGGATGCCTTCAGAAAGAGCTGTAAGGAGGGTGTTGGCTTGAATGTGCCATTGAGAACTCCTTTCGAGTTAGAAACCGCAGTTGACAAGTTCATTAAAGCAATTCAGAGCGCTGCTTGGAACAACACTTCGTCCCAAAAGAACGCAGTTAGCACCGACGGGCAAGTACGCACAACATATCCGCTCGGAATCGAAAAATTGATTCGTGAAAAGAGAGATGGCAAGGCACAAGGGGTCCCCCCGACAAAATCCTCTTGAACCACCTCTCTAACAAACTTAAAGTAATGTTGCAAGTTTTTAAAAATCACGAGACCACTGAGTACCTTGAAGACTTGTCGGCGGATAAGAGCTCAAACTACTCGCTGTGGAAAGCAGTTAAATCTATCAAAAAACTTATAATGCACTCAGCCCCAGTAAAGAAAGATACTGGCGAATGGGCAAAAGAAGACAAAGTGAAAGCGGATTTGTTTGCGGAACACTTGGAAGAAACATTCAAGTCGCTCGACAGTCTGCCGTTGGCTGACGTTCAAAACAACAACGCGAAACCTGATAGCTTCAGAATGAAAAAAGTATCACTAGCCGACTTAAAAATAACAAAGTCCCAGGATAAGACCTGACCACTGGCGAAATCTTGAAAGAACTACCGAAAAAGGCACTAGACAAGCTACTTTATATCACAAACGCTTCTCTTAGACTTCTATACGTTCCAAGGCAATGGAACGTTGCTGAAGTCATTATGGTTCCAAAACCGGGGAAATATCCAAATGATAAAAAGTCCTATAGGCCCATATCGCTTTTGCCGATAATATTGAAGGTCTTTGAGAAACTTCTACTGAAGCGATTACAACCTATGATTGCAGGAAGACGCTTGATCCCGGATCATCAATTTGGCTTTAGAACTAATCATTCAAAAATAGATCAAGCCTGCAGAGTAACGCATGAAATTGAAAAAGTCTTAGGAGGAAAAAAGGTGTATTCTAGCGCTTTCCTCGACGTATCGCAAGCCTTCGACATAATATGGCACGAAGGCTTGAAATATAAGCTACGGCAGAACTAGCCGGAAGACATGTTTAGAATATTGAAAAACTATCTTGAAAGCTGACTCTTTCATGTTAGGTGTAGTACTGAATACTCGAGTTTCAAGCAAATTCTACATGGCGTACCCCAGGGAAGCGTATTCGGTCCGACCCTGTTTCTGTTCTACACAATAAACATACCTCGAGATGACGAGACAGTTAGAGCCACATTTGCGGACGACACGGCCATCCTGACAACAGGTGAATCAGTCGAGTCATCAACGAGAAGCCTCCAAAGAGCTTTGGACAGAATTTGTGTCTGGACGAAGACTTGGCGAATCGCTCTTAACGAGAACAAGTCAACGCATGTGAATTCTACTTACAGAAGGGTTAACAATTTACTTCTGTTCAGAAATTCTGCACAGATTATGCAAATGAAGCGAAATATCTACGGATGACACTAGACGCTAAACTAGGGTGGAAACCACACGTAAAGAAGAAGCGTGACAAGCTCGAGATTAGGCTCAGGGAAATGTATTGGCTTATTTGGCTTATTAGGAAGATTTTCGAAATTAAGCACATATAACAAACTGCTCTTGTACAGGCAGATGTAAAAGCCGTCCTGGACATACGGTATACAACTTTGGGGTTGCACCAAGCCGAGTAACATGTCCATTTTGCAGACTTTCCAAAACAAGACACTAAGAGCAATTGTGAATGCTCCATGGTATATTAGGAATAGTGATATTCACAGATATTTAGGAATAGCTACTGTACTTTTAACCCGTACGTAAACCGCACGAACTGCCTCCATCCATCCTAGCATTAAAAAAAAAACTTACAAGCGTGAGTGTGTATAAAGGACATCGACACGGTCTTCTCCATCGATGTATCATATCAAAGCTG
This sequence comes from Neoascia interrupta, assembly GCA_947623515.1. Taxonomy (NCBI): domain Eukaryota; kingdom Metazoa; phylum Arthropoda; class Insecta; order Diptera; family Syrphidae; genus Neoascia; species Neoascia interrupta. Next base: position 177,252,083 of record OX392463.1, read on the forward strand.
AACTGCGGAATTTGTTCCGGTTTCTTATTAAAAGCCACTGACAATACTTACCACTATCTCCCAGTTTGCCAAGCGTGTTCAAAGCTGAGCTACGAGCAATCCAAAAGCCTGGCAGGGAACCTGGGAGTGACACAACTATTTGCCAAGACTTTAATTTGGCTACCCCATCCTCACAACTTCAAAACTGGTGCAGAGGTTCCAAGGATGACTTGTTCGACAGGAAGAATATGCGAAGCTCTGGACTGCAGGGCAATAGGGTGTAAACCGGCCTGGAAGGGTTTGTACTACACGACAGACTAGCATAGCAATGGGGATGATGGCTTGTATTGGCAGTAGCACCACTACCGAGATCCTCCATCCCGATTTATTAATTTTACGAAACCAAAAATTAGCCAGCCAACAAGGCAATTAATTTTTTGTTTTGACTTCAGTCTTGCTTACCTTTAACATCCACTTTAAACTCAGTAAATGACAGTAATTGACATTCACCATTCACACCGTCTGAAGGCTCACCCTATGCATTTTCGAGTCGTTTTTATATCAAACGAGTCGTGGTAATAAAAATACTAACCATAGCGTTGTCTCGCCTAGCACGAGGACTGCCAGCTCTAATGTTAGTCAGACAAGCCCTTGGCTTAAGAACCTCTCGTTCAAATGTTTCGGTGCTTCCTTAACCAGCTTCCTACTTTTTCATGTGAGCGAAAAAGCGTTTCCTAATCCTTTTTTTCAGTTGATTCATAGCGGCATATTCTAACCATCAAGCATTGGGCTAACTCCAAAGAGTATTCGAAAATAGACCTTAGAAAAGAATGGAAACCGTGCGTGGTTCGAAAAATTGTAATTTATTTGATTAGAGACACAAAGGGATGAAAAATGTTCTAAGATTCTACTTCTTTAAGGTGTTTTATAACTTCCTGGTGCTTTTCAACTAACTGCACCAACTTACAACTCAGAAGAGCCATCGCCTGACCTCTCTTACACATGAATGCTGTGTAGTGTGCGTAGTAGGTGTTTTTTTTTTTGTACAGACTCGAAATGGACCTGGAATTTAAGGGCGATTCCGAACGGTGAATTGAGAAGTCTCTCGTGACAAATGATATTCTTGGAGGGTTTGTCGGACCCATGCGGTGGTGGGACAACCTGACAAAATTTTTATTGCCCCGCATCGGAATTCGAACTCGTGGCAACAGTGGCCCTACACACTAACCACTGCACCACAGCGTGCGCCCACAATGGTTTTCAACGCGCTGTGAAAATTTGCAAATTTCTAAGCTAACGGTCGAATTCGGCCGCATCCCCTGGATAATAGACTCTAACCCATAAACTGATTATTTTAAAACGCAGCTTGTGAGTGTTTCTCTATCCGCTTCTGGAGACACCATAATGAGGACATTCAACCACAGATGATGAAGGCATACAAATTCTCGCCGTTTCCTTCTGAGAATTTTATTTAATCTTGTATGATGGCACCTGGCAAAGATCGCAAAGATATTTCCACAGTTTTGTTAATACATCTAAGCCTGTTTCCGACTAAATCTGACTTTATAGGCCATAAGTTGCAGCTCTTTCTAATAAATACGAAAATCCAAACCGTCTTTCTTGCTAAGAAAAAATAATTAAGCCAAAGCTGAAAGACCTATTATATCGGAAAATCTGGATAAACATGGAAACGAATATTCGCCCCCTGTTCGGAATAAATTTTGCCAAAATGATACTCCATTATTCCTATTGAAATGTTAAATGTCAACGTCATCACCAGCTTACAAGTACTTTTCAATATTAATCCTAAAAGAACACATTACGAAGGATAAAAAAAGGAACCGCCACCCGCCTTGTCGATTCAGCACAAAAAAAATAAGAGAATAAAGGAGGAACTTTTTCTATTCTCCAAACACAACTGCAGTTCATTAATTCTGTATCGATAAATTTGCCAACGTCTTTAAACTTCCATGATGCTAAAAAATACAGAAATCATTTTCCACTTCAGCTCCATCCGACCACACCACACGGACTGCCCCACTGTGGATCACAGTACACCCAACACCCAAAGCCTGAGTACGTAGTTGTTTCTCTTTTTTACTACCGCCGACATTTCCGAGTTGAAAATTTTGATTTAATAGCAAAAGTGGAAGCTCGTAAAATTGATATTTTCCTTCGACATAAAATCGTACTAAGGCCTGGACACAGAGAATAAAAACACAAAAGGACCCCCGGCCCCGACTCTGTTGCTTTAGGTTTCGAATGTTGTTTTTTTCTTTTTTGTAAGCGAGACGTGTGATGGATTTGGTATATCCTTAACGTCCGGATTTATTACCATTTCGTGACGTTTCCCATCGCATGGACCTACTAAGTCTGAAAGAACTTTCACTTCATCTTTTTCCCATTCGGACCGATTTAATGGATCATTAAAGCCCCCGAAATTGAAAAGATACTAAAAACTCGACGAGAAAAAAAAATCGAAAATAAACTAACAGCCCTGACGAATAATGAATGAAATGTCTTGCTCTCGGACAAATCGGAGTTTCCGTCGAACTCGTGCGACGTGACTGAATGATGAGCCATCATTCGCAGAATCCCTCTGTGCTACATCATTCGGCGGACTCGGTCGCGATTGTCATGTAAATTTTGTCCATCGATCCGTTGCAGGTGTTAATTTCATCACCGGATGGACAGTCTGTCCAGCACTCTTTGTATACCTTTGACTTATGCATCCGATGGATAGTATCTCATTGAGCTCGTTCCCATTCATTTCACATTTGCTTAGACCGAATCACCGGCTTTTGGTCTAGTTGGGCATACGAATTCGTTTTGGAGTTCGAGTAGTTCGGGAAGTTAATTTGTCATGGAAGGTGGCGAATCTATTGGCACAAAGACTAATTTTATTGGTGTCGGAACTCGGGACGTTGTATTCATTGAGTGTGACACATCTGAGTGGCTGAATGTCGGACATTGTGCCATTGAGCGTGGGAGTTAACCCTCGTCGGTCGACAGAAGTTATTTATTGCATTTGCGGGAATTTCAAAGGAAGAAAAAAAAAAATGAAATTTTCAGGCTACGAGTGTTAGGTACTGTGCAATCTTGCATGAAGTTGATTTTAAATTAGATGAAAGCCATACCGCAAATTGTAGGTTGTGGTTTTTTCATTCACTGAAACACTTTAAGGTAAGTAAGTTTGTGCAGCGCCTTCATCAACAGGGATTTTAAATTCATTTTTTGACATAACAATTTTGTCAGAACCGCATCTACATGGGTACCGGGAGTATTGATAAAATGTAGTTCATATACCTAGTTTGAATTGAAAATTAGTAAATTCAGTTTATACCATTAACGTCATTGCTCAGCTATAGACAGCTGCAAAATTATTTAAATACAATAAAAATTGCATGTATTCAACCTTTCAAGCTTCCACTTTTTCTCAGCCAAGAAGTTGCTTTTTTCCTATACAGCTTTAAGTATGTTCTATGGATTTCTTTTGCTGCCGTAGGAGCGTTTGAAGCTCATTACGCCTTCAATTGCACTCAGAAAGTTTATTACTTTCGGCCTTTGGTAGACGACATAAATATACCTACTTAAATGTTGAGCTATGATTTTTTGTTTTAATATGATGTTATCTGGAGCGGGAAGTTTTTTATTTGTGTTCCACGACTTTTACTCAAGGCTCTCAATTACACAATCGAAGTACAATATTCGGCTATTCGATTGCTATTCGATTGTTATTTGATAGTTCTTCAATTGCTATTCGATTGTTTTTAGGTAAAACTTTATAAACTTGTTTGATTCTCAGATTTATCAACTGGAAATGTTTAGAGTGTCGGACTACTGTGCAGGAGGTTGTGCGTTCGAATCGCGACCGGCGCAGTGAAAGTTTTTTCGAGGTTCCATCTGATAATGAGTAAAATTTGTCATGAGAGATTTCTATTTATTTGAGATTTTCTATTTTAGTTGAGAGTAGAGCATTCACAGAGCCCGAGTGCGCTGAATCGAGTGCGCTCAGAGTACTCTATTCTGGATTTTGCAACGCACTTGAGAAATTTTTTTTTGTTATCTGTCACAATGCAAAATGAATGAAAAGAAAACTGAAAATATTGGTAAAATATTTGTTAGGAGCCGAAAATTGCACAAAATAAATATAATTTCACCGAACAGTTTTCCATCAAACACTTTTTTACTTTCGGCCTTAGAACAACAAACTTCCCCTTTTGATTTTATTTGACATTCACTGTGGTCAACAATTAGCTCAGAATGCTCGGTCAAATAATTCCGAGCACTTTGAACGCACTCTTATGGTGCTCTGAGCGAAAAAAGAGATACAAATCTCGGGCTCTGATTACTCTGAGCACAAAAAGAAACACAAATTTTTGCTTCTCTGAACACAAAGAGAAACACCAATTTTAACATGAGTTTTCCCGTACATTTTTTAAAATTATCTGTTATCTATCATTAATCTTTGTTGGTCCCAGATTTTTATTAGTTTTTGCTCAGAACTACTATGAACGTCACGGTTATCATGTTACCGTTGAGAATCGCAAATTAAAATTGCAAAGAATGCCACTTTAAGCTCAACTTTGGATACAAATATTGGCGAAAAAGAATGTTCAATGCTTGAATTTTTGAGGTTAACATAGAATTTTTATATGAGCTTTATTCAAGGATCCTTTAAGCACTTTTAAAAATAAATAAAAATAATTCAAATAATGACGCATTTTCGAAAAAAAGTAGCAAAAATGCATGAAAAAACGTGTCCCCTTTCCCCATTATCACAGATGTTATTTGCAGAAATCATATGAAAAAAAATCACAGGTGTCACAAATTATTCGAATTATTCGAATAATTCGAATACAAATTATTACAATTTTCAAAAACTTCTGAGACTTAAAACCATTAAACAATTTTTAAAAACAATTTTTTTAGATCTCCTAGTTTTTTTTTTTTTAAAGAAACCAACGTTCTTGTTCAGATTTGGTGAAAGTAAACGTAAAAAAAGAAAGAAAGTAGAGAAAATTTAAAAATTTTCATTTCTAACCCAAGTTTTTCTAAGCCTGTTGAAAAATGTTCATACGCAAAAACCGCTAAAATCTAGCGCAGTTGGTTCTGCTATTGGAAAAAAGTGTAACATAAATTGAAATAAAATTGAATCTTAGTTGTTTCATGGATTTGAAATTTAAAAAATAGAAAAAAGGTCAAAAGTACGAATGTTCTTGCCATCTGTCTCGTAAACGATAAAAATTATAATTGTGAAATAAATTACGGGCATAGCCTATCTTCTGATATTGTTTTCAAAACCAAAGCTAACTTCGAATATTTAAAACCTTCGAAAATCTAACTTAATAACTTAAAAACTAAAAACATAAACTTTTTGAAGAAATCCATGTCCGCTGAATTTAAAAAAAAGAATTGGCCAATGCTATCGTAGATGAGTGTTATAAAAGACAATTTAAGCATATGGTTTTCTGTTTTTAATAACTTTTTTATAAGAGAATCAAATTTTGAAAAAAAAAATTGAACTTTATAACAAAAATATTAGAAGAAATTTACTTCAAACATTTTTTTTTTTAAATTTTGAGTTTAAAAATTAATATTTCATAAAATGTACACTAAAACAGCCTTATTTAAAATTAAAATAAAAGAGATATTTCTGGCTTTACAGAAAGGTATATCTTGAAAATGTAAGTGTTACCATTGTTTTTTAATCAAAAATATAAACATTCAAGGCCGCGATAAGTATTGCTTGATGTTTATTAATGGGGTTTGGTGTTTTATGAAGAAAAAAATTAAATTTTGAAAAACATTAATTTTTGGTAGTCTTTACCCCATACAAAGCGTACGGTGCACAAATGTGCAGAAAACCAAAAATTGGCATTTCATCTATGCAATTGCGGTCGAATCATTGGCGGACTTCAAAATTGCATAGATGAAATGCCAATTTTTGGTTTTTTACATACGCTTTGTATGGGGTAAAGACCATTGATCAGGTATAATGAGATAGTCATCTTCGCTGGGGTGCCTCTTTTTGCCCCCAAACTCGTTTTCGGCTCTCTAGGGAAAATGCTGCCAGCTATCATGATTGTGTTAGTGGGTTGCAATGCTACTTTATGGGGTTGAAAAAAAAAATCACTAATACAGTCAACCAAGCTGGAAGCAAGATTTGTGCCTCCAAGGCCAAAATGAGTGCGCTTGGTGCAGCTAATTTTGGGTTTTGAGTGCGTTTCAGGCTACTTATTTTAGATATCGACTGCGTTTCAGGTCATCATATCGAGGATCCATTCGTGGCAATCGTTCGGAGTTTTTATTCAGATTTCCGAGCAGACAAGTTCACTTTTCCGAATCTCGTGCAAGAAAGTTTGATTTTTTCCTTTCAAATAAGAGTTTATTTATTATTTTTAAAAATATAAATAATATATATATAAAATATATAAATATTAGAGTGATACACAAATTACGCTCATTCAAGATTTAAAATAGAAAAACTACTTTAATTATTTGCAACGGAGACATTTACCTTGTCGATTCTTTGTCGGTTGCTATAGTTCTGACATACTCTGCTACACAATGACTTAGCATTATTGTTTGCCGTAAACTCTATTGATATTTATCATTACTATTGGGAATAACTTCAGTGTTTTTTGGAATACCAGTGGAACCCTAGGTAAGACTTACGTGGAACTTAAGACTTGTGTGAACTTTGTAGGCTTTGTTTGATTGAAAAAATGTTTAAATAGTTTTGAAATAAAAATTCTAGAAAATACTTAATATATTTTATTATTATATTTTTGTTGAAAATTCATGTATTTTTTTTTGTGTTTGATTTTGCTTTGATGTTAAGAAGTGATTAAACTTATAAGAAAAGTTTGAGTCTATTTTGAAAAGTCTGCGTAAGATAAATTTGTCTTTAATCAACTCCTAACTAACTGTAAATGCTCACAGCATTTGTACATTCTTTCAAACGATGTGAAATACTTCGCCGGGTTCGTCCAATGAATGCCGATGACAGCTAAAAGGCACAGCATTTACAATACTGGTGTCTAGAATTGGAACCGATCTTTGGGTGAATGTTAGTCTCGCTTAAAAGATCACCTTTCTGGTGGTAAGATCTGTTTCACTCTGTATTGCTCAAAAATTCTAGTGACTTTGTCAGTGACGCCTTAAATATACTGGTAAAAAATGTACAGTCTTTTAAATTCGTGTAAAAGATATATTTAAATAAAGACCTAGGACCATCTGAGAAAAATACAGAAGAACGGATAGCTCGTCTGTTGGTAAGCTTGAATACACTTTGAACCAATGAGATAATTTTTACCGCTTAGTAAATCCGTATTATCACAAGGAACAGAACGGGGGAAAAAATACAGATTTTCAGATGATGTCAAAGAAATCAAATATAATGGATTATATGTCAAAATTTCAAACTATTGGAAGAGCTTATAATATACAAAATCTCTTGCTTTAAAATTTTCTTTTGTAAAGTTTAAGAACTTTTTTAAATTTGTACCTACCGAAGTTATTTGAATTTCCATAATGAAATAAAAATACATTTTCAAATAAATCATTTGACTTGATTTCAATCATGCCATCAATTTTATTTGCAATAATTCGCAAATAGCTAAATAAAATTTTTATTTGAATAACATTTTATTAACAAACAATTCCTGCTATTCAAATAAAAATTATTCATGTGTGATTGAAACTTTTTTTAAAAATCAAACTGAAATACATTTTTCTCAATTTTTCGCGATTGCACACAAAATTGAGAAAAATAAAATGTGAATAAAAACGTTATCCGTATCTAGATCCTACGTTTGTTCCTTTTATTTCTTGTCGACTTGAGACGTCAATTTATTCATTTGGATTACTATTTATAATTGGATAAATGAACTAGTAATAATTAAAACGAACTATTGAAACTATTCATGAAATCATTCGGAAACAAATAAAAAATTGAGCGAAAAAACTCCTTATTCTAAACATTGATCTAAAAGCTAACAGAGTATTGTTTAAATGTGCCTATTTATTTATAAAAAAAAAACTGTTTTCAAAATGTGTTTCGGACTACTGGAAAATTTATCAAATTCTTTTTGCAACTAATTTTTATAAGAAGTTTAGACCAGAAAGTCCCACGTAATTTTTTTATAAGAAAACGCATGGATTAATAAAATTTATGCACACAATTAAATAGCTTGATTGTTTATTTTAAAGAAAAAATTAGCAAAAAGGAAAAAAACTCCCAACAGCAAAGATTTCCACCTTCTATTTCCACCTCAATTGTGCTGAACTCTACCTATGGACTGAACTCAGCAAACCAGAATCAGATGTCTTTTGACATTTCTGTAATCAAAACAAATTCGATTTTCAGTTGACCCGATGTGCATGGCAAAAATTTATTCCTAATGGGCACTCGCTTGGGCGGCAGATTTTTCCTTTACTAAGAAGATAATAATTATTTGTAAAAAACAAAATAAACCAAAAAAGAATGGAGGCTGTTTACTTTGTTTATATTTTTTGAATGACTGAGACGGCAGATTATCTCAGCTTCCGCCATTTTTAAATGGATTCACTGAACATCTCCATTGCTCACTTCACATGCATTCACAGACAGGGTCAAGAGAGAGATCCCGTTACTTTTTTTTTGCGGGTGTTTCAGGCAAGGGGATTGCAAGTTGCCTATCTCATTATATCTGATCAGTGGTAAAGACTACCAAAAATTAATGTTTTTCAAAATTTTAATTTTTTTCTTCACATTGTTTTTTAATTTTTTTTCTATTTTAAGTCATTTTTTTTTAGAAAATTGCTCCTCCCGGCTATACGGGGGGGAATAGACCCCCACTCCCGTACAAGTTTTTTCTTGTCTCGGCCCATCCTTGCCCAAGTTTTTTGTCACACCAACGAAACTTAAAAATCACCCATTGTCAGAGCAGTAGACTGCAAATTGCGAATAAAAAATACAAAAGAATGAAAATCTAACAAAAAATTATTTGAATTTTGAACAAACTACATAATCAAGATGAGGTTAATCTTAAACAAACGCCGGACCGCTCCGCGTTTCTGTTCATACTAGTGGTTTTTTTTACGCCTGTTATAAGAAGTTCGCAAAATATAGACTATGCGCTCTTTGGCCATCCATATTTCGTTGTTTGCAGTCTGATCCCTTGATCCCTTACAGAAGCACTTATCGTTTATCCGTACTTGAGACAGGAAGTCTCTTTTAGTAGCGAGGTGCCATTTTTCATAGCCAGATTTATGTCAGTAATATCGAGATAAAACTTTTCAATTGCCAACCACTTCTTGGGCAATACGGGTCGTTTTTTTTTTTTTCTTTTTTTCGTTCAGAACAGAGCTCGAACTGTCAAGTACGAATTAAGCGTAAATTATTTCTGAAAAAAATAAATGCTTTTTCCTAAAAACACCCCCTAAACACAAGATCCACCCCACTTAAAACTTTCCTAAAAACTAGATCCACTCTTAAAACTTTGTATGTAACAAACTTAGCAAATAATAATAACCTTTAAATGCGTCATATATTTTTATACCCGACCCAGGGTATATTAAGTTTGATGTATAGTTTGTAACGCAGTGAAATAATCACCGTAGACCCCTAAGAACTTGTAGAGATATGAATGGGACCGACAGGAGAATCGATTAAGCCATGTCCGTCCGCCCGTCCGTATGTAAACAATTTTTAGGCCTTAAATTTTAAGGCAGAGAGCTGAAATTTTGTGGGTTGGTTGGAAGTCTAGTCCTTCAGATCAAGTTTGAAAATAAGCTGAATCCGCCCACAGACACGCCCACTACAGGCCTGTATGTGCGACCATCTCTAATTTAAAAAAATACATTTTGCAAATTTTAGCTATGTTACAATGGCGCTAGCGCATTAATTTTTGGTACGTAACATTGCCTTATAATTGTCTTTAAGGTAGCCAAAAAATTTTAGCTTTTTCATTGACCACTCCCACTTTTGACTGTTTTTTAATAAATATATATAAAATTTGTGGGGTGCCGTGCCGTAGTGGTTAGTGTGTGTGCTTACTACGCCGGAGGCCTGGGTTCGAATCCTGCCATCGTCACCTGAAAAAAAAAATCTAGTTCTCTTTCACGGTCCCCACCTCCGCGAGGGTCTGACAAGCCCTCCGAGAGTATCATTTGTCTTGAAAAAAACTTCTCAAAGTGCCGTTCGGATTCGGCGAAAAATTGTAGGTCCCCTTGTATGTGAAGAAATTAACACACACAGCATACATTGTTGAGAAGTTGGCCCTGGTTCACCTAGAGCTGTTGCGCCACTCTATTTATTTTATTTTTATTTATATGAAATTTGACAAAAAATTATTTGACAAAAACTGTAGATATTAGCGTTTTCTAACTTTTATGTATATATTGTAAGTGCCTCCGCCCAATTTTGTGGGCGTGGCGTTAAAAAAGTGATTTTTTAGTCAAGAAGGCGGAGTCTTAGGCCGAAATGTATGCAACCACGTAGTATAAAGCATGCAACAGTTATATTTTTATATCCCGCCCACTTTTTGGAGGCGTGGCAGTTTTCTTTTTGGTATGGTCGGCTATTTTGCAATCCGTCGTAGATGGATTGAAGCTTTTGCATACCCACTGTTGCACTTTCCCACTTGTTTTCGGTTTAGAATGATTTTCCCGAGAAATAAGGTTCTTAAAAATCGAAAGTCTTAAAAGTGGACATGGTCTATGGTGTGCGGTCCAATTTTTGTAAAATCAAAGGCTTCTGGCCACTATTGCTCTGCATAAAAATTTGAGTTCGTGCAATAAATAAAAAAAAAAATTGAGGTTGTCTGTCATCGAAGTCAGTTGTTGGCGGGACTGAAGCCGGTTCTAATCAATTTTCATACTTTATCTGTGCGAATTGAGAACCAAGCTACACTCCAAGCTCCAACTTTCAAGCTCAAATGTAAAGACCTCAAAACTTCACACATATGGATAAACGGACGGATGCACAGATATAGCGCTAAATCAATTCACCTGTCGGTTTTGATCATATCTAAAAGGTTTTAGGGGTCAACAGTGAGTATTTCACTGTTACAAACTAATCATTAAAATTTATATACCCTCGTCGGGTATAAAAATTTGCCCCGTGAGTTGTGCAGTTTAAGGGCACACCATTTTGTGCATAATTTTGTCTATCCACGACTTACTGTTCAGAAGTTACGACGCGATTAGACGGACGCACGGACGGGCGGACAACTTAGTGATACCATAAGGATATCACTTTTATGTTTTATGTTTTCCCAATTTAAGACTGACCGCAGAAAAGCGACTATGTTAAATGAGAGTTAAAATGCATGTTAAGGAGATGTTAGGCTACCGGATCTTTAAAGACAGATTGTGAAGAGAATAAAGAAGAATGAGTAAAAAAATCCAGAAAAATATTTTTTCTCATACCACGTTTTGAATTCACTGCGCCGTTTGAAATGTTTACCTAATTAAACGCGCTTACCTATCCTACAAACAAGTTGAGGGTCTCTTTGTTCGATTTGGCTTATCTATCAACTTGAAGTCTTAAGCACTATAAGTTCATTGTGGATAAAATCAAGATACCAGATACAATAGAGGCGCAAAATAAAAAAAAAACAAGGTAAAGAAATATTTTTTATGCAATAAACACAACCCACGTTTCTCGAACGATTAATCAAAGTGTATCTAAAATACTCTAACAAAGCAATTGTAAGACGACAAGCCGGCATTTTTCTCCTCCGCCAGAGAAGACAGAACTCAGAATAAAAAAATACAAAATTGCCGCTTGAGGGTCGCTTCCAATCTCAGTCACGATTCAGATTTGCTGTCATGGTAATGCAGCAATGACGCGACTGTGGGTGGTACACACAACTTCAAGGAGGTAATTCACTATACACTTTCCATAAAGTAAGCAATTTCGCATAAGAAATGGAAAAGCATAAACAGGGAATTAAATGAGGTAGACCCACCTTTACCTTAACATGTCCAAGAATGGATACTTTTTTGGAAAACCGTTCTTGCAAGTAGTGCATTATATGAGAACTAAATCATGTCTTTGGAGAAAGTCGGCAAGGCGCATGAAGTGTACGTATAACAGGCAGAAGTTCACTTTTATCTACGAATTTCTCCGAATAGCAACTTTTTAAATAAGCCACAAAGAACTGTTGAGTTATTTATACGTGTCGTACTTCAATGTGTTTAACAACTGTGAATGACATTATCTAAATCTTAAGCATTGGCTGGCGGAAGTTCTTTTGTAAAGTTTCTGCAGACCTTGTTAGAATCGAGTATTTTATGAGAGTCGTAAAATGTACTCATGATGAGATTCTTACATAATAAAGTTCTGCAATTACGTTTTCTTTTTATGGAGCATTTAAAATGTAGGCGATATACCTGATGGTAGTAGAGTTTTCGAGCATAGTGGTTAATTCGGAATATGGGCTTATAATAAGGTACCTGCACCCAAAGCTGTAAAAGAACTTTTATTGTAAATGAATGTAGGTACGCATGTATGACGTACCTCTTTAACATGACTTTTAGATTAGAGGAAAATTGTTTTATAGAAAAGCTGATTGTAAACTGAGTGAAATTGCTTGTAAAACATGATGCAATAAATTTAAGGAAGGGTGAACGAACGATTGTTGAGTTTGAGTGACACACCGCTTTTGTACATTTTGGTATGCCTGAAGAATCGAAGCTCTGCTGATTGTGCAATGATGACATTAAAATCGTTTATATGAACTTTTACGAGCTGGTTGTCGTCGGTATATTCAACAGGGTTTAATACAGAGCATTTATTTCTACGACTTCTGGTTGAAAGCTTTGAAGTTTGAAGAGGCCAGAATTACAGAATAAAAAAATATTATGTCAATTAACAACCGTGAAAGCCTTAAAACTTATAGGCCAGATTTGATTGAAAGATTTGTTTATAGCCTAAAAAAGACACAAGAGAAAAACTTTTCAAAGTTTCCAAAATGAATTGACACATTAAAACCCTCGCCTGACACACAAGAAGAGGCCCTTAAATTTTTTGCCAATTCCAAATGGCGAATTTAGAGCTACTTCATGGCAAATAATACTCTCGGAGGGCTTGTCAGACCATCGTGGAGGTAAGACCCTGAAAAACTTTTATTGGATTTGAACCCAGGACCTTATGCCCAGTATTCCTACACAGAAACTACTGTATCATGGCACCCACCTTCGTTTAGTAAAAAGGGTTAGAAAAACCTAAGTTGGAAGCAACAATTGTGAAACTCTTTTTTGCATTTTAAAGAAATTTGAACAAGAACAAATTTCGTGTCGAATATCAGAAGTTTTCGAATCTTCGGAGTTCGGATTAGTTTTCTCTTCTGATAGATGTGATTGTTTCTCTCATCTACTTTTTTCCAAAACCAACGGTGATGAGAAAAAACACGCTTTTTATCTTAGCCCTTGTTTAACTTCGAGTTGCGTTATAAGTGTGTTCAATATACCAGCTACGTGAACTAAGTGCTACAAAAGCTATTGCCTCAATCATCTTGAAAAAATGGCATCTATTCATTTCTTAAAAACTTTTCAAAAAAAACTTGTAGGATGCGTTCTCATTTTTTCCACGCAGTGTATAAGCAAGGGGAGTGAACGGGCGTACAACTTGGCGATACCATAAGAGGTCCTTTTTCCATTTTTGGGCGGACTGCTAAAAATGAATACAAGCAACAAGTTAGTGTGCAAGCCGAAGCAGATCAAGCAAATTGTTATGCTTCTCTCCTAATTGAAATCAGATAATGTAACTACGTATGCGGAGGTATCTTAAAATACCGAAGTCAACTATGTCACGTCACCTCGAGTCACCTCATCCTCCTTAACAAGACGAGAAAGTTTCCAGAATGCTCCAAGTGCACCTGAAAGGTTGAATTTCTCGTACTTTTTGTAGTTAGTTGCTGTCAGGGAGCCACTAAATTGTACTGACTCATTGACTTCCGCACATAAGAGATTGATAATGCTATTCGCACACTAGCAATTTTTGGAAGCGGAACTTTTCATAAGTAATTTAAGTAGTTCTCATAAAAGCTCCCTTTGCTTTCTAAAATGTCGGCGACTTAGAAGAAACTAAAGAGTAACTCAAGTTGCTGAGAACAAGCAACTAAAAAATCTGTGACGAAGCACAAACTTAAAAGTTGCTCCTTTCTAGTTGTGCACGTCGACCGATGACGACCAACTGTTAAGCTAGCTGTCAAAATGCGTTGTTCTGGTGAAGGAGTTCTTTCGGATCGCTTGCAGATGGTATAACTTTGCGGCGTTATTAATTTACCAAAAAATGCGATTTCGTAAAAATTTCTTTATTTTAATGGGGTCACTCTTATTAAAATTAGTGCGATAGCCCATAAAATGTTGGGGACACGTCCCGTCCAGATGCATCACAACTATGCCCTGACTCAGTTGTAGTTCCTCTGACTTCAACTAGGAATCAAGCCATAAAACTGCAAGCCCATCATCCGAAGCTTAACAGCAAGAACAATAGCGATTTTTTCGTCCAGAACTACGGGAGAAGTCGCGGTATAAAAACGGATATCGTGGATATCAGCAGGAGTGAGTCGCCGTCTTTATCCTCTTCAACAAAGCAGATCTATCTGAATTTTGAAGCCTCTTTTTGAATAATTATTCTTAAATCTTAACTTAAACAGTCGACTTAACTTAAAAGTCGACTATAACTATGATAAGGTATGACAACATCCCAAAATAAAAACTAAAAATTTAATGTTTATACCCGACCGAGGGAACATTAATTTTAATGCATAGTTTGTAACACAGTGAAATAATCACCGTAGACCCTTAAGAACTTTTAGAGATATGATCGAGACCGACGGTTGAATCAATTAAGCCATGTCCGTTCGTCCATCCGTCCGTCTGTAGATGTGAAGGTTTAAGGTCTTCAATATCAAGCTAGAGAGCTGAAACTTGGTACACGGCTTGATTCTTTTGTTGCACAGACAAAGTGTGAAAATTGGATTAATCCGTCAACGGCCACGCCCACTTCCGGCTTCAATGTGAGACAACCTCTTTTTAATAATGAGCAATATAGGCCTATATTGGACCGCCCACAATATCGACCATGCCCACTTTAAACATGTTAGATCCTTAAGAACCCGATTTCTCGGAAAGTTGGCTCAAAATCGAAAAAAATTCTATAGCAAATATCAAAGATATTACTATTTGCTAAGTTTCTTTCATACAAAGTTTTGAGCTCCACCCACTTTTAAGGGCCGTTTTTAGGAAAAAACTGTTTTTTCTAATATAATTTTCGCTTTTACCGTATTTTCTCATGATTCGAACGAAATTACAATTAAGTAATTTAAATTTTAAGCTCATGCCCACTTTTGGGGGCGTGGTCTATACAAATAATAAATGAATTCGGGCTAGTATATAGGGTTGGGTAAATAGAATTTTGTCACAGACAAACTCTTGCACTTACTCACTTGTTTTGATTAATTAGTTTCCAAATTTCAAACGGATGTAAAAAAATTATTTTTAATACACCCTAACTCGCACCTACCCCAAGTGCAACTATGAATCCACGAAGGGCAGCGTGGGAGCTTTATGGCTCCCTATTAATTCAATTTAATTTAATTTTCCTTAACAAAATTAAGCCTAACCAGGAACTAAGCGTTATTTCCAGATTAAAACGAAGCAAGACCGAATTTTTTACTTTTGGTTTTGTTTCAGTCATTTCAAGCAACCATGCCAAAACCGTTTTTTTATATTACATCCGGTATATACCATAAAAACTAACTGCTTCTCATTTGATCTGCTTGATATTACACGGTCGATAATAGTTCTTTCATTGAAACAAAATACCGACACTCCATTCTTGCACACAGCATTTACAACCTTCCCCTCCATCCCGGAAGAACATGCCAACATGACTTTAAGAGGTTTATTTTCACTGACGTCTTCAACGTCTGACATAAAATAGAAACGAAAATGTGCTTCTCAAGTCTGAAATGCCTGGGATCTATGATCAGTAGCAAAGCAAACTGTGATGGCCACGTTGAGGGCGCTTCACAAAAAGCGTTGGCTTCGTCTTCGCCCCGTTTATAATAAAATATGTTTTCCTATAAAAATATTTTTTTTTTGGGGAAAGTTGTTATTTTCTTTGTCTTCTGATTGCTTATTGTAGCTTTATGTGTACCGTTCCTAAAAATTATTATCCTCAGCTCTCAACCGTTACAAATTTTTGGTTTTAAACACGTTAACGACAGGGCAAGGATGGGCCAAGGCTTGCTTGTGAATCCCGCCTTAAGCCGCATTGTCACAAGCAAACATAAAACAGGAACAGAAGCAGAATTTCATACGTTAGCATTTGAAACCTTAATTCGTTGAATGCTTTTTGCGTTGCTAATGTATGAAATTCTGTTTCTGTTCCTTGTAAAAACGCGGCTTTAATCGTCCCATAAGATTGAGATGGACGAAGTAACAGGTGACCGTAGTTGTGCGCTCGGCTGGTGGTTCAGTGTACAAGAACAAGGACAGTGTACAAGAAGTATGACAGCAAATTGACGGCAACTGAGATTAATTTTAAAGGTTTTGGGATATACCGCGTTAAAAATAAATAATGAGTGCAAACCGTACTCACCCCGAACGTTTTGCTTAGGTTACATTAAGCGTGGTCACCGGGAAACTGCCTAAAAATGCTTATGGCGATTAGCACTTCGCAAGTTGTAGCGGTGTGTAGGCAGTAGTGCTGTCTCGTTCTCTCGTTGTTGTGCATCAGGTGGCTGAGAGCAAACAGTGCTCACTGTGTCGCTGGGGCTGGTTAGCCAATTCGCAATCGACGGTGATGAGCCGATTATTGGATCCCATGTTCGCGACAATTTGAAACTGTCGTCGCGATTGAAATTTTTGTGGCGTTTTATCTCAATCGCTTCACAAACAAGCGGTGGTCACGAACAATACCGCGCTTAATTGGCTCTAGTGAAGAAGTGATCTAAAACCGGATCTATGGCGTTTTGGTATATTCTGATGTTCGCAATTGGTGCAAACCCACAGACTGACCAGTGGGTAGGACGTAAAATCGGGAGATGATCCCTCAGTCATAGCGTCACTTAAATAAAAAGAAGAATGAAGATAACGATAAACACCGCGACTTTTGTGTTTAAAATTTACTTCAGTAGATTTTCATAAACATAAAAATTGTTAAAAACTTAAAATCAAAAACAGAGGCACATATTCCAAAGTTAGCAAAATGAATTGACAGATTGATCCAATAAAAAAGTCTAATGCGATACTAACCTTAGTGCCACTGAGCCAAAAGACTAAATTGCTCATAAAAAGATAAATTTATGAGCAAATTGCTCTCTGCATAGACAATGCACATAAACCAACTACATGCTCATAAAAACGTCATAGCAGACCGCCATGCAGGCTTTCAGAGTCACGGAATAAGATAAATTATTATTCGTAGAGTCGAGGTTAAATACCAATGGACAAAATGTCGAAAAATGGAATCATTCTTAGTCCACCGGCAGGACCAAAGTCCTTCTTCAATCTCGGGACCCAAAGGGCGTACTTGCTCCTACTCATTGGAATTACATTAAAATGATCACGCGGGCACACGTACTCAAGAAGCAACGAGTTATAAAGTTTTCTGTGTACCATTCCTGATTAGGAATGAGTGATTACTCAAGGCAAAACTAGTCATTTGGTCGAATTTGGATTGAGAATAAATCGATCATCGGTAGCTTAATTGGTTGAAGAAGTACTCGCGATAGAAGAAGTTTTCAGGATCGTGTCCTGTCCATGAGCCAAAAGCCGTTTTTTCCTCATTCTATTACGACTTAACCTTAAAACATAGATCCTGTACGGCTTAAATTTTATCACAATTGTTATAATTTAATAAATTGACCTGGAATCCAGAACTTTCTGGTTGTCAGTCCGAGATTCTACCATTTGCCAGAGTCTCACTTCTATCTGGGGGGGTCTAAGTTCCTGCTTGTCCTCTCTGCATAATTAATGCACAACACCGCAAATTATTGTCAAGTGTCTTAAGTAAGTTAAGAGCTTTTTTTTATTTAAGATCTTAAATTTTCGAGAAAAAAGTGGAACTTATGTTCACTCTTATTTCCTAAAACAAAAAAAAAGAAAGTTCCCCACGTGAAAGTTCCCCTCAAAGTATACTAGTATGTTATATGGGAGCAGTAATAAATAATGTCAGGTCCTAAAGCAAGATGTTAAGCTAATTTGTGGGCTCGTTTATGAGTTTAAAAGGCGAAATTATTTACTTAAACAATTTATCTTCGGCCAACAAATCCTTCCACTTAACATCGGATTATATCTGATTTCAACATCACATTTCAGTCGAAGAAACAATAAATTTTAAAGCAACTTTCACTCAACAAACAACGTTGTGCTTGCTGCTGGCCAGCATCAATAAATTGAAATTTAATTACCGAATGAGTAACTCTCACTCATCCATATAAATGGTCTTGTTAAGTTGGCCATAAAATTTCTAGGAATTCAGCCAGCGCGAATGTTCTTTGTCTCGTAATGAATCCGCAATGTAATTGGGCCAACAGACTTTCCCTTATTTGTGTGACGTCCTTTTCAATAAGCCCCACCATCCATTGCCATTCATAACTAATTTCCACCTACTCAATTCTCGGTATTGTATATATGTACTGAGTTTCCCTCTGGTTGTTTGTCGTTGTGTCTCTTCCTTGCCCCCTCTCTATAGTATTAACCAAAATAAAGTGTCCATTCCCCACATTATCCCATCTCCTCCAGGCATACTTGCGTATTTTCTTGGGGGATTCATTGATAAATGCTTCCTACACATCTAAGGAAGCTCCAATGTACAAACGTATATTATCGTACATGAACACGGAAAAGTGACTTGGCTTCGCCTTGAATCTTCAGTCCGCACTTGGACCGGAATGTGGCTCCGACGTCGTACCGCATTTCCATAATCCAGGCATTTGTGTCGAAGTGTTCAAGTTACATAGCCAGCACCCTTGGGTAATGTGTTTGTAGTTAGTTTAGGATTCTTGCGAGACCTCCGGTTCCATGGGGGACGTTAGCCAGCTTATGTCGGGTTCCGTAGGCGAGTCGGAAATTAACTGGCATTTAAAACACTGTTGAACATGAACAGTTGCGCGCTTTGATTAAAAATTTATTTCTGACATTTATATAGGAACTAGACGGCATAAATTCTATTTTTAAGACGGTCAGCATTAGTGGGCTTGTTTATGCTGTAGCTACAAACGGGATTGTGCTGAATTGGCATGTGTCGTCAGGCCAACGAGTACAATATATTACATGACCATCGTAGCAATTATAAAACACTCTTGTGGCTTGACAGTGATAATGAAATGCCGGTCGCCAGACTACAGACCATAGTTCCCAGGTCAATAAGGGTGCACAAGCCAACAGAAAATGCTAATTAGGCCCCCGTGGTTAAAAAGTTTTAATTGCATTTCGCTCGTCGTAAGCTAATTTTAGAACAAGAGTAGAGGTATGAATTCAATCTTTATTTAGCTCAGTGCTGCAACGGCGAACTTACTTGGGAAATTATTCAGGAGTAGAAACCCATTTGCGTCAATGCCTGAGTTAACAGAGAAACCAGGTAGCCGTTCCACGTTTCTGGAATCAAAAGTAAGTTTTGAAGCAGCTCAGTTTCTTAAAACAGCTTTAATTTCAGCCAGCAGAGCACGCGAAATATTTGTATTACTTCATGGCATAGGTTGGCACTAGGTACTGATAATTACTGTGATAATGTTGCTAATTGTTACTAATTATGTCTGAATGGAAAATAAATTCGCATCACTTTCGGGAGGGGGTTGAAAAGAGGTTATTAGGTTTATGTGATGGTAATTTATCAGCAAAATATAATTATGGAGATTAATTTAAAGAGATGATGTTGTATTTTTCGATTGCGGATTACATTTTCCAGGAAGGCTTTTTCTTGGGCGTAAGAGAATAATTGTACAATACAGATACAAACTCAATTTAGATACTGTACTTGTACATAACAATAATAATCTTCCAAGAAGAACCAAGAAGAACAAATGTTTTTATTTTTCTGCTCTCTTTTTAAAACAGCCTTTTCACTTGTTTTTTTTTTTTTTTTTTGACCACCTGACAGTACCTATGACAAAAAGCAGTGACAAGTACCTACAAGAAAAGTAGTGACAATTAAGCCTCATCTATAGCATCGCATTGTGATGCTCCAGCTTCAATTACGCATTCTGATCAACCTTTTAAGCTTAAAAAAAGTCTGAAGTCAAACTTTGCTGAGACAAAGCAACGATTGAATTGAAGCCGAAAATCCTCGATGCTTGTGCTCTTTAATATTGTATTTATAATAGATTTTAATTTATTGTTAATAAATGTTGATAAATAATAATAAATAAAATAAATTAATGAATTGAAAAAATTCACCGAAATCAAAAACTTTTCGAAATTTTCGGGTTCATAACGTTTGTTTCTCTACTTTCTGTACTGTTTTAGGCAGATTCGCTTGTTTCAAGCGTGGGTGGGGGGGTTAAAATCACTCATAGAGATAAATAAGCAATAAATGTATGGAACACTTATATATGCACTGCAAGCGCCCAACTTCATTATGCATCCATAATGGTCCCATTCAAGCACAAAGAAACTCGTCCTGTGGTCCCGTGGCCAAATTTGGAAATACTGTCAATCGGGAATTCAAAGGGGAATGCTGCTTCTGCAGTACACCACCAGTACCAAACAGCAGTGCAATCGGTACCATTTTTGCCGCAGCGAAGACACCCACAAGCAGTCTATACATTTTAAACGTCAAAGCCACATTTTAAACGTCAGATTTGATCGATAAACTCTTTTGATTATCGATAAACTCTCTGATTTGATAAACTCTAAAGGCGCGCGTCCACATGAGAGTAAAACTACTGCGAGTAGCTCTCAGGCAACTCTCGAGAGTCCCCAGAGTAATCTCGGAGAGTTGATTTTCTACTCTCATCTCCCCGATTCCTTGAGTGTCTATATGTGTAAGTTACTCTCGAGGGTAACCTCTGGGTATTTGAACGAATTCGGAAAAAAAGTGTCGCCAGGCAAAAAAAGTCATACAACAAATTTCTGAGGTTAAATTTAAAAATATTAAAGAAACAAAAAACTTTTTTGGAATTAAGTTCTTCGGGGGAGAGCCCAGTGCAGGGTAACCGCAGGGTTCTTATTTGTCGCCATCAAAAATATTTACAGCTAAAACGATAAATACTCTTATTAATTTTTATACCCCATCCCATAGGATAGGAGGTATATTAAGTTTGATTCATAGTTTGTAACATAGAGAAATACCGTAGACCCCCAAGACCTTAAAGGCATATGATCAAGACCGAATTGTAAGTCGAATTAGCCATGTCCGTCCGTCCATCCATCCGTCCGTCTGTCGGTAGTTTTTATGCCTTAAATTTTTAGCTAGGAACTTGAAACTTGATATCTGATCTTTCTAGGTCCCGAAGCAGTACAAGTGTACAATTTTTTGGAATCCGCCCACTGACACGCCCACTTTACTTAATAGCATGAAAAATCAAGGTTGTCGCAGGTAAATTTGGTATGCAATATACTCCCTTAAGTGTATTGTGATTGGCATTTAAAAAAAAGCGCCCTTGTAGGCGTGGTCATACTTAATAAGCATTCTAATAAACGGTTCTTATTTGATATATTTGCTTTAAATCCAAAAAACTTGCGCTATAAAATGTTCAGATATGTGCGTAAGCTATCAACATATCTGAACATTTTATCTATCTATTTTATCCTACAAATAAATTTTTGCCACGCCCACTTTTGAGAGCGTTTTTGAGTAAAAAATCAGATTTTTAATATAAATTTGCGATCAACACGTGTATACTGCGTCTGATAAAAAATATGATAAAAAAATTGTGCCATTGAAAAGGGTTGATGCCACGCCCCTTTTTTAAGAAAGAAGATTCTTAACTGACAAATTCTTAACACAATTAAAGTTAATAGAAACTGAAATTTAACAACCAAGATTTTTGACGCATTTTGGAGCTTGACAGTGATCAATTGCGATGGGGTGTCCAACGATTCGCCTAGGCGGATTGTAACCCTCCCACTAGTTTTTTAATAGAATGCTTTCATCAGATTGCGCAGGCAGAAGTAAACTCTGGTCCTATATACTGATATGCAATTATTTAAATTATTAAACTTGGAGCTTCAGTGATGAAGTGCTTCATTATTGGGGCCTAAAAAAGTCAGGCCCCAATTCTTCATGCTTCTTAGTTTAACAAAAAGTTTGCTGTCTCCACGTTTGCGACTTGTTTGTTTCAGTTGGTAATACTTCGATCCAGCTGTCCTATTTGATAGACCCAGTTGGCTTTCGCAGTAAAATTTTGAAAAGTATCAAAAAGTCTCAGTAAATTCAAAAAGGTGTCAAATATTACGAATTTTCAATTCGTGGTCTCATGGTCGCATAGAGTAAAAATGGTGTCAATTTGCGACCAAAGTCGCATAGCGATAATCTTGCTCGTGGCCTGAGAGCTACTTTCAGTAGTTTTACTCTCCGGTGGACACGCGCCTTGAATTCTAGATGTCAAAAAATTACTGGAGCAAAAATTATTTGACGACTTCAGATTGTTTGTTAAATAAATAGAGTGACGCAACAGCACGAGGTGAACCAGGGCCAACTTCTCAACAATGTATTCAGTGTTATAATACATACAAGGGGACCTACAATTTTTTGTCGAATCCGAACGGCGACTTTGAGAAGTTTTTCAAGACAAGTGATATTCTCGGAGGGTTTGTCAAATCCTCGCGGAGGTGGGGACCGTGGAAAAGAACAAGTCTTCTTCAGGTGACGATCGTGGAATCAAACCCAGACCTCTGGCGCCACGGCACCCCACTTGTTGTTTGTTAGAAGTTGTTAATAATTACAGTGGTTAGCGTTAGATAAAAAGGGCTCAAAAACGAAACAAAAAACCATAAGAAAGCAAAAAAGGTAATGCAAAATATGATTTTCAGAGTCGCTATGTCATGAGACCTAAATGTCAGTTGCGACTGACAAAAAGAAGAAACTTTGGCTATTTATACCCTACCCAGGGGGTATATAAAGTTTGATGTATAGTTTGTAACGCAGTGAAATAATCATCGTAGACCCTAATGGTGCGAATGAGCCGACACGTGTCCCTGACATCGTAAATGTAGTCATGCCGCCAACACTCTTGACTTGTTCCTCACCTCCCACCCCGACAAATACTCAGTAAATAAATATTTCATCGCCTCTAGGCTCGTCGTATCACTGTGTCTGCGACTTCTTTCCCGTAAATTAACCACACAGTTAAAAATCCAGCGCCGAAAAGAATAGTCTGGCAGAATGAGAAAGCCAATTGAAATGCCCTTAATCATTTTTTTAAGACCTTCAATTGGTCACTCTCTTTTCTTGGTCGTGATAGGTCGCGTCAAGTTTTTCTTTGACCAAAAATTAAGGCAAACAAGGCCCTAAGAGAAGTAAACATTTTTTTTGGTCATTTGTCAAAAACATAAAGAACAGTGTCTCATCCTCTATTCCAAAACATAAAGTCAAAAACATAAAGAACAGTGTCTCATCCTCCATTCCAACACCCATTGATAAGGACATTCCAGCTGTCAGCTCCGTAGACAAGGCCAATTTGCTTCCAGCTCATTTTGATGCGAGCTCTGCACTTCCTGCTTGTTCTATGTCTCCTCCTGTACTTGAGCGCGTTGAACAATCTATGCAAAACCACTCTAGGCAAAACCACTGCGTAAGCTTTTTTACCTATCCTACTCTTCTGGTATTTTCCCAAAAAGATGGAAGACAGCATATGTTGAGCCCGTCCCGAAGAAAGGAGATTCTTGTTCTCCATCCAACTATCGTCCAATTGCGCTCACATCTGTCATTTCAAAGGTCATGGAAACATTGGTGAACAGTCAGCTCATGAAATCTGGAGTCAGGAAAGCTTCTTAATGACGGTCAGTATGGCTTCCGTAGCAAACGATCCACTGGTGATTTGATGGCTTATCTTACCGAAATGTGGGACCGTTCCTTGCATCTTCAGGGTGAAAACAAGGCAATCGTGCTTGACATTTCTAAAGCATTCGATCGAGTTTGGCATCAAGCTCTCCCGTCTAAAATGAATGCATTGGGAATTGAAGAATATTTCATTCATTGGACTGGTAAGTCTTTCTAGTCGTTCAATCCAAGTGGTTCTAGACTGCTACAAATCTAACATCCATCACATAAATGCTGGAGTACCCCATGGCTCAGTATTATCTCCAACACTATTCTTAATCTTTAACAATAACCTTTTATCCGCCACTTACAATCCAATACAATTCCTTTGCTACTGTCATCCGTACTCTGAGTTTTTCTTATTCGTTTCCCTCGAAACGTCCTAGCTCTATTGACGTTGAAATGGAAAGATCGCGCATGTTAGCTTCATTGAATTCTGACCTCAATAAAATAACATCATGGGGTCTTTCAAACAGAGTGGAATTCAATACGTCCAAAACTCAATGTTGCCTACTGTTCTCAAAGCAAAACCGCAACTTGCCACCGTTATCTATATGAACGGCATTGCTGAAACCGAAAAGCTTTCTATTCTCGGAATCTGGAATGACAACCTACGGTGGACGTGGAATGATCACATATTTGACGTTGCTAAAACCGCTGCGAAATGCTCAGGATTTCTAAAGCGATACAAAAAGTTCTATACACCTTCAGATTTAGCTAGCATCTACAAAACGTTCATGCGCCCTAAATTGGAGTATAATTCCTACGTCTGGGCTGGTGCACCTAAGACCACCTTACACATTCTTTATTGCATACAAAAACGAGCGTTTCAACTTATGGGCGACATGAACATAGTAAAGTCGTTTGACTCGTTGGATCATCGAGTTTTATCGCTACTTTTAAAAAGAGTGTTCCATCGAAATAGCCAGGTGTATTCCACCGCTTAAAGAATTCAGCCGAAACACCCGCACAAGAACTAGTGCTCACCAGTTCACCCGGGAGCCTAGTTTTCGGCGTACCGCGTTATATTTGAATTCCATTTTTAGCAGAACGACACGTATGTGGAACAGGCTCCCACATAATATCTTTCCTCCTCACTTTAGCCCTCAACAGTTAAAAAACAAAGTGCATCAGTACCTCTCCTCTATCCCCTCTGATCCTTTCCACTCGCGTTATGTTAACACATCACAAGGGTTATCCAAACCCTTGAATAGGAGTGCTTTATAAAAAAAACCGTAGACCCCTAAGACCTTTTAGAGGTATGAATGGGACCAACAGGAGAATCAATTAAGCCATGTCTGTCCAAAATACAGCGAAAAATCGAAAAGGAAAAAGGAATGGACAGGAGAGTTGAAATAGTCATACGGTGTACCGCAATCCGTTAAAGATGGATATCCAAGCCTATTCTACTCGCACTGTCAAACTTTAATCGAAAGCCAGACTCGTTTTTGTGGACCTAAGTAATCGAAAGCATGCGAAGCGGATAGCTCAAAATAATGTCGATCATTGGTGCATAAGTGGTGTATTCATTCTACCATAATACAAAGGTTAGGTTAGGTTAGGTTAAACAGGAGTGTGGTGAAAAGGACCGCACAGACACTAGGCACCAAAACGGGCCCATCGCGAGCCCTGGGGAACCATTTGAAAATGACATTCAAAAGGCAAAAACAACCTAAACATTCACCGTGAAACAGCCAATTTCCCTGTAAAAGCCAAGAAGGCTTTTAAAGTTTGTGCCGTGCACCTCTTCCAAACTTCCAAGGAAATATTCCCCTAAAAATTTTCTTTGCACACGCGAAATTGCCTCGCATTCGCACAGGATGTGTGCTTTATCCTCAATCGCCTGCAGATCACTGTGCAATCGACAAATATCCGTGGCAGAAAGGCTTAGCCTCCTTGCGTGTTTCCTCAGGAGACAATGTTCTGTCAGAATTCCCACTAAAGCCCTAAGCTTGTCTCTGCTCAGTTTTAATAGTGCCTTCGATCCTTTTTCGTCTAGTCGTGGCCAGAGATACCCTGTGTCCAGTCGGACGAGACCACCTTTGGTTGGTCGTCATTTCAATTTTCTCCTCCATAGTGCCTCTAACTACGCAGAGGGGTGTTTTGATGTTAGAAACCACACTGTTTCCAAGGAGCCCTCCTCTTCTTGCAAGATCATCAGCTTGTTCATTACCCTCTATACTGCGGGGGCCTGGCACCCAGCACAGTCTCACTCGGTTCTAACTGCACAATGCCTTAGGCATTGCGCGACAGCCCTTGACTATATCAGATTTGATATTGATCGATTCCATTGCCTTAAGCGCAGCCTGGCTATCGATGTAAATGGCGATACCTCTGCCGGATATCGATCTCATCTGCAAAAGCTCGGCCGCCCTAGGTACAGCCAGAACCTCTGATTGGAAGACACTGCATGTATCCGGTAGTTTCAAGGATACTTTTAGTTCCGGGTCTTTTGAGAAGATAGCATATAACCTGTTCCTTTCCCTGTTTTCGAACCGTCTGTGAAAATTGCAATTTCATTAGGTCTGACAATTGCATTATTTTCCCAGTCTTCCCTCACTGGATAAATGTCTTCATACGGTGTGTCAAAGTTGACAATTGAGGGAATATCATCCGTTAAAGTTGGATCGCCTGGCAGCAGCTCCGACAGGATTGAGCCGTATCCGTAGCTACTGCTTTTGAAATAGTTTAAGTTAGTGCGCCGTAGCGCACTATTGCCAGCAAGTTTTTTTTTATCTGTAGACAACAGACTATTTCGAGTGAGATACGGGAGCGAATACTCAGAATTCGAAGAAATACAAGCCGGCGTTCCACAAGGTAGCGTCCTCGGTCCAACACTGTTTTTACTTTTTACAAGAAATGTACCTCAAGTAGAGACAACGACTGTAGCCACGTTCGCTGACGACACGGCTATCCTCGCTACGGATAAGACAGTCGAACTATCAACGGGAAAACTCCAACGCGCTTTGAATAAAATATGCGAATGGAAAGGCCTGGCGAATCCTCCTAAATGAGACAAAATACAAATGAGACAAAGACAAATAAATTTTACTTACAAGAGGATAATCAACTTACCTCTATTTATAAACTCGGTACAAATTCCGTACGCAAACGAGGCGAAATATTTAGGCATGACTCTAGACGCAAAACTTAAGTGGAAGCCACACGTTAAAAAGAGACGCGATGAACTTGAAATCAAGCTACGAGAACTGAATTGGCTTATCGGATGTTATTCGAAACTAAGCGTATATAACAAACTGCTTTTGTAAAAGCAAGTGCTAAAACCATCTTGGACGTACGGTATACAACTATGGGGTTGTACTAAGCCAAGCAATATACCTATTTTAGAAACTTTTCAAAATAAGACACTCAGAGCAATCGTTACTGCTTCATGGTATATAAGAAATAGCGATCTACACCGAGATCTAGGAATCGCAACCGTGTCTGACGAGGAAAGAAACTTTGCTCGCAAACTTCAAACTTGCCTTCACGGCCATTGCAACCACGAAATAATCCGAACTCTGGATCAGACAAATCTTGCACGCCGACTACAACGAACAAGACCGTTGGATCTAGCGTCGTAAGAGGAAACCGCACATAATGACGGTATTGTAGGTGCTTTCGTTGGAAGGTAGCCTACCAAACGCGATTACTATACAGAAGCTTGAACTACTTGTTAAGGAAACTTAGTCGTAGTCTTACAAAGATTGGGAGGTTTTTTAGTGAGTAAGAATCTCACACTACTATGAGCATGGGTGCTCGTTGTCAAAGTATGAAGAGCACTCTTGATGCTGAAACACTAGCAGCACATTTTAAAACTCTTTTGTTGGCGGATGAGAACCTTCATACCTTCGACTACGCATTACCCAATGTCTCTGTCAGCGAGCTTGATGCCCCGATTTCTTTCAACGAGCTGGAAACAACCCTTAAGAAAATGAAAAACAACAAGGCGCCAGGCTTAGACGGTATTCCTGTTGAATTTTATAAAAACTGCACCCGGGAACTAAAAAATTATCTTCTTATTTTTTTTAACAGGCTTTATAACGAAGCATGTATCCCTAGTAGTTTCAACAAAGCAGTTATTTTTGCTATTTTTAAGAAGGGAGATGCAAACCTTCCAGAAAACTATGGGGGTATTTCTATTTTGAATTCAATAAGAAAAATTTTTACCTCTATTTTGTATGAGAGACTCTCGAAATGGATAGAAGGGAACAATCTTCTAAGCAGCTTCCAAGCCGGTTTTCGCCCAGGCTTTTCGACGATGGATCACATTTTCGCTCTAACCAGCATAGCCAAAAAATATATAGAGAAGAAAGGCAAGTTGTATACTTGTTTCGTAGATTTCAAGGCTGCTTTTGACAAAGTGAATAGGCAGGCTTTGATTTACAAACTGTCTTGCTTAGGGGTGTCTCGTAAGTTTCTGATGATGTATTCCAATTTTCTGGCGTTATCGAATGCAACTGTTTGGGATGGTTCCGAAATTCTGAGATTGGTTTGAAACAACAGCAGGTGTTCCTCAAGGGTGTATCCTAAGTCCTCTTATCTTTGCCCTGTTCATTGATGAAATCAGTCAACTAATTCCTGGCGGAGTTTCTTTTGCTAGCATATTGGTGAAAGCATTGATCTATGCTGACGATTTGGTTTTGCTCGCTGGCAATCCATCTACGCTCCAACTGCAAATTAACAGACTCGTCTCGTTCTGCGATACTCGGGGACTTCAGATTAATGCGCAAAAGACGAAAATTCTTTTCTTTGAGGCCCGGAAAAGAAGTAGACTGCCAGGAGAGAATTGGTCTCTTATTAACGCTCGCATAGAGGTTGTTCATGAGTTTAAGTACCTGGGCGTCTTACTAACGCACAACCTTAACTTTGTTAAGCACTCTATTAACAAAAGTAATGAGGCCAAACTTGCTCTGAACATGATGTGGCCTAAGTTTTTCGCAAATCAAAATATTGATCTGGCCTCAAAATATCGAGTCTTCAGTGCGACTGTTAATGCCTGCATGTGTTATGGAGTCCAAGTTTTCGGATTTACAGCCTTTGAAGCCTTTGAAGTAGTCCACAGACACTTTTTCAAGCGCCTGTTCAAGCTCCCTAACTCAACACCGAATTACGCTATTTACGTTGAGTCAGGTATTACGCCCATCTATATACAAAGTCTGAAAGCAAACGCGAACTATATAACAAGTGTAATGAAAAGGAATAACAGTTGCCTACATAGATCAATCATGCTACAACTTCTCCGTACTAATGCCTCGCCTTTTAAAGAATGAAACCTGATTGCAGCATCCCACGACACAGTACTTTCTTTGTTAGAGTCTAATGTTGATCAATGGCAAGACAAGTTTTCTGATCTGATTTCAATGGTAGACGAAAAGCTATATATTGAAAACCTCTCCAAAGCAACTTCTTCCACATCTCGGAATGTCTACAAAAACTTAAACCACCAGCTTTCTGTTGCTAACTATTTTCGCAGAGAATTTTCATCCCAAGTAATTAGTACTGTCTTTAAAACCAGAGTCGAAATTCTGAACCTTAATTTTATACCTCATCGAAACGATTTGCCAAAATTGTGTAGTTTATGCAACAGAAGGGAAAACGAAGATGTCTACCACTTCATTGCTATCTGTCCTATTTTACAGAAAATTCGAATATTATATTTCCAACAAAGTCAGATTTCTTTGCCACGCTTTTACGATATTATGAATGGAACCGAGGGATGGCTAAGCCTGTATAACTATTGCAAGCAAGCTCTTACCTACCGTAATAGCTTTATGTCATAACATCAGTTGTTCACTCAGTTACTGTAGTATAACTTCTTTAATTTTATGTTTCAAATCATTAAAATTGTGGTATTTTTATGCCTTCCAGTCATACACAAATGCATTTATTTTATGTTTCAAATCATTAAAATTGCCACACTATGCCACTTTTAAGGTAAGTTCTCCATTTGCGTCTAAGCTAATAATTTTATTTAAATTGTATATTATATATTGTATTATTAAATAAGAAAAAATACATTTGCGTTTATATTGTTTTTATTAATGAAATGTCTCTTCAGGCAGACGGCAGGTTTTTGCCATGCTATTATTCTTGTAAATTGCTCTGTAAACTCTAAAACGAAATAAAGAATTTATAATAATAATAATAATAATAACTACTATGAGCACGCGCGTTCGATTCTCAGAGTGCCTATGAAGGTTTTTACCTACCCACAGAAAAAAAAATCTGCAGATCAAGCGGTGTTAGGTTCAGCAGAGTGTTCAGAGCTTCCGTAGGTGTAGTACGGAGCGCATCTGTGATAGCTATGTAGGCCGTTCTTTGAACCGCTGATAATTTTCCATAAACTGTTTTTCTGTTTGTTGCTTTCCACCAAACCAAGGCACCGTAAATAAGAATGAGTCTTCCCACCACGGCAAACAACCAGTGGCCCATGGCGGGTTTTAAGTCAAAAGTTTTCTCTACTGTTCTCTTGCAGATAAAAAGAGCATCATATGCCTTTTTAATTATTTGCCCAGGATTACATCCAGATACTTCGCACTATCGCGATAGGGATGATTCCACTCCCATAATATACCATAATACAAAAATTAGGCGGACATTTTTTCCAATAATTTGAGTAATGTCGATGGCTGTATGGATTTATTCTCTCTAGGAACTAAATGGTCACAGCTCAACTTTCTATCCACATAAGGACGGCATCATTGTTTTGAAACTCTTCTTTTGTGTTAAACCTTTCTTATGCAAGTTTTTAATAGTGTCCCAGCGTTAAACCTTTTTCGTTCCATTTCCAAATTTCATAGCCACGCCTGAGATAGGATCACTTTACAAAACCTATAAAAAAACTAATTTGTATTTGCAGTGAAAGTATTTACTAAAAATTAGCATGTAACTATTTGTTTCTATTAGTCACGATCACGAACTATTAAAGGCCGCTTTTAGTTAGGTGCCTATTACGTATGGCGACCAAATGTCTTGGCTCGTTAAGTTCCCGGCATTTGTATTTGCTACACGCTGTAATGTCACACTAGTTAAGCATCAAAAAATCTAACTGATACAAAACCTAATGAGATGGAAAGAGGCACTACGTGCAGGCAGCCAGAGTGGATACGTGACTGTTTTGAATTCCGTAAGCATTTCGTACCGCATATACGAAGAAAAACCCCAAAACACAAATATGTACCTAGCTCAACCTTTACGATTTGGCGCCCCTTAAACGCTTCACACATTACTTAACTTCTCGTCAATACAGCTGGGTGTTAAACTATCACATTCCCATTTGTGCACCTTTGGGCCCATCCCTTATACATTCTCTGCCACCACCTACCTATCCGAACACTGATTAGGCCTCCGTCTCTGCGAAGACCCTTTAGCCAACGAAGCTTTATTTCCGACGTAAAAATTTGGCGCTGGCTACTCATCCTAAACAAAAACACACATTAGGTGCTTCAACCCCCGTCTAGAGCTCACTACCACCAGCGACACCGCCCAACCCCACCCTCAGATGTGGTGAGCTTACACATGTCGCTTGTGGGAAAAGTTTTGTTTTTAGTTTTAGTTTATCGGAAGTTAGGCGATTAGCTAGTTCGGCGTGTTTGGCTAAATAACTGTTATTGCACCACGTTTTCGTAGGTTTTTTGTCGGGTTAGAGTCGTCACTCAGACCACTGCAGCCGGGAATCGATGAATGTCGTAAAGGCACGTGCACCTGAAATGAACTTGGGTGTAAGTTTTACACAAAGCCTCACCCTTTTTTTTAATATTTTTATTGTAAATTTTCTATGAAAACTATTAATTTTTAATTTTCTTTTCTTATCTCGCTTCAGGTGAAACAACCGCAAAATAAATGCTTTGCTCATTTGAATGATATCGGCGCCGGGCTGACTGTGTTCGGGAGTGTGTATTGAGTGATTTTATTTTTTTTATTTCGCATTTCCATTTTTTTGTTGTTGTGTGTAAAAGTCAACCTGCGGCAATTATGTCAGAATTCTCGTCATTTGAGTTGGGTTCGGTCGATCGGCCGAATCGATTTCAAGTAAACCCGGTCAACCATAAGAAAAGTGACAAGCAGGACAACGGCAAGGATGATGTGCCACATGAAGTCTACAGGCGATTGACAAACGCCGACGGCGAACCCATCGAAGATGATCAATTTAATGAGGACGCCACACAAATGCTACAGAAACCAAGGCAACAGAGGTAAGTTTCCATTGAATTGAGGCCTTCGGGCAACCCCCATAACAAGGTGGTGGAGGGTTGTTGTTGTCCACGTGGTCATTGAATGTCAAAGCTCTTTTGAGCGCTGTGTGCTTCGTTTATGTTAAGCAGATGAGGGGATGGTGTAGCTGTAGGAAGCTTTGTTTTCGTTTGAGAGACTCGATACTTGCGAAACGTCTGTAAATGGAATTGAAAACAATTCCTTGGAAGAGGTATTTTTCTGGGAAAAAATGTCGTTTGTTTTGATTAATTATTGTGGAACTGGCGACTTTAATACTTTTATTGGAAATAACATTTTGAAAAAACATTGAACAGTCAAACTCTTATGATTTGATGAGATAGCAAAGGATATCAGTTCGGTAAGGCAACAACCAGAATACTAGTCAGCAAAGACGCACTCTGACACTGGTCGACCTTGAATGTATTGATGGAGGTTCTTCATCCTTTGTTATTGGACGTAATCTTCTTTCGAAAAATGATTGGCGAGACTCAAGTGATCGATGCCAGAATTTAGGTGTGTGTCCTGATCCATCGCCAGAACTGGTCAACCATACTTCTCCATCTCCAGACTGCTGGCGGGTTGGGATGGTTTTAGAACTTATTTTTAAAAGCTTAGTGGACAAGATGTAAAGGGCAAAAACATGAGTCTAGAAAATTTCAATTAATTATGTAAGCCTTTTCGAATTCAGTAAATAGCAGGTGAAGTAGTGATCTGAAATCGACGCACTATGCAAAAATAATCAGTGGGGTGCATTTTTGTAACCAACACAAAAGGACCCACTATACAGAAACGTGCTTGTTCTGCGTCCATTGTATAGTTGAGAAGGTTTTCAAAAACTCTAAACTTATTTAAGACACTATCTGAGCATAGCACACAGATATCTGCTTTATCTTCACACCCAGGAATATTTTCCATTTTTAGGACACGGACGAACATTCCTTTTTCTACTCATCCGGAAAAAGTTTTGCATCTCATGATGGTGCAAAATCTCTGCATATAAATTTGGAGCTGCTGGGGATTAACTACGCAGGAATTCCCTCTAGTCTAAAACCTGGTCTTCCTAACTGAATGACAGCATGCGTGTTAGGTTAATTTTTACTTAAGACACCTCTTTAAAAGTTGGGATCACATGAGAAAAAATGGTTGGAAACTGATATGAAATGCTCCTTTTACCTCTTGATCTGCGTTGATGCCTGCGTTGTTATCCGCCAACCATTTGGTCTGCAAGGCTTGTGAAAGGCTTGTGGCTCTTACGGCAGTCCAATAGTCTTAGGTAGTGTTGCTAGATTGCCCTTGGCTATTAACAAGGTTTAGCAAGATAAGGGACCCAGCTATCGACGTTTCGGGGGATTCTTTAATCTTTCAACGATGTACTGGACAATGCGTTTCAGATTAGAGGTTTCTCGTCTATCGTTGACAATCAAACAATTTTTTGACAGATTTTGTGTTAAAAAATTGGCATAGCAGAAGCCTACAAACCTTTCAGCTTTGTCATTTTGGTTACCCAGTCCATGCTTTCCCATAACTTTTTTGAGCCCCTCATTGTTGGACGTTGAAGTTCTCCATCAGCTCGACAGTATCTTTGTTTGGCACTGAATCTCTAACAGCAGCAAGACGACTGTAAGAGAGATCCTTCTCATCATCACAAGAGGTTTTCATGGGCGCGTTGCACTGTATGCAATTATGACGCGTCTTTTTTTACTCCAGAAACTGACCGTCAGAATCTTAACTACGCGACTTTTTCATGACGTTAGGGCCATTCGCAGTACAACACTATTTTCCCGGATACTTCCACGTTATTTACAGTTAAGGTACTCGCCTGAACCTTACTTCGCTGAGTCCTATTATGAGGAATCCGGCGAATTTGAGGAATAAGGTGCGAACATTTATAGAAAAAAAAACATTTTTTTGGGGCGCTTGAATTAAGCGCAGCTTTAACCAAGACCTGTTAATCCCTTAACAAAACGAATCTGATGTTAACCCGAGATTAACTTACCAAATTTCACGAGTTAAGCCGAGATTAATCCCAGATCTAAGTTCACTGAAAAACTCATTTCTGGGGTCAAGCTTAGTTTAACTCAGAAACTCGGATGATCTCGTACTGAAAAACCGGCCTTTAGTGCACTAAACCGATATTAAACACACGTATAAAGCATCCTATTGATTTTATCAAATGTATTAGTCATATTTTTCTAAAAAAAAATTTTAGTACTGCTGTTTTAACGCATTTTCGAAAAATATCATAGTTTCCGAGATATGCCTGAAAGAACTTTTGTTGGCTGACTATAATTGGAAAATATTTCGTAACTTCTAGGCAAATTATTTAACATGAACTAAATGCGACGCAAGCACCACCACGTGAACGTAAGACCAGTACAAAATGTTTTAAAAAAATTAGAAACTTATAGCAGCTTTTTTTTTAAGAAAAATATTTGAAGGAAGAAGTTTCTTGACAAACTCTTTTTTTAGGGTAACGAGACTTAAAAATAACCTTATATAAGAACACAGGACTGCAAACTTTGAAAAAAGTATTTCTACAACAGAGGTTAAAAAATTTTCAGAAACAATTTTAAGGCAAATTCAATTTTGCAAAAAATACACTTTTTTAAGTTTAAAAATCGCTTTTTTAAGTTCAGCAAGCCTAGGCATGGAAACGAACCGGACTAGGAGTCCGATGGTTTACAAATGGAGACAAAATAAGCACGTGAAACGCAGTACTAGTAACAATACCGGGTATCGCCAGTCACTGCCTAACTACCTGTTCTTAGCACACCCAACCACCAAAGTTAACAAAGTTGAAAAATGAAAGTACAACGGGTTGCATCCACACCCACGGGGTGTGTATACAATACAATTCTAAAAGCAGGAAAATGGAAAAAAAGTTGGCCAGAACTATCAATATTTTCGCGGCCCAGAGCACAATGCGGATGTATAATATTCGACACATAATGCTCCAAAAAGCGACGGAACTCATCATTTCATGGCTGATAAACGTTCACATCTCCAGCTAAAATCTGTACAATGTTCCCACAGCTTGGAGGGAAACCCGAGTTCTAAACATCCCATCCCCAAAGCCAGGGAAGCACCACAGCAAAGGACTATATAGTACAGACCCAAAAGCCTCTCCTCATGCATGGTGAAGAGTGCTTTTTTACACAATATTAACGAGTCAGGCGTGATATTGCGCAGTTTGAGAAGTGCTTATCCGGCAGTTTATGCGAATGGATCGGCCTCATCCTAGACACACAAAGAATCTGTGTGTTAGTACAAGAACACCACAAGTTTGTATTTCTTCTCTACGCTCATATGGATCTTCGTAATGAATCTTGAAGTTGATCCAAGATTCTATAGAGCAAAGACCTTAATGTGAGTGTATAAGATAAACTAACCCATTCCCACATTCCCATAAGTCCTCAGCGACCGATTCAGCTACGAACTTCGTAAAATGTCGGTAACTGGGACGAGGCTTAAAGACTGGGAATTGAGAACTCCCAGAATGGGAAGATTCGAGCAACCTATATCTAAATCAGTTTGATACACAGGCGTTGCACTGGACTCCAAGCTCAACTAGAGAAAGAACTTGGAAGATCGTATCAAGCGGGCATAAGTGGTTCCATGCCTGATGCAGCACGTGGGGACTTAGCCCGTACATGGTCCTTTGAGCTTGCATAGATGTTGCTAAAATACGGCGCGGTCGTGTGGTGGAAGGCTACAAATATTGAAGTATCCATTCCAAGTGAATGTGGGCCCTTAAAAATTATCCCTTAACAATTTGCATGCACATGGTAACGCCACAGAATATGTCAATTGTAGACAAGCGGTCATTTGTAATCTACATGTAAATTTTTACATGCTTTTAATTTTGCTAAAAAATTAAAAGAGGAAAAGTGTCATTTGTCTAACCTCACCAAAGTGAGCTGACGGCTTCAAGATGGACACCGGAACATGCGCTGGTATCTTCTGTGCAGCTCTAAGATAAAGAAAATCATTCCGGTTAAGCAATTACTGCAGTGTTTAGACGGCCATAATCCAATATACAACTTACCGCTAAACTGAAAAGAAAAATTCTCGAAAACAAGACGAGTTCAATCTACTCTGGCAGCAAAGCGGCCATTAAGGCCATGTAGTCAAATGTGGTGAAAAAAAAGGCTGTGGCAATTCTAAGCAAGATATTAAGTTGAATTGAATGTAAAGGTTTATATATTCTAAAAGTTATTTTTAAAGTGTTAATTTACTAAGTTTCCCAGTAATTTTAAGTCTGTGGAAAGGAAGAGCAGGACACTTTCCTAAAAGATGCCCCAGCCAGAGTGGATTGCTGATCCTTTTCTTACTTTTAGGGACTGTAATTGTAATTTTTGTAATTTTATAATTGTAAAAATAGTAATTTAAGCTTTTTATAGGGTCTACGATATCACTGAATTGTATCAGATCCCTGACCATATCCACTTTCTTCATTATCTCTTGATGCTCTTGTTGATTTCCCTCTTTGTGGGCATATTTGAATTGAAGACTTAGAGCCTGTCATACTGGCTGCTCTGCTTGAACAGCTTTGCGAGTGGTTTGCACAGCAATTATTGTTGCAATTATTTTTTAGTTTTTCTATGACGATCTAATTGGTCTAATCGTTTGAATATATTTTGCAACTAAGCCGCCATGTTTTACCGACAAGCTGTTTTAGGGTCCACAAAGCTTTAGAAGGATTTGTTTTTGCATACGGAACTCATATGTGCAAAATTAAGTTTTTATGGAACCGTCAAAAAAGGAAATCAAGCAAGCAAAGCTATCCGGGAGAATCAACTGGTACAATTTGGATAAAGAAAACGGCGAAGAATTTTTTAACACTATGCAGAACTTATTCTTCTTCCACTGCTACTACACATCAGGCCACACAGGATCTTCGACAAAACACCTTGAATAAAGGGGCTAAAATCTTAAAAATTGCCGCTCAGAGGAGGAGAAACGCCCAGGAGATTCGTTCGCCAAAGTTCATCAACAATGCTCAGGGACAGCTTTTTGTGGATGACGACAAAATTCTTTACAGGTGGCGGCAGTATTGTGATGTGAGGGACTTTTGAACTAACACCCAGGCACCCCTTTCTAGATGAAACTACTCCTTACCGAGAAGAAGTATCAAACATCAAGTTAAGTACCCCAAAAAGCGAAAAGCGGTTGGGCCAGATCTGGAAGAATATAGGAGACAGCGGGTCCAGATGGCTCACGACCTTCATCTTCAAACTAATAAGAGGGAATACAATGCCTAATCAGTGGAGGGAATGCTATATTCTTCCTTTGCTTAAAGGAAAAGGTGATACACGAAGCTGTGACAATTACCGTTCTATCAAGCTGATGTCTCACAAAATGAACATCGTCGAGCGGGTACTAGGTAGTCGACTACGAAAAATAATACGGCTATCTGAGGGCCTGTGTGGGTTTGTCACGGGCAATTCAACTATTGATGCAATCCAAAGCATAAGGATCATAATGGAAAAACATCGGGATGTCCTTAAAGATCTGCATATGGTGCTGGTTGATTTTGAAAAAGCTTTCGATAGACTAACACAAGATCTAATATGCGTGGCGCTAAGAAAACGAGGAGTTCCAGAAGCCTACGTGGGGATGATCAAGGACATGTATGATGGAGCAAAGACAAGAGTAAGATGTACTTCCGGAATCATTGATGAGTTCTCAGTCAGTGTACACCGGGGAAGCATCCTAAGTCCTTTGCTTTTCATTGTAGTCCTTGATTATCTTACTTACTTAAGGTGGCGCTACAGTCCGGGGTGGACCTGGGCCTCAGCCAACAAGCTTCGCCAGCCAGCTCTGTCTCTAGCTAGCCGTCTCCAGTTTCGCACGCGAAGTTGGCTGAGGTCCCCTTCCACTTGCATGCGCCACCTGAGTCTCGGTGCTCCTCTACCGCGTCGTCCCTGCGGTGTGGATTCGAAGATTTTCCGGGCCGGGGGGTTGGTGTCCATCCGCTCTAGATGACCCAGCCATCGTAGACGTTGTGTTTTGACTCTTTTGGCTTGGTCGGTATCGCTGTACAGCGCGTACAGTTCGATGTTATATCTCCTCCTCCACTCTCCGTCTATGCAGACGGGACCGTAAATCGTCCGAAGAATTTTCCTCTCGAAGCAGCCTAAAGTGTTTTCATCCGCCTTTGACAGGGTCCATGCTTATGCACCGTAAAGCAGGACTGGGATGATGAGGGTCTTATACATGGACACTTTAGTTGCTCGAGAGAGGGCTTTGCTACTCCATTGCCTCCTTAGCCCAAAGAAACCGCGATTGGCAAGAGTTATCCTTCGTTTGATTTCAGCGCTGTTGTCATTGTCTGAATTGATAGCGGAACCCAGTCAGACAAAGTCCCTAACTACCTCAAAGTTATAGCTGTTGATGGTGATGTTTTGTCCAAGACGTCGGTGTTGGATGTCTTTTCTTGATGACAGCATATACTTGGTTTTGCCGTCATTGACTGCTAAACCCATATTCGCCGCTTCCGTCCCAATACTCACGAAGGCTTCACTGACATCACGCTTTGTTCTACCGATTATGTCAATGTCGTGTGCGTATGCGAGTAGTTGAACGGACTTTTGAAAGATTGTACCTTTGGTGTTGGCGCGAGAGTTCTGCACAATTCTCTCAAGTATGATGTTAAAGAAGTCGCATGACAGCGTGTCGCCTTGTCTAAATCCTTTTTTGACATCAAAGGGGTCGGTGAGGTCTTTTCCGACCTTGACGGAACAGCGTGAATTTTCCATCGTCATCCTGCACAGACTGACGAGTTTGGCAGGGATGCCAAAACTAGACTCGTGCTCTCTCTTTTTCCTTCGGAGAAGCTGGTGTTCCTCTCTCCTCCTCTGCTCGTAGAGCTCGCGAGCAGCTCTAGTCCTTCTGTGCAGCCCCGCTTTGTATGCTTCCTGTTTAGCTGCATGTGCTTGCCGGCATTCATCGTCAAACCAGGGGTTTCGTTGTGGTCGCCGTGTGAAACGCTGCACTTCAGAGGCGGCGTCTCTGATGGCATTTTGGCAATGTTGCCACTGGCTATAAATACTTGATGCTGGCTGCATAGGACTTCGTAGAAGGTTTTGAGAGACTCGGTTGGAGAAGGACCTGGCGATCTCTTGCGATTGTAGTCGGCCAACGTCAAACTTCCTCACAATATTTCCATTACTTGGCGCTGGTCGGGATATCCGCAGCCGTACCTTGGCTACAATAAGGTAGTGATCCGAGTCAATGTTGGTCCCACGGAAAGTTCGGACATCCATGATACTGGAGGAGTGCCTTGCGTCGATCGCAATGTGGTCAATCTCGTTGACGGTTGATTGATCGGGAGATCTCCATGTACCTTTGTGGATATTGAGATGCGGGAACTGTGTACTATCTACCACAACGTGTCGCCCCGCAGCAAAGTCAATCAGCCTGAATCCGTTATCGGGGGTCGTGTCGTGCAGGCTATGCTTTCCGACAGAACGACAAAAGATGCCGTCCCTTCCTAGCTTGGCATTAAAATCGCCTAGGACAATCTTAATGTCATAGCTAGGGCACTGCTCATAAGTTTTGTCCAGGAGCTCGTAGAACATATCTTTGGTCTCGTCATCTTTCTCCTCTGTGGGGGCATGCGCGCATATGAGGCTAATGTTGGCGAATTTAGCCTTGATGCGGATCGTCGCGAGGCGCTGTCTTTGATGCCGATAGCAGTCGCCGTAGTAGAGGTCGCAGTTTTTCATCCTTCTTTTGCCCGGCCCGTCCCACCGCATTTCTTGGATGGTAGTAATGTCTGCCTTGTAGTCATTAAGGGCCTCCGCTTGTTGCTCGGCTGCACGTGGGCTGTTAAGGGACCTAACATTCCACGTGCAGATCCGGAGCTCGTTGTCCTTTTTCGTTTGCATTGGTCGTCAACAGTAAATTGGTCCAATTGTTGGAATATATTTTGGAATCAAGCCGCCATGTTTTACCGACGAGCTGTTTTAGGGTCCACAAAGCTTTGGAAGGTTTTATTTTTGCATATGCGGAATTCATGTGTGCATTTCAGGTGATTTCGTTGTCTAAAGTAACTCTCGGAACTTTGCTTAGAATCTACGGCTCTAATGACAACACGACCCATTCAAAGATTATTCAGCGGATGGATTCTCAAATAATCTTAAATTAGAAACTTCACTTCATATTTTCCCTGACGTTTCGTCAATTTCTCGTGACATTCTCAAGAGTAGATTAATTGGCGCACTTGGTAAAGCTATGAAAAAGGCGGAACATTTTTAATTACTATTTTACAATGACTACTTTCCTTTAAAAATCAATAAATCATTGTAAAATAGTACTTAGAAATATATTGCACATCTTTACCAAGTGCGACAATAAATCTGCCCTTGAGAATGTCAACAAGAAACTGACAAAACGTCGGGGAAAATATAAAGTGAGGTTTTTTATTTAAGCTTTTTGCATACTGAAGAATCGACCAGAAAGTCGAAAAAGTAAGTCAAATTAATTAAATTCTATGTCAATTTTAATTTTTTCTTCTAAAATTAAGTAGTATAATCCATAATTTAAGCAAAAAATATGGTCGTAATATCTGTTTTCCAGGTAAATGTAGCCTAAATTACACCTTCCAACCTGATATGTAGTACAAAAAACTTCTTTCTTCCTTCTCATCGATACCTAGGTGCGGCTTTTGAGAGCACGGACCAATAAGCCGCCTCGTTGGTTCGAATACCGTCATAGGGATCCGTAAAAAAAGATTTCCAAGGCTTTACAAAAACGAAGGATTCGACAAAGTAAGCTTGCTATAAGAGAAACATCGATTCATTTTTCTCTCTTATCCTTTGAACCACACCTAAAAGATTGCTGAAAAATTCAAAATTCCATCAGTAACAAAAGTGAGCTGCAAATCATATTTCGAAGCATTCAATGATTAGGCTTTCGCAGACTGATTGATTTAAGGCCACCGGAAACCCATAATCGCTCCTTGTTTTCCCCAGACATTTTTGGTCCTAAATTACAAACATTCTTCTCACTCTACGTCTCGTTACTAATCATTCAGTCGATTTAAGTCACGTTATTAAGGCTTGCGTGCACAATTTCATCGCACACAGAAGCAAAAAAAAAAAAAATTAATAATTATTATTCTTTAAGCTATTGACCTTTTCAATTACAGCATAATTGCAATCAATGTCGAACCTCCTCGTGTGGCAAATCAAATAATTCGTTACCAAGACAATCGTCTTATTGGCACAAGAAAACAGCTCACATCGCACAATTTTTGTTTTTTTGCTTTCAAAAATGAAATACACCTTCTCGTGCGGGGCAAAATCTCTCTTAAATTGTTCGCCTCAAAAAGTTTCACCTTCAAATTCACACCCGCACCGAACGAAAGGGCACAATTTCAGTGGAACATGCGTATCCGCCACACAACATGGCATAATTTAACGCCAGCTCGACCTCCCTCAACACCAATAAAATCAGCAAATAATAAAACATCGTCCCGTAGCTCTAATCAAATTTTGGTTTTCCTCCTTAATTTCACCCGCCGCCGACACACGCATCGTCGTCCTTTGCGAGCAGCGCTAGGATTTATTTATTTATTTTTCGCTTTTCCACTCCTGTGCATGGGCCTCGTGGGGGTGGCAGTGGTATAGTAGATACTATCACCTCGTTTTCGGAAACCAATTCAATGACCATTATCTTCTCTGACATTGCCAATAAATTTTCTACCTCTTCACAAAGTAGCTAGATCCTTTGTGAAGGATGAGCCCTGCGCTTCCTTTGTCTGGGTTGGTACACGTGAATCATCGGATACCTTTCACCATCCTCCGATTCCTTTACGTTGTGGCCCTCAGGACGAAAATTCCGCAAAGTTCATCGAAAACTTTTAAACTTGATTTTCATTCTTAGATCGGAAGCGATGAAGTGATTTCTTCTACCAGTCATGTCAGTGGGTGTAAATGAAAATCTGTTGCAAATTACTTTGGAATAGTTGCCTGATTGCAGTTCCATGGTAGGTATTTGCGGACTTGAGAAACTCTTTTTCACAGATGGAGTTTTATGAGCTAGTTTTACGAGGGTATAAATAGCTTCGAGTTGGCATAATTTCGTCGGAATAAATCCCCAAGTGCTGTGAGGTAATAAAGACGGCTGATTATGACCAAAGATAAACGGCCACTGTTTTACGATATCGTATTCAAAGTCTAATTTGTCGCAAAGGACTTAAACTTTTAAGGTTTCGATTTGCGAGTCCGTTTTATTATGGGGGGGACCAGATGGAAATCGTTTT
The DNA here is from genome assembly GCA_947623515.1 of Neoascia interrupta. Lineage (NCBI taxonomy): Eukaryota > Metazoa > Arthropoda > Insecta > Diptera > Syrphidae > Neoascia > Neoascia interrupta. Next base: position 177,294,532 of record OX392463.1, read on the forward strand.
GCATTGAAGGTGGTTAAATTTATGTCAACTTTAGGCGAAAATGATGGGCGCACAGTTTGGCAAGAAATCAATAAAGCCCTTAATTACCCTTAGAAGTAATTTGTTAAATCGTAAATTTGACGAATGGATTCTGCACAAGGACAAGACATCGCGTCCTTTTTTGATTTTTCTCCCCCTCAAATTGGGGCGTTTATATTTGAAATTCACTTTCACGCTAATAGCAGTTTAATATTTAATTTGTTTAAATTTTAATTTGTTCCAGTTTTGCTTCACGAGAAACAGACATAAAGGAATGATGTTGATGACTAAAGTTAAATTTTAAGTGAGTAATTGAGGACGACTCGTCCAGTCATTCAATCAAGTTTCTACGGTCTAAGAAATTCATTTTAATTTTTATTTTCTTAGGACGAGCAGAAAGCTAACTAGTAGCTTTATAGCTCCCTGTGAAAAATTATGTTGTAAAACATTTAAATTGTTGCATGTTTTAATTAGGGCTTCTCATATGAAAATTGATACTCTCAAAGGATTTGTTTGAGCTTCCCAAGTGGAACGTGGAAAGTCTTAAATTGCCCCAGTGGAGCTCGAACCAGGGACTTCAAGTACCGTAGGTCAACAAACTAACAACTGCACCACGACACCTACGTCCCTTAGCCTTTACAGCTGTGCTATTACAGACCTCCAACACAGATGAGGATAATTTTAAGGGAAAAGGAAATGGACCTTTGGGGATGCTAATTTGATGTGAAAGCCGAGTTATTATTGCCGTAGACTTGACCAATCTGTTTGAACTTGGCGTTATCCAGGCAATGCAATGGGATGCATGAGACAATTGTGATTTTAAAAGCCTTGAGTTATAAATTCACCAAAACTTCCTTCTCCATGTCGTAAGCTCACTGGAGGGCCAAGATACCATCATGGCTACATTGTCTTTCTTGGCGGTTTTCGAAAGACCGTTCTGTGGTTGTCTTGGAGGTTGGCTTTGTGGGTTCATTTTGTCAAGGGATCCTAAATAAAACTGGGGTTCCATAGCGAATAGGGGAAACATTTTTTTACCATGTGGTGTACGCTTAAATAAATAAATAAATAAATAGAGTGGCGCAACAGTTCGAGATGAACCAGGGCCAACTTCTCAACAATGTATGCTGGTGTGTTAACTTTCTTACATACAAGGGACCAACAATTTTTTGGCGAATCCGAACGGCAATTTGAGAAGTTTTTCAAGACAAATGATACTCTCGGAGGGCTTGTCAGACCCTCGCTGAAGTGAGGGCCGTGAAAAAGAACAAGTCTTTTTTTTCAGGTGACGATGGCAGGATTCGAACCCAGACCTCCGGCGTAGTAAGCTGCGTGGTGTAGGCTTAGAAATTGCAAATTCCTATTCTAGCTTGTTTCTCAATGTCTCACCAAAACTAGGATGACTTTTCTCGATGGCAGATTATGGTTCACCCTCTCATTAAATTTTTTTTTCTCTTTTTCCAGACACAGAACCGCAGTGAAGATTAAGCGCAGATCGGGATTTTTTGTAGGACCTAACACTGGCATTTAAATTCATTAAATTTTTGTTTTCTGCTTTATTTTTTTCTTTTAAATCTTTGAAAGACGAAACTGAGCCCGTACTCAACAACAGTGGGGGATCTCTCTCCTAACACCGATCCTCGCGGCATCGCCGTCAGTTCCTTCATTGTGAGGGGGGACTTCAGCCTTGATTATTCGGCTCACTCACATTGGCTGCAACCTGCGCTGTTCCAGTACCTGTTCCAGTTCCTCTCGTCGTTGCGCTTTCATGATGATAGACACTGTTATATTTCTGCTTTCCAAGCTTCCTGCGTGCTCAACATATGTCACATTGCGTTCTCTGGAGTAAGCTTTCACCGAGTATGTTCGCTGATAATGCTCTTCGTGGCATCGCGGACAATAAAAGAGTACCTGTTCTGCGTTCTCAACTACTTCTATGCAGTAAGGAAAGTAAGGGTTGTCTTCATGCGCAAACCTGCGAAGGAAGGCTCCAAAGCATCCATGACTAGTGAGCAATTGTGTTAGGTGGAAGATAACCTTCCATGCTTCCTATTCAGCCAAGAGTCTTTGTTACCGATCAATCTATGCGTCCATCTACCTTTGTCGGAGGAGTTTCATCTATCTTGCCATTCTTCCTTAGGGTTGTTCTCAGTGGGTCTTCATTATCTCTCCGGATCGTTGCTGTTGATAAGCCTCGTCCTGCCAACATAATGTTTTCTTTCAGCTTCTTTAACGAGGAGGTCTATTGGCATCATTCCAGCTACTACGCGTGCGGCATAATAATGTTGTTCAGCAGACGCTGCATACTCCCAATGCATTGGTTTTGCAGACCGCCCCTGTTTTCCGACTGTGTGACCCAGTCCTCATTGCAGTGGCCCATATTTGTGGCCATAGAGTATCGTTGACGTTGCAACCCCTGCCAGTTGTAGTAGTCTCTTCCTCTGTTAAGGGCCTCCTACATTTTGCATGATCCTTCCCAGAGCGGCTACTGTGCTTGCTGCCTTCTCCGCTGCATGATGCAGATGTTGCTTAAGGGTTAACCTCGCATCTATTGTGACTCCGAGGTACTTCAGCTCTGTTTTAGAAACGTTCTTGTGCCATATGACGTCCTGCTTAGGCCGGTTAGGGACTAAACTTGATAGTGTTCCGACTGTTCATAATTTGGTCCTACGGGTACGCCGCCAGAGGAAAGTAGTCTTCTTTACTACGATGTGACTCTTATGACAAGCCATTGCCAACGGCTCAAGGTACACACTATTCCTTGGTTCAATTACTTAGGACCAGTTTTTCAGTGCGACATCTTCCGAGTCTCCGAGTTAAGCCGAGATCAACCCCAGAAATTAATTTTTCAGTGAATATTGATCCGGGATTAATCTCGGCTTGACCTCCAAAATTTGGTGAGTTAAACTAGGATCACCTCTGGTGAACAGTATAAACTTCTTTGAATGTTTATACCCCATCCCATAGAATAGGACGTATATTAAGTTTGTCACATAGTTTGTAACACGGTGAAATAATAATGGTAGACCCCCAAGACCTTAAGGGCATATGATCGAGACCGAATTCTGAATCGAATGAGTCATGTCCGTCCGTCTGTATGTCACATGTTTTTGTGCCTTAAATTTTGAGCTAGGGTGCTGAAACTTCGTACGTGAGGTCTACGTCATGCGAAGCAGTATGGGCGTAATTTTTGATATCCGCTCAAAGAAACGCCCACAATCGGTCTAAATGTGCAACTACCTCCAGAGTTTTCAAAACTGTAAGACTTTCTTAAAGGCTGAAATTTGACATTCAGCATCTCCTAATGAATGTAAGACACAAAAAAGACAAATTAAGTTGGTAAACCTCTTCTAGTGGGCGTGGCATCTATTTTAAGGGTAAATTTTCAAATGCAGTTTACTCAATCTTTTTGCTCGAAATTGAAAAAAAATTGCTTAATATTTTATGTAGAAAACGCTCAGTTTCACATTTTGTTCATACAAGACTTTGGGCCATGCCCACATTTGGAGGCAGAATTGAAGAAAAACCTAAAATTTTCCAGAAAAACTTAATTTCGACAGGCCTTAAGCCTAATTTAGGAAAGCATGAAACAAAAAAGTAGCAGGTTAGGTAAACGAGACTTCAGTCTAGATTTTGTTTATATGAAGTTTTTGGCCACGCCCCCTTTTAGGGGTCGATTTTTCAAAAATATTGAATTTGGACCAAAAAATTTCATTTTTACGTGCATTTAAGTGTGACTTGGAAATATCTGTGAAATATCTGTTATAATTAATAGTTTGTAATTAGGGGTAGTAGGGACCACGCCCCTTTTCGAAGTTTGCATTACTTATAAAATGTCAAAAAATAACTATGTCATCAGCATTTTATAATGTGGGATAGGATGGGGTATTCAACCGTCCGTTTTACGGAATGTTACTTCTGCGTACACTCTGTAGCACTAACTTTGCGTGTTTCTTTGAAAAATTACGTCATTCCATTTAAAGGAATCCTTTAGTAAAATTCTAAATTTGAAGTTCTATAAATTTTCCAAGGCTTTAAAAAATCAAAATAGGGATCTTCAAAATTTACATACTACACACACTTACATTATGTATAAGTCGTTATGATAATTTTCTTTTTTACATGCGGTTGCTTTTATCCTTTTTTTCATAATTCAACCGCTTTGTGTTATTAGATGTTTTGTTTTCGTTAGCTCGAAGTTTATCTGCAATCAAAAGATATGGTCAAATGAAAAGTGTCTGATGGCTTATTTTACTGTTAAAATATGCGCAATATTAGCGGAAGAATCTGACAATTGGGCCATGAAAATGTGTCATATCATGAATATTTATTCCCAAGGCAATGACGCACTCAATATTCCTAAAGAGAATAAAATTGAGAAAGGCACTATAGAAATTTCATAACCGCATTCAATATAAAATGTTTGGGAGGTTATTGCTATATCTGAATATAAGTTCAATCAGTGTGGTACCCATCTGGATGGAATTATTTTTAGCGATACCAAAGGATCAACTTAGACGTTTGGTAAAAAAATATAAAGATGAAGATGTCTTATTACACAATACTTTAGTATTGGTTCAGTAACTATATAAATACAAATGTATTAGATTTGAAAAAAAGTAACATGTTATTGGATTGAATTGTACTGATTTTTTTTAAGGGAATTTCAGACTATTCTTTGATCGTTTTATGAAAATTGATAGCATCTTGATACTCCTTAACTAAGATGAGGTCTATCAGAGTAGTATGGGTAAAAGAGGAAAAAATTAAAAATTATCTTTTCTATTGACACAATTTGATAATTTCTTTGGCGCTTTCAAATTCACGTGTCTTCTTTAAACAGACTTAATCTTAAACAAAGTTGACGGTAAGTGCGTAAATGTAGGAACTTGTCTTAAAAGGTGTCAGCTTTAAGCCTATAAAAGCTTGAAGTCTAGTATGTTTGAATTTAGGTATAAAAATATTTGAGTAACTTGGACTGGACAAACGTTATGAGAAGCTTATATTTTTATACTCTATCCAGGTTATGTTCAGTTTAATGTATAGTTTGTAACGCAGTGAAATAATCACCGTTGACTTAGGGGTCTAGGGACCTTTTAGAGATATGATTAAGCCATGTCCGTCCATCCGTCCGTTTTATTTACAAGCAGTATTATAATTTTTCATAAAATGCTTGTGTCATGGTCTTCCTTGTTTCTTAAGTTTGCAGTCTACCGACTCGCAGTATTGGTAGCCACACTTGTGTGTTTTGATACTGTTTGTTGGTTTTATTTGTTTTTCAAATGCTTGTTCTCTTATTGGAAACCGTAGGAAGAGTTGTCACTTAATGTCAGCATCATTTAAATGAAAAAGTTCCTGACGATGTTTGCCTGGCAGCGTTTGAAATGATCATAGGACTAACCATTATTATAATGTTTGTAGAATTGTAAATTGTTGTAATTTTTCACTTTTTAAAATTAAATTTAATTTTGTATGGCTTTGCCATAGGGTCCGCTCCCCAATATAAGCAACGATACGTCCGGTTAGCTTTTTAATTAAAATTACAATTAATTGATTCTAATTTTTAGACCATGCCCACTTTTGTGGGCGTGGCCTAAAAAAATAATAAATGAATTCGGGCCAAAAAGCTTTAATATTTTGTGTTACACGGTATATAGAAGTTTGTCACAGACACACTCTTGCACTTACTCACTTCTTTTATTTAATATCCATAAAACGACTATACAAAATCTGTTTTTGAATAATGTTTAATTTTTTTTTTTAATTTCTATGTTTTTTTAATTAGCAGTGGCTATTTTTTCTTAATACTCTGGGTACTGGTTTTTAAGTAATCGGTTTAATACCCCATCCCATAGGAAAGGAGTTTAATACCCCATCCCATATAGACCCCCAAGGCCTTAAGGGCATATGATCGAGACCGAATTGTTAGTCGAATGAGCCATGTCCGTCCGTCCATGTGTCGGTAGTTTTTAAGCCTTAAATATTTGGCTAGGAACTTAAAACTTAATATCAGATCTTTGTAGGTCCCGAAGCAGTACAAGCGTTAACACTTTTGAAATCCGCCCACTGATACGCCCAATTTGTTTATTAACATAAAAAATCAAAGTTGTCGTAGGAGGCTGAAATTTGGTATGCGACATGCTCGTTTAAGTGTTTTGTGATTGACTTTTAAAAAAAGAAGTGAGTAAGTGCAAGAGTTCGTCTGCGACAAACTTCTATATACCCGACCCTATACACCATGTAACATCAAATCTTAAAGTTCCTTGGCCCGAATTCATGTATTATGTGTAAAGACCACGCCCCCAAAAGTGGACATGGGCATACAATTAAAATCAATTAATTGTAATTTCGTTAGAATCATGAGAAAATACTGTAAAAGCGAAATTTATTTCAGAAAAAAAAACAGTTTTTACCTAAAAACGCCTTTTTAAGGTGGGCGGACTTCAAAATTTGTATGGAAAACTTAGCAAATAGTAATTTCTTTAATATTTGTCTAATACTATGTTTTCACTAGAGCTAATGAGATCATTTCGCAAAATATTTCGAAATACGACCTCGTTTCCTATACTGATTCTCATTACGAAATTACCTCATCATCATCAGACATAAGCATTTAATTCCGTTGCTAATTAGGAAAATTCAAAACTTCATTCATCGCTTTAAGTGACGTTTTTATTTTTGAGAAAAGAAAAAGGCAGTGCCGCAGCTGATGCTTCGCAGGGCCCACGGCGTTAGGAGTCCCAAATTTAAAGGGCCCGCTCACCACACCATATAGATTATGGTGACCTTAGACATAATAAAATACATAAATGTGTGCAGCTTTTTAAGAAAAAGCGACACATACATTTAATGCAGGCTTCTCCATTAGATCCTTTTTTTTTAATTCTTTAATATAAAGCATAAAGCCATTTGCAGTGATGTACTTTTTTCAGTACCAGGAAATTTTTAAGCAAATTTTTCGACTTCATATTTACCGACCTTCTGGTTAAAAAAAATTAAGGCGTTGAAAACTAAATAGCTTTGCCATATCTCTAATGCAATATACAAGTTGTTAATGTCGTTTAGACAGAACTGGACATTTTGGTAATGTCAATGATCCTTATTTGTTAATTTAAATCTCTAAAAGAAATCGCCCGTTTTCATAAGTTTTTGGGAATTTTATAAGCGAACAATTAACTGGTGATGAATCGGTGTCCCTAAAATACTACAGACGGCTGTAAAAGTACAATTTTTCCGATTTGACGTTGTTTTGTCTACCCGGCATGCATCGAACGTTTGAAAGCGGGCTCCATAAGAGATAATAAAAATGTTATAGGAATCTAATTTTTACGGTTAATTCATTCATCAAATGTAAATTGATTAAATCGCTTTTCACGCAATTAAAATCCTGCACTGCACTTTCATTAGCATTTGGTAAAAAAAATACATAAATCATGGTGATGATTTCAAAACGGACGCCCCATTAAGTTTTTTTTTTGCAGTGATTCCCCAGCTCCGTCCCTGGAGCAACTGCCAAAGCTAATTAGAAATTATAAATGAAAACAATTTTTTCTCGAATTTTATAATGAGGTCATTTCGGCCCTAATGAAAACGTAGTATTAGATTTTTTTTTCGATTTGGAGTGAACTTTCCGAGAAATCGGGTTTTTAAAGATTTAACATGTTAAAAGTCGGCATGATCGATATTGTGGGCGGTCGAATTTTCGACTTGTTAAAGGTCTTGTGTCAATATTGCTCATTACCAAAATTTAAGTTCCTATGACTGGTCTAACTTGACCAAAAGGCATTTTGAAAGAAAAGTGAAATAGAGGTCTCAAGATTGAATATCTTGTCGCACACTTTGTTTGTACAACAGTACCAAATGTACCAAGTTTCAGTTCTATAGCTTGATTTTGAAGACCTTAACACATACAGACAGACGGACGGACGGACATGGCTTAATCGATTCACCTGTCGGTCTCGATCATATCTCTAAAAGGTCTTAAGGGTCTACGATTATTTCACTGTGTTACAAAGTATGCATTAAATTTAATATACCCTCGGTTGGGTATAAAAAGCAAATTATGTTAATAGATAAAAAACTACAAATAATATTACAGCAAGATTTACGAGGAAAAAAGTCTTATTCAATTAAACTAGGTTCTTCATGTAGGGCGTTTAACAGAATTAAAAAATTATGTATAATGCTTAAGGGAAAATATATAAACAACTTCTCCTTCTTCGAAACTCAACATTCTTTGTTCGATTTCACCATCCAAAAGGCACCCCCAGGCAATGAAATAAAAATATAATAAAAAGGCTTCTCGATGGCAAAATGTAAACTTTTTATACCTATTTTATCCGGTACTCATGACCTCAAATGAAACAAAGTATGCATGCCACCCAACCACACCCCGCATCCTAATTTTATTTACAACGCATTTTGTACAAACTTTTCGAAAATACCCCACCGTTTTGTTTACGATCATTTATTGGCAATCGGTATTATTTTAGCCTAATTTAGCCTTTAAAGGAAAAGGGGTTCATAAATTCCTTAAAGTGAGCCCAAGGAAACAGCAGCAACTCCGATGATGAACTTTTTTATCGGTTTATAAAATGATGATAGGCAAAATACACACACACACACGCACAGAGAGATATCTTTATATGCGCATATTATATAGCCTTAACCCGCATCGACTTTTAATTTGAAAGTCCCCCTGCCATTTTGAGGAAAATGAAGATCCTTTCGTCGATATAAATTCCTTGGTGGTATACATCGTCTTGGCAAGGTCAACTGGAATAGACAGAAAAATTCAATCAATTTTTCGTTTTTTCTCGGTTTGTAAATACTTTCAAATAAATCTTGAGCTTAAGAGAGTCCTGTGCCCAAAAGCACTCGCTCATCCTTTTTAATTAGTTTTGTGCGGAAAAGGAATGCCGTTGGTGGCAGCTATTCTAGACAAAAGAATTCGTTGGAGAATATGTCGGGAGATCCTTGGTCCGCGGCTGTTTTATATGCATTCCTTTTCACAGTCGTCGTGTGTAACCCCACATAACATACTCTGCCCTGGATGATGGTTGGAATTCAATTTAGGGCGGAGAAATATCACCAGCATGCTAATTTTTTGCTGCGAGTTTAAACGTCGCCCGCTTTTAAGGGCGAACGTCTTGAGCAACTGCGTGGGATAATTGCCTTAAGGAAAATCTTTCGGATGCTTGTGATACCGAAAATGAAGGCGAATGATATCTAAATTATTTCCAATTCGGATAAAATGTCCTCTTTACGGCTTTTACATGGGAAAAGTTATGGCAGAGGTATTTGGGAAATGTGATTAGTTACATTCTTTTATTGGGCTTTACAGCGGGTACATGTGTGAAGGAACTTTAAATTTTTGCGTTCTTGAGAGGCTAATCTAATTACGCCTCTTAAATGTGCACAGTGTGTAGGCTCTTGATCAACGCCGAATTTAACATCAATTCATTTTAAGCAGATAAAAACTGTCTTTCGAATAAGATAAGAATTCAATACTTGTTGGCTTTTTTAGGAGTAAAGCAAATCTTATTGCAAAAAGTAAGCAATTTGTCGTAGCTCAAAAAAGACATCAAAAGTCCTGCGGCATAAAACACAAAAATGATGGAAATCAGTCGCGCGCTAAGTCCTTGAGTTATGACCTCCATAAATTGCAGGAAAATAAATCAATTGTCATTAACCGTAGGCGCTGAAAAAGTAGGCAATAGCTCCTTGACATTTCCCTAGATCCTAATTCCCTGCTAAGACATTTTACAAAAAAGCAAATTCAGGATATTACATATATACTCGTGCCACTTGTCAATGGAATTTGGTTAAATATTATGGAGAGGTCTCAAGGAATCGTATAGTCTATAAATCCACTTAAGCATAAAGAAGAAATCTTAAAGACTTCCTAATGTAACATCGAGACAGAATCCTTGAGGATGTTTATTTTTATACAGAGAAAATTATCCTTGCGAGGGATTACCTCAAGTACATGAAAAGCCTTTCGATTTCAATTCACATCTTTTTACAGAGGCTTTGGTCCTAGATACACACATTTACGACAAGTGGTGGGTATAGTTCATTTTACACGAAAAGGAGATAAAAAAAAGAAACCAACCCAAGAGCCCTAAAAGGATTTATGAAGAGCTCCTTTTTTTTTTGTTACCTTGCCTAGTTACTTTGTGTTTCTAATACTTTTTGTGGGTTAATTAGTTTGATTCTGTTGGACAGGTTTTTTTTTTGCTGTTTTGAGTCCCATAGGGAAACGACGAACCGACACAGTGTGCTGTTTCATTGAAGGACATAGACGAACACTTTAAGAGCAGGCACACTTTGTGAAATTTATTAATGATGAAGTAGAGGTGAATGACAGAGAATAGCAACAGGTGGGCTGGAGAGATAACGTGCAAGAGTTACGGTCGAGACAGGCATAATAGTCTTGGGCCCTATATTATTGGATCAACCTTTTTTTTTTGGTTGAGGTTGTCGAAGGACGTTTTGTGAAACGAAATTGATGTTTTGCTTTTCTGAAAGTATGTCTGTGAATGATTTTTAAAATCGATTAAATGATTTGTAAGCGTGAAGGGAAATTTAAGAACACTCACTTACACAGGACACTTTGGATGAGGAATTGGAAAAAGATTGACCAAAGCACTCAGACATTGAATAGTGTATAGGACTAAAAGGCTTTCGATAATATTGCATTCTCAAGAATTCTTTTTTAAATGAATTTTTCAGTCGGCTGAAAAAAATCAACCCCCATTTGCTTCACACCAAGCAAAAGTTCAGCACATCTGAACTCATTACGTAGCATTACGTTTTCTCTTTGCGCACTCTTTCTCTTTGCAACCAACATTTTGAAGCCGAGCTTCATTGTGTTAGGAAACACTGGAATCGAAGGGCTGAGCTTGTAAATGTCAAGCCGAGGCCAAGCCCAGGCTGCTATGTGGTCTCCGCATTACATTTCCAATATAGGCCCCGAAAAAATCATGCTCTTCTCATCATTGTGGCATATGGTGGGAAGGGCTTGAGTCTGCTGAAGTCAGGCAACTCCTTCCAGCTTCCGAAACACTTTGAACAAATTCCAATGAAACAGTGGGTACCTACGGATACCTACGGGAAGATTGGGATTTTTCTTGGCAGTACCCTTATAGAGAAAAAACATAAGGCGAGCGGAAAGGGTTAGATGGGAGACAGGCAGGCAGGATAAATATTCGTGCACTTTAGTTTTGTACTTGGAGGGTTATGAATGATGATGCAGAAAAATTTTACAGGGAAACCTGGGGTGGGATCGGCTATAGTGAGCTTAGATAAGTGATGTCACAAATTACAAAAATTCGTCTGCGTAAGCTGTGATCATCACAATTTTCTTGTGACAGCTCTCGATCAGTCACCGACAAAATTAGATTGGTCCCTGGTTTTGAAACTTTCTGGTTAGTTGGTTTTGGCTTTACATCACTGCCTAATTAAAGCAACGATTTGGAACAATATTTTTGTGATCACCCTAAACAGACGGGTTATTGGGTTATTTTGTTTGATCAGATTGACTGTCACAAAATGTGAAAATCCCAGCCGATTCCACCCCTGTTTCACATATTCGAAGTTCTGCATATAAAGAAAATAATTAGTTTTTAAACCCGGTTATGGCAATACGTCGAAAACCTTCGTTGGTTATCCCCACGAAGGCTGTGTTGAACACACTTACCGAGTGCATTGAACTTTTCGGCTGGAGTGTTGCAAGTGCAATTCGTGGACGAAAGATCTCGATTTCACCTTCCAGGCAATAGACAGCCTTATGTTTTGGACAACTAAAATACCAGATAGTTTCTCTCCACCCGTACGTTTCATACGTGACCGTTCAATTTCGAACTGGGGTGGCTTTTATGAGTATGAAACATTGAGGGCAAGTACGAAGGCTCTGCTGTCGGCTGAGGATTTTATTGGATTAGAGGTGGTCAGATAAAAGTTTGATGAGCCACAATCTGCCCCGGTTATCAGCGTCCTGTGCATTAGCATTGCCCTAATCCATTGAACTAATGTTTCATCTACACCGTGTTGTCTGGCTGAGCTGCACATGCTATCAAATGTCGCGTAATCAAAAGCACCCTCAATATCGACCCTTCTGGCCAAGAGCACATTCAATCCAACCAACAAGGTTTTGAAGCGCAGTTTCGCAGGATTTTCCGCGCTGATGAGCGTGTTGTATCTCAGACAGAGGATGCAATCGAAGAGAAACCTTGGGTACGCGCAGTAGCTCAACCAGTTTCTCCAAGCTTTTCAGCAGGAAGGAAGATAGACTTATGGGTCTTAAACTTTTGGCTAGGCTATAGTCAGACCTACCAGGTTTTGATATAAACACGAATTTTATCATGCGCCAAAGGGTGGGAATGTAAGCCAAGGCGAGGCTTGCAGTAAATATTTTTTTCAGCATGGGCAACAGCTGGCTTAAACTTTGTTTCAGCATAACTGGGTAGATTCCCTCTGGACCAGGTGACTTGAAACTGTCAAAAGATGCAATTGCATATTTGATAGCGTCATCAGTCACCACTCTGGATGCAATAAACCAGTTTAGCCGCTTTGTGTTCGCTGGTTCTAGAGTAGCCACCGTTTGCGGTACCACTGAAGAGCACCTGGTGATCTGATTTCATGGCCTCCGCCTTGGTCTCAGTGTAGGTACCATCAGATTTGAAGCAAGTTTTCTTGGTCTATTCCTGTAAAGAACCTTCACAAACCTACTAGTTTCACTTAGAGATTCGATCTCCTCCTTTTTAAGAGTCATTTTTCGACTTACGAATAAGTCTCTTAAAATCCTTTTGCTTCGATCGGTATAGACTCCAGTCTTCTGCTAAATTGGTTTTTATTGACCGATTCAAGAGCTTTCTGGTCTCTTTACGAATGTGCTGCAGTTCGGCATTCCACCGAGGCACCGGTTTTCTGCTTGGTTTTTTTTGTAACCGGGCACGCTATTGCAACGCGACGGGTAAGTACGCTATTCAGATGTTGAGCAGCATTCTCTACCCTTTGTCTTGATCTAAGTTTGAGTTGAACTTGAACAGAGTTGCCAACCTCTTCTCTAAACTGTGCCAAATGGTGATGTCAGACGATAGGATGAATTCCAAAAGACGGTCTCCCCTTGCGTTATATTTGCTGCTGCCCTAAACAGTATTCTGAGCATTAGCATCGCAACACAAGACGAAGCCCTTTAGATTCACAGTACTTTACAAGTTCAACAACTGCCTTTGGTGGAGGAGGAGCTAGAGAGTTGCTGGGGAAGTAAGCCGATGAAACAACAAAGTTTTCCCATTCGCCGTTTACATGGCAAGGAATAGAAGCAGCAACCAGATCTTGGGTGCAACACCTTTCGATCTTAACTGCCCCGAAGGATTTCGACACAATAAGACAAGTCCAAGGTCTATCGGACTGCTTATCGTAGTGAAAATCGTAAGAAGCCTTTAATCCACCAAGACCACAGATGTCGCCTTCTCACACCCATGGTTCTTGAATTGAAGCTATGCGGCTTTCAATTCTACAGGCCAAAAGCCTTCTTTGCAGCTTTACATTGCTGTAGATTGACTTATGTAAACAAAATAGAAGCACACCTACCACCAGAGCCACCCACGGCTACCAGGTTCTGTCCGCTGATACTGCTCCCTATATTGGTCATATTCCAGTATCCATTACCAGTGCACGGGCAGCTCCATGGATTCGCGCACTTCGTGGACTCATGCCCATGGGAGAGTTCACGACGTCCGGTTTCCATCTGCGCCGGCTTGATGGGAAGTTAATCAAAAGGGTTAGAGGTAAAGCTGAACTCTGGCTGGTTTTAAAATCAAAAACTGAACACCAGGATTAAGATGATGACATCAGATTTGAGGCCGTTCAGAACAATTACATTAAATGGTTCAAAAGGAAATTTATAATAAAATAAATAAGAGACAAATTGATTCCAAAGGCAAGCATTTTCTACAAAAGATCCTTGTACCAGACTCTCGCAAACACTGTTGAAATATCAAGAGTATCAGCCTTACTTTCCCCAAGGAGCTGCAAAAGACGTTCCACTTCATAGCCAAGATATCTAATCAACAGTGGACCTTTTTCTACGAAAGCCGTACGAAGCTTATTGGGATATTTGATCTTCGACTGTTTGCAATGCTTTTCAAGAGTTAGAACATAGGTTAGGTTAGGTTGCTGGGTTGATGGAGCGAGGTAACCCGCGCCTCATCGCACTTAGATCTATTGAGACCCATTGTGATACCCAGTGGGGGATAATCCTTGTTTTATGGATGCTTCCTTCTTATGCCGTGTTGAGTTCCTCGAGCCACCTTGTTGATTTAACATACCTGGAAAGAGATGTTAGTGGTGCGTTTGAAAGTTCTGAGATGTTATGGCAGAAGTAGCTTCCTAAAGTTCTTTTCCTCAACAGACTTAGACTGGGACAGTGGCACAGAAAGTGAGGTGTGTCCTCGCAGCAATCCGTATCGCCACATCTTCTGCAGATGTCGTCATTGTCGAGATTTAGTTTCATAGCATGGTGTCTCAAAAGATTGTGACCAGTAAGTATACCTATTAGTAATGACAGAGTCTTCCTGTTGCTCTTGATGAGCGCGTTAGTTCGCGACTTATTATATAGGAGCGGGCCCGAATTGTTCACGTCAGTCAGAAATTCTCGACTGTTAACTTTTTTTTTAAGAATTTCTATTGGAAGCTTAACTAAATGGACTTTTGACGGTCTAAAAGTGCCGGGTCGGGAGCTCATATCGAACAACCTTTAATTTGTTATGAGATGCTTTTGTTAGATTTGCGGAATTAACTGAGGTGAGGGAAAAACTGATCTCGGTTTTAGTCGATGGTGCCAGATCTTACTTTATGTTCACAGATAAATTGTTAAGCTAATGTCGTTACCAGGGTTCCAAAAGGCCCTTTTTTGGAATGCAATTTTCATATCGCATTAAGTTTTTGGGAGGTCATGAGCTCAGAAGTATTATGTATGTTGAAACGTCTAAGGCCGAACTTTAACTCTTGAGGAATGCTGTCGCCAAACATTCTGGTTATAAGGATGATATTTAACATCCCATCACTAGGTTAGGTTAGGTTAGGTGAGGTGACTGTCCCCGCTCAGCAGGGGGACACATAAACAAAAGGATGGTGGGCTGTGAATTATCTATAGCCCTATGGCCTAACGATGACTAACCAATTCGGGTGAAAAGTTTGAGGCACCCGCAGTATTCGTATAAGCCTGCTCCGCAGGTCACCAATCGATGGTGGAGGCAATTTTCCGAAAAGGGCATTGAAAGCTCGGGAACCATTTTGGAGTGATCCACTGCCAGCAGAATCACGGTGAGGGACTTTTTTGAAAAGAGGGTCTGGATACTGTTAGACATCAGATAGGAATTGGCAGTTGGCGTTGAGGATGGGAGGAAATATCTTAATGTCGCGGGTAATCGTTTTGGGTATGAACCCGGAAATTACACTTCCTATCAACAATATAATAGGAAGTGTAAATCGGCACCTACTGCCACTCAATTAAGAATAAGGGGGCGAATTCTTAGGCGAAACGCTAATGCAGGGGAACCTTTTTCCATGTAAACTTCGGGCGAATGGGAGAGGTAGGATTAAGCAAAATGCTTTGAGCCCGAACCAGAGCATTCCCCTTAACTCTTAGGGAAAGCCTTGGAGTGTGGCAAAGGGAAACATTTGGCCTTTGTTGAAGGTTCTCCTAAACGATCGAGTTAATCGAGTGGTAAGGGACAGATTGTAAGGATCACCCAAATATATATTTTAATCAAGGAAGGAAACTGACAGCAAACACGATGTGGCTCTACACACACCAAGTGGTGCTTCAAGTGTTGGGATGGGTGTTGTTCTAGTGGAAATATTTTTACGCTAAACTTTCAAAAGTCATTTTTTTCAACCAATGTTTCTAGAGTTTTCCTTCTCAAGATCGATAGAGCCGAAGTGATCCTATTATTAAGCATCGCGCGAATAAGTTTGCCAATTTCAATGGTAGAAATAATTTAGAAAAGCTTGTGCGGGTGCCCATTTTTTTAACATGATCTCCTAGGCTACTCTTTTAAGCAATCCTTTTGGCGATATGATTCGATATAGCCTCCAGAAGAAATGTGTCGCTGTAGTCTCTCCAAGAGGTGAACTAGAATAATTCAAAACAAAATAATTTGGTTTGACCCTAACCAGTCTGGTGCATAGACGGTTATAAAATGGAGACAGGAATCGGATCTGGTACCTATTCATGGAGTACTTGCCCCAGGTGAACTATTTAATAAGCTTTGGCAAAAGTACCCCCGCGAGTGTTATGCGGGGGTACGCTTATATTATAAATACGTTATGTTATATTCTCTTTGTATATTGGATGAGAAAAAGAACATATTCGGCCGACCTCAACCTGGACAACAGATGCCGACCAGGAAGCCGCTCATTATGAGACAGACGCTCCTGGATTTTTCGTTTGTTGCTGGTCCGCAATATTTTCTATACCGGTACCCACCATATCTGGTGAGCATTCTCCTTTGTGCCACCTTGGGAGGCGCCCAATTGAGGATAAGCAACCCCAGAAGGGCAAAAGGGCAAAAGCTTATCAACTTGCATTCTTACTATCAGCAAGCAACTGTGTTAGAATAAATAAAGTTCTCAAGAACAATCGTGAATTCAAAAACCTTCTCGGAGAACCAAGCAGCTCTCAAGGCGCTGGACTCATAAATAAATAAATAGAGTGTTCGCAACAGTTCGAAGTGAACAAGGGCTAACTTCTTGCTGGACTTACCCGTAATAAAATCAAAACTTCTTTTGGACAGTCATAACCATCCAAGAACTAACACTAACAACGTAATCATCCTTCACTCCATCTTTCCTGTCCATGCAGTGGGCATTGAGGGCAACCATGATTAGCAGACTCGCAAGCTTAAGTCGGGGAAACAACACCATTTATAGGGACCCAACCATTCTGTGGAATCATAAAAGACCCCAAACTGAAGAACTACCGCCTTTCACCAGACTCTGCATGTACCCACTTTTGTCTGGAGACGAAGAGTCCTCTCTTTACGTAGTGAATTGCCGGGCTCTCCTGCGTCTGAGGAAGAACATCCTTGGCGAAGAAATGATTTTTTCGGAAAACCTGGTCCATTCCATACCCCTTCCGAGAAGATCCTTGTCTCCCTGACTGCCTCCGGAGTGAAAACATGGATGATTCGAAATTTTAATTTATATGGACTTCGAATTATTTCAAAATTATGCTTTCTACCGTTGGGGAAATAGATGGGGGACATACGTTCTTTTTATCAATTCCTAAACATTTTTATCAATTCCTAAATTTCAAGACCCTAAAACAACTACATTTAGATTGAGTTTTTTGGACTTTTTTCGAAAAGTACAGCCACCTGCTGTTTTTCTTAAATTGTGTATGCACAAATTTTTATGATGAAAAGTTAAAACAAGCATTTTTTTTTGGTTTTATAAATAGGTATTGTATAGGCTTAGAAAAAATCACGTTGAAAACGTAGAACTTTTCAGATTTTGGGGCACCCGTTTTTTATATATGTTTTGCAATTTTTTTCGGAAAATGCGTTAAAAAAAGTACCAGATCTCTCTCAGCAAAATATAAGTATTATCAATATCAGAACTCTCTCAGTAATATTGCTTCATAAGTGTTAGTGTGTTCAAAGTTGTACTAAATGGTGAAAAAATTAAGGATTAAAACACCTTAAAAGCAGCATTTTTTTCAACTCTTCTTTTCTCAAAAGTCTTTTAACATTTTTATGAAATTATTTTTTTTTTTTACAAAAATTCTATATTATTTAACTTTAAGAGATGAGCACGAAAAACCATTTCTGCTACTTTCACATAAAACTGCAAAGTTTAATTAAATCAATACAGAAAAAGAAAAAGTTTTTTTAAAAGGACTGTAATTTTTTCTACGACTTAACGTTTAGGAGTTACAACAGGCTTTTGACGGACGGAGGGTGAAACATAGGTAACGTAGGTCCCTTTTTAGTTTTTCGACGGACCGCAAAAATGTATTTATTTTAAAATTATTTTTTGGAATTGAATAGAAAAATTGACTACATAACTAAGTCTTTAGGATATAGCTTCACTTTTCAACTTACGAGTCCAATTCCATGTCGACACATGTCATCACGCAATCACCTATTACCACTTGAACACAGCTACAAAGTAACTAAAGCAAATTCCATTTCCGTGTTCCTCTATTTTATACGCTCGTATCCAGCGGATCATTAACAGTAAACCTAAAACTGGACAAGAATTTCTAATCTCACGTACGTGGAACAATGTTTTTCTCTTAATTTCTTACAGAATCCAGTCCATAAAGAGTAGTTTTCGTGATAAAGACAAACCATCCCGTTTCAAGGACCTGCAGACAACACGTTTCCAAGTGGACCCACGTAGCCAGGACTCTGACGATTCAAACGACTCGAATGAAGATCGTGAGCTACTTGAGAATGAGTACGACACGAAGTATGGTAAAAGTTTTCGGTAAGTTACCACTACCTCCCCCACCCCCAACCAGCGCGTATTCCTGTGAGATTAAAAAAATTCCTATGCTTTTTTCCATTGCAGGCACTTTACGAGGGAGGCACTTCCGCGCTTGGACAACTATCGCAATATTATGTCAATACAGGCTGCATACCGTCCCACACTGGATGAGCTCCATAATGCAACTCTTACGGGAAAGGTGAGTCTGCTGTTCACAAGGTTACATAAGTTTCTGTTTGTTTTAGTTTGGAATAGTCAGCTGGCAAAAGGGTTGTTTGCTTAACAATATTGGAGTACGTATTCCGTGTTTGAATATCCGCCGCGTATAGCCCCGTTGTTGGTTGCAAAAATATTTTTAATTTGGTTGTTTGGTTTGCACGAATCTGCACAGAGTTATGTAGATAAACTTTCATACCCCATCATGGCTTACAGTGCACTGTGTAGGTTCTTTGTGTAGCAAGTGCATGGCTTTAAGCTTATTGATTAGTTTGTTTGTAGATACTGATAACATTGTCCTTACGAATCGCTACGATTAGCATAATGAAGAGATTTGCATTATGCAGTTTTGCTTATGTTCACATAATCTGGCACAGAGCGTTTTCATTAAGTTACATGTAACAGTATACGCTGTCGAGGGCAGTAAAACTGCGAAGGCCAACCTTTTTTAAGTGGCTGAAATGAGGGTTTTGGGTGAGGTCGGTGGCTATTAAAGGGTTATTATAAGGGGTTTCTTGTAACCGACCTTTTTCAAGTGACTGAAATGAGGCTTTTTTAGAAAAATTTTAGTTATTTTTAAATTAATCCTTTTTAACCTAAATTTTTTTTTTAAAAAATGAGGCTTTTTTAAAAAAAATTTAGTTATTTTTAAATAAATTCTTTTTAACCGACCTCACCCAAAACCCTAATTTCAGCCACTTGAAAAAGGTCGGTTACAAGAAACCACCCCCTTATAATTTTAAAAAATTAATTCATTGCCCAAAGGGTTCTTTCATATTAAGAAGGAGTCCATGCTGCACCACAGAATAGGACTGATGATGAGTGCTTTTTACAAGTTCACTTTAGTTATTTGAGAGTCTATGCTGATAAGGTTAGAACCATAAGGGTCCTGTAAAGGGCAATTTCAAAGTTAAAAACCTGTGCTACACAATTGATTTCCTAACCCAAAGAATCGAGTTGGGGTCCAAATTCTGGTTGGGTCAAACTTCCTCTATCAAAATTCCTTCGGCGACACATTCTTATTCTTAGGCGACACACTGAAATATGAAGGGGGGGAAGTAATTTCCTGTTTCTTTTTTTGGTAAAAATTTTGGTAAAAAGGAGAATAAGCTGAATTTTATTGCTTTAGTCAGAATTTGGAAAAGAATAATTTTTTTTTCTGTGAAAATTAGAATTTAAAAAAGCAGATTTGTAAGGGGACCTCATGTATGAGGCTTTTGCTGGCACATATTTTGCTCGCGGAAAGTTTAAGTTCACCTGACCCTACTGATTTGACGGATTAAAAAAAAAACTTTCATTTGATGCTGATGGCGCCGCAGAAGCTCTGTACATTTTTTTCAAGTATGCGATTTTCAAGAAAATGTGTATCGCTTTTGTATTTCATCATTCCAGCAAAGCAGCTTTTACTCGTAAATAGATTGAATGCCCGCATTACTTTACCTCGACCTGATTTTCAGACGAACTGTGAGGCTCAGTAGCTGTGTGAGGATTTTCAGTCTTCCAATCAGCAGCTTTGTAAAATTTTGATTTCCATGGACTGTGACTGCCTTCATCGCCTTTGATTCCTTTAAAATGACTCAGATCTTTCGGAAATGCACTTTTCTTTTTATCTGATAATTTTGCAAATATCAAAGAACCAAGAATTGTAAACATTTCTATTGAAGTCCAAGTCTTTATTAACTTCCAAAGAATCGTGTTGTGGTGCTTTGAAAAAGGCACCAAGGGTCAAAATTTCACCCGTTATTCCTTTTTACGTGAGCAAGAGATTTTCGGAAATCCACTCTATTTTAAGTTGTCGGTTTTGTTGTTTTCAAAGGGTCAAAAGCAAAGATTCTTTTGAAAAGGCCAGGTCGTCATTTTCTCACTTCCTTGGAATGGAGCTGTTACATACTTTTTTGAAATTTAAGAAGACACGGCGACAAGCAATAGCTGGCTCTTGAGGAATAAATATGTGGATCCCTCTTTGTACTGGAAAAGTAAAACTGAAATTCGTAAAAACTTTTGTTTCACGGGTTTAGGGTTTTGTATATTTTTTGCCCATACATTTAGTGTCGATTCACAATAATACGATACAGAGACCGCATCATTCAAAACGTTTTTGCATAAAGAGCTTCTGTGAAGCAGAAAACGGTAAAACAAAATGTTTTTTTTTACTTCGTATTTAAATTAAATTTAAACCAGTGAGTAAGTGGGTACGCAGAAGTTACAGTCCGTAAAACGGACTGTTGAATACCCCATCCTATCCCACATTGTAAAATGCTGATGGCATAGTTATTTTGTAACATTTTATAAGTAACTTCGAAAAGGGGCGTGGTCCAACCGCCCCTAATAACAAACTAATAATTTTAAGATACTTCCACAGATATTTCCAAGTTACACTTAAATGTACGTAAGATGCAATTTTTTGGTTCAAATTCAATATTTTTGAAAAATCGACCTCTAAAAGGGGGCGTGGCTAAAAACTTTATATGAGCGAAATCTGGACTGAAGTCTCGTTTACCTAACCTACTACTTTTTTTGTTACATGCTTTCCTAAATTAAGCTTAAGGCCAGTCGAAATTAAGTTTTTCTGCAAAATTTTAGGTTTCTCTTCAATTCTGACTCCAAATGTGGGCGTGGCCCAAAGCCTTGTAAAAACGAAATTTAGAACTAAGCGTCTACATAAAATATTAAGCAATTTTTTTTTTAATTTTGAGCAAAAATATTGAGTAAACTGCATTTGAAAATTTACCCCTAAAATAGATGCCACGTCCACTAGAGGAGGTTTACCAATTAAATTTGTCTTTCTTGTGTCTAACATTTATTAGGAGATGCATAATGTCAAATTTCATCCTTATAGAACGTCTTAAAGATTTGAAAACTCTGGATGTAGTTGCACATTTGGACCAATTGTAGGCGTGTCCTTGGGCGGATTTCAAATTTTTACACTTGTACTGCTTCGCATGAAGTGGACCTCACGTACGAAGTTTCAGCACCCTAGCTCAAAAGTTAAGGCCTAAAAACTTGTGACATACAGACGGACGGACGGACGGACATGGCTCATTCGATTCAGAATTCGGTCTCGATCATATGCCCTTGGGGGTCTTGGGGGTCTACCATTATTATTTCACCGTGTTACAGCTGTGCGACAAACTTAAAGTACCTCCTATCCTATGGGATGGGGTATAAAAACTTGTAACTAATAATTTTTAATGCTTGGATCTTTATTCCAAATTTGAATATAAAACTGGAAACTAGGTATTAAATGCAACCCCCCTTACCTTCCCCTAAAGCTTCGGATATGTGTTGATCTTGGTAAGGGGTACCCTTTGGAGCTAGGCCTGAGGGGTGTCAACATGCGAGCGCTTTGAGCTCGGAATGTCGGGGTTCAACTCGAAGAATTTACGAGAAACCCGGCAATGGTGACGCTATCCATTGCCGGGGACGCAGAAGGGCAGCGCTTAGTCTAAATAAAGACTAAGGTAGTCGCATTCTATACATTGACAACGGCATCAACAACGGTATTTTCGAGGTGGTTGAGGAGACTACAAAGTATCAGCTCGATGCTACTGGCATCTCCTCAAATAAGTGGAAAGTTTCCGGAACCAGAGACTTCGCTGATAGGTGGAGGCTTTTTTGGTGGTGTCCCGCGTAAAACCCTACTGCATGGGCGGGTGTTGGGGATACTCACAAGCCCCCGGCTGTCAGAAAACTTATTGGACTTTATTCCGTTTAGGGTTGGGTCTTGATCTTAAAACTTGGGCGTGAGCTATCGACTTTGGCTCGAGTGCAGGTGTGTGCACCAAATCGAGGTTGATGCTGCCCTGGATAGAGTTGCAGAAATGGACTTCTTTCTTCTATTCGGTAACTTCAATGCTCATGTGGTTACGGACAACAGTATTTGTAGGAGTGTGATTGGGAGGCATGGTGACCCGGATCCAAACGGGAATGGAGGGACTTTGTTGGGACTTTGCTGTGCAACTTTGCTGTACACAAAGACCATCTTCAAATACATTTGGTACGATCACAGTTAAATCAAGGTTAGGTTATGTTAGGTTGATGGATGCCCTTTTGACAATAGCCACGGCTCACTTAGACCAGCAGTTGGGTCCATTGTGTCCATTGGTAATCTTCTTAATATCTGGAACGAAAAAAGAAATAAACCGCTGATAGAAGCTCAGAGTTCCGCCCTCTTGAACCCATCCGGATTTGTATACAAATCAGGAGGTCCCTTAGGTCTACATTATTAAGATCTTCCAGCTCGTTGAAGAAGTAGCTGCCGAGGGTACTACGCCTAATTCTGTTCAGGGCTGGGCATTCGTCCCTGCAGCTACTGCAGCTACTCAGCATGTAGACCCACAGCGCAATGCCCTGTGAGGATTCCCGTGAGTACTCGGATATTCCTGCGGGCTAGTCCGATCTAACATAGTGATCTCTTTTTGCTTACCACTGGCCATAGCTCTTTGTGTGTCTGCACGCATCAAGTTCTGTCCAACGTAGGTTGGTTCTACTCAAGAATTCAGTTTCTATCCTACGTGCTATCGAACTCAGCGGGATTCTTATAGATTTAAGAGCTAGAGATGCACTCATCCCAGACCCATATCTCGCAAGCTTTGTTTCACGATATATCGGTGTGACCTGGCCCCCAACACACAGTTACAGTGTTGCCAAGTGATAACTCGTCCAGAATTTCCCTGCATAGTTTTACAGCCCTTGACTTCACTACGTCTGATTCTAAGGCTTTAATTGCCGCTTGGCTATCAGAGTACATGGTGATGGTCTTGTTTACGGGGCCTCAGCTCGGAGGCAGCTTGGATTATGGCTGCCAGCTCCGCCTGAAAAAATACCGCAGTCTTCATTGATCTGAACAGTTAAGTCAAAGATTCATTTCTTTGTGGTACCGACGTGTGCTGAAAATAAGATTTGCGATGCTCGCGCTTTTAAAGGTGCTGATCTGTCAACTGATCACCACTTAGTTTTGTGTAAATTGCATTTCAGGGATAGCATTCCTTTGTCACCAAAAACTGTCAAAACTGGTAACACGCATATGGTAAGACAGGTTACAGGGTGCCAATTCTGTTGACAGCGAACGATTTGTGCGGCACGTTCCGGAGAAGTTTGATCAGATTCCAACTGACCTTTCCAATGTAGAGGAAAGATGGCAGATGGTTTCATCGGCAGTCATTGCTTCGGCAAGGAATGTTTGTGGAGCGAAGTGACTTGGTGTGGAGGCTGGTGGTGGGAACAGGTCTGCGTGGCTTAGGACACCTGGAGTTCAAGAGAAGAAGAGAGCCGTGGAATCAACGTAGGAACTTTACTTTTTGAACCTGGTACAATGAGCCGTGAAGAACTTTCAATTAGGCAGTCAGAACAAAAAAAAAAAATGCATTGAAAATGTTTGGCAAAAGTTTGGAGCACGATTATAGATTATAGCACGATTAAAGTCGAACTAGGGGTAAAATTCCAAGACGGAACACTTCTATCAAATGAGAACGATGTCTTATACAGATGGAGCGAGTATTTATCAGAGTAGCTTAGACCTGAAAAGGGCACTGAAGAAGTCAATTCCACGAGATTAGGACGGAAAATAGTCCCACAAAGTGACTGTTGCTAGTCCCACAAACTGACTGTTTGTCAAGACAGGTCAACTTTGTCAACTTTATTATATAATTATCTAATAAAGTTGACAAAGTCCGGCTTGAAATGCGTGCGGCTTTTTGCCTGAAGCGAGCGCGTCGCCACCCGGGTATGCCAAGAAACAGGTGGCGGAGAATATGTATCCGAGACCCGCATGGAGGAACGCGCCTGTGTCTCTCGAGCTAGTTACAGAGGATCGAGAATGGTGTAAGAACCATTTAGCCACCCTCGCTCTGTGATGCTTTTAAAAGATAAGCGGATCAAAATAAAATGACGATGATTAAAACATTTGTCAATTGCGTCTCTACGCTTATGTTTAAAAGGCCAGCACCAAATCCCGTCAAGCAATAATATAAATTTTGGCCCGAGTGATGCATAGTTTAAAAAAAATGTAATTTGCAAGGAAATATGTGCATTTTCGGACAAAATTGATGTGTCATGTACTGCAATTTTTTTTACTTGACAAGAGACCTAGCAACAAGGTCCTTGCAACAATAATTTAACCTCGATACCAATTTATTCTGTGACGCTATAAGCACATGCATCTACATGACACAATTTGCATTTGGTGTACTACGGCCTTAACATATTGTCCGTCCAGATTCCAGTTAACTTCATCAAGTAATAATTTTAAGGCTGTTAAATTCGATTTTATATAGAATATTTATATAATTATCGAAGTATATTAATGTCATGTTAACGGGTTTAACTGATGTGATATTAAAGCTGCCACATGGCGTCAAACAAATCACAGGAAATATTACCGCCCAACAAATGTTATGTATTTTTGACAAGGACTCAAAGTCGTTTTCAGCCTTCATGGATTCCGGCGTAAAATATTGTACAAACATAATTTAACATATAAAAAACTTTTGAATATTTATTTGATATTAATTACACATTCCCGTTTTGAGTGATGGAGATAAAAATTTTTGTATAATTTACCGAACATTACGTTGCTTGTAAGCGATTACTCGTGATTATTCCAACTATGTGCATTAAGCCAATTTAATTAAAGTATAAATGGTTTTTTACAGTCGCATTATTATAATTTTTGGTGCTGCCGCGAGGAGTCAGTCGAATAATGCACCAGGAAATGCAAAAAAACGATAGCCTTAACACATGGTATCCTTGTTTCCCTAATGATGTTAAACCTTTCATCATTAAAAATTGTTCGGTCTTGATTTCCAATCCCTCAAAGCATATTAAAGCATTGAAAAACATATTCCCAAAATTCTGTGAATGGACTGAGGTATATTTAATTTCACGTCACACAACCAAGAAGAGCCTTGGGACTTCCAAATAAACCCTTTATATCAAGGCACCGCCTTTTTCAGTTGCTATTCTGCGTCAATAATCCCATTCCCAGGTATACTTTCCTCTCAAAGCTAACCAAAGCCGAAACCAAACCCTATGACACTGATTGCCTGGGCTTTGTGTCAACAAAACTTCTCCACATTGCCGAAAAGCATTAGGTTTACTGCGAAATGTTCATCCTTTTTCGAAGAGAAATAGCTTGTCAGGCGAGCTGCTTTTCAAGGATTCGTAATCTTATCCACTTTAAACAGGATTCCCCCGAAACATTCACAATCGGATCTGAGTAATCTTATGAATTCGTAAATTGTTTACCTGCAGTTTTCTACTCCTCGGCAATCCATTAGACATAAGTTTTGAGCCTAGAACGAATGTACATTTTGTGCGAGTTATCTCTGCGTTTTTTTTAAGGATTAATGATTATTTGCAAACATAACTTATTTGCTGCATAAATAAGAATTTGGTCCAATCGTCCTTGGAAGCAAATTTTCGGTGCCCCTGAGTGAACTACAGTGTTTTTGTACACCCTCCTGAATGACAGTTTGTTGTGTATTTGTCTGGAGTTATTGTCCTCGAACTTATGGCAAGTTTCTTATCCTGGCGGCGAAGTAAACACAGGACATCACCCCAGGGCGTTTGAAGGGGGGCACGACTGATAAGTCCTCGGCTAATAAGCAGCAGGATTATGGAATTAAAATGAGTTTACACCTGAGAAGAGATGTTGCTACGACGACAGTTGGTTGGGATTAAAACTTTTGCAGCTCAAAGCCTGAAGAAAATTTCATTTCTTGGAATTAGATTTGGTCACGAATATTAAATACATTTCGTTTCGTTGGAATCGAGAAGTTTATCTTATTTTTCGTGGTTGATAGAACTTCCCACTTGTATGGACAAGGGCGGGTATAGGTTTGCAATTGTATTCAACTTTTTTTTTGTCAAAACAAGAAAATGTCAGAAAGTTTGAAAAGTTCTATAATTTTAGTCGATTTGGAGAGTTGTTATGCTTTTGACATAAGGAAAAATGATGAACTTACAATTAGAGACAATTTCAAAAGAAAAATATGGAAATGTGAAAATTGGTTTTGAGGGATCTTGGCGAGGTTCTTTCAACTTTCGGGTGAAAGGTTGTTAGGCCCATTATTCAATGTACTCTATTGTACCGGTTAGCTAGTTCCGGGCCCTCAATTTGATGTTGGAGGCATAAAAAGTATGTCAGGTCAAAGTTAATTTGATGTGCAATTTTAGATCAAAAATAGCTATAGACTACATAGCGCTTACTTAAGGACTTGTGAATTTTTTCAAATCCGACGTTTAAGGCTTTTTAAAAAGTGTTATAAAACTGATGGGCTGTGCTGAGCATTGTAATCCTATACCTACTCTTTTATTTGATTAATAATTGCCATACAACGTGCGATAAGAACTATCCAACTAGATTTTAACCAAGCTTTCACTTTAACCTCAATTTAAAGCAGCAGAGCTATTTAAAAAAAAAAGCTTTGCAAATTCACTCAAACATAAAATTAGTTGCTTTAAAGAAGTTTTGGTAACTTTACGCAATCATCATAGGCACTTTGGTATTAGCGAGGAGCTAGAAAAAACATTTTTTCCCCTTAAGGCAAGATTTGTGCATCTTCGCTTATAAAAACTTAGGTTCTAGAAGTTGATAGTACAAGTAGGTGACCCATTCTTTGTGTATAATGGGGCATATCAACAAAATACACCAACAAACTTCTCAAGGCGATTTCACACTTTACTGCATTACTGAATATTGAATTCGAAAAGAGTTTTACATAGAGCTCTTATAGGACCTATTTGAATATAAACACATTTCAAGGAAGCTGTTGGTAGACATATGCCTACTGGCAAGCTTTTTGTATTTAAAAATCCAAATCAAAATTTATTTGGACTAGACATCGTCCTTGCAGCTACGGGTAAGAATCTCGCTGCAGCGCCCGCCGAAAAATAGCGCTTGCCGTAAAAGACAACTAGGGGGTCTAGGCCATTGTAACACCTAAGTGAGCCTAGCACCACATTCAACTTAAACTTTCCCCCACTTTACAAGTGTGCGTTATGTAAGTCCGTAGGTTGACATGACTGGGGAACCACCGATGTCGGAAAAGGACGTTAAAACAACAATAAGGACTACGCACGTGTCGAAGAAAACAAGTGCTTTAGACAATAGCGTAGCTTGCAGAAAGGTACGCTAAAACGAATGGCACAACCCCGACAGACACTGCTTATGGCTTACATGGCAGTGATCCTGGGATGAGCAGTAATGCTTGGGTCAGAGCTTGTCGGTTTCCAGGGGATATCAAAATAATGCAACTGCTTAAGCGCAAGCTCAGGGTCGCGAGATGGAACGTTGGGAGCATGACTGATTGTAGCTATGAACTTGAAGCAATGTTGATTAAAAGGCGAGTGGACATCTTAGGTGTCCAAGAAACGAAATAGCGGAACACCCGAAATCGGGCCCGTTTCTTCGATATAATGACAAAAGCTTATACAAGATGTACTACCACGGAACCAAACAAGAGCGGAATAGAATCAGCATCATCCTTGCGGCAGAGCTTCTTGTTGGAAACTTAAATATTTTAAAGCCAAGTGACCGGTTGATGTCTCTCAAGCTGCAAGGTGAGGTGTGGAACATCGTTAGTTCATAAATGGTCCCCAAGTTGGTTGTGAGCAAAAAGAAAAAGATGCATTCTGGATAGATTTTCATAATCTCATCAAGGCGATCCTAAAGGAAGAGCTTTTGTTTGTATGCGGAGACTTTGAATGGATATGTCGGGAACTCGAACGACTACTATAAAGACTGCCATGGTGGACTCGGGTAGGTATGGAACTAGGAACTATTCTGGTGAAGATATCCTAAACGTTTTCAAGTCATACGGTCTTATCGTGCTTAATACCATGTTCGTCAAGGAAAGCAGGCACCTGATCACCTACAGTAGCGATGGAAATGAGACCCAGATGACTTTGATTTGGTACAAAGTTCCCTTAAAGCGCGCGTCAAAGATTTTAACGTGATTTTAGGTGAGGCCATCACAACAAAATACCGCCTGCTGCTGAGCGTCATTTTTAAGGAACCGTCAAAAAAATAAATTAAGCAAACAAAAGTATCTGGAAGAATCAACTGGTAGAATTTGGATTCGGAAAAAGGCGAAGCATTTTTAAACAAGATGCAAAACGACTTCTGTAACATCATTGTCGAAAACGTAGATGTAGAGTGCAGAGCACAAGATATGTGGGATGACCTAAAGCGAACGTGCATCAAGAAGGCCGAATCACTCCTAGCAACTTCGAAACACGGTGGTGGTCAGATGAGGTGAAATTAGCGGTCCAGTGAAAAGAAAGCGGCATGGAAGAAGTGCTCCTCGACCGACAGAGGTGAAATGCTTCGCATGAAATTGGAATATAGACATTGACACCTCAAGAGTCTAGCTAAGAAGAAGTGCGCCCAGATTCAAGCAATTCAAGCAACCTTAATTTCTAATAAAGGTTGGTGTACACCAGGGAAGCATCTTGTGCTTTTCATTGTAGTCCTTCATTGGGCTCAGATTGTATTGCCATCTTCAAAGGAGAGATCCTACGAACCCTGTAAAAAAAGGCAAAGTCAATCAACATTCCAGCGCAATGGCGAAAAAAAGGAAGGCCTAAACATTCATGGATCACACAAATGCAACGACAACAGCATTTATTTGGCCTCAGTGACGAAGAGACCCAAAACCGGGTGGCCTGCCGGTATATTCTGAGGTAATCGGCGCGGCGTACCCCATTAGGAATGCAGTAGAGCGGGAGGATTATGATCCATCACTTCAGATCATTACTTCGCGCCTAAAAGAAGTAGAAGACAAAAAAAGAACAGGAAGGGTTTGAAATACAAAAAAAATAGGAATGGGAAGGAGAATAGGAATTGAAAGGAGAATAAGAATTGAAAGGAGAATAGGAATAGGAATGGACCGAAGCTGTAACATACGCACCGTTGCACTTACTCACTGGTTTAGTTTATTTTTTAAAAGGGGCGTGGCATGCTCATGTATGTTCTGCAACCCGAAATTGGTAAAATAAAATAGAGTGGCGCAACAGCTCGAGGTGAACCAGGGCCAACTTCTCAACAATGTATGCTGTGTGTGTTGATTTCTTCACATACAAGGGGACCTACAATTTTTTGCCGAATCCGAACGGCACTTTGAGAAGTTTTTCAAGACAATTGATACTCTCGGAGGGCTTGTCAAACCCTCGCGGAGGTGGGGACCGTGAAAAAGAACAAGTCTTTTTTTTCAGGTGACAATGGCAGGATTCGAACCCAGACCTCCGGCGTAGTAAGCACACACACTAACCACTACGCCACGGCACCCCACAAATTGGTATACCCCCGAAATTGGTATAAGCATGGAAATATCCAAGTTTGCGGCTAAAATGTACTCAAAAATCAAAATTTTTTGGTTCAATTTCAATAATTATGTAAAATTGACTCCTAAGGATGGGCGTGGCCAAAAGCTTTATACAGGGTGTTTCCAAATTCGATGCAAATATTTTGACACAAGATTCTTGGGTATATTTGAGGAAAAAAAATGTTCTACAGTATGGGCCTATCTCAAATTTTGATACTACTTATTGGGAATTTAAGAAAACACCTACTTTGAGGTACCTTGACCCATACTTACACAAATATCTCTGCTAGCACTTACAACAGGTACTTCATTTAGGACTTAAATTTTAGAAGAAATAGTACTCCTTTTAACTGCATTAAAATAAAATTGATGACTTTTTTAACTTTCGAGATATTTGCTTTTAAGTCGGATCCTTTTTCCCTGCTCATGACATTTTTTTGACTTTCAAGACACATTTCTGCGAAAAATGCGTAATAAACATATCGGTAATTTTTTTTTCTAGTGCACCTAACAATACTTAATAAAAATTGCTAAGACAAGTTACCGGAAAAAGCCACAGATTTTATGATACTTAAGAAATTCCATAGCAGGTAAAATTATGAAAAACTCTTTTCACGAAGCCGCGACAGGTATAAGGTGGAAATAAGATTTGTTACCTACTTTTATAACCGCAATTGACAACAAGAACGATTTTTTGACTATGTATTAATAATTAACGTAGGTTTTAGAGCATGCATTTTTATTAGACTACCTGATAAAAAGGTAATTTCCCTATCATTTTTCTGTTAAATCCCAAAAAGGATTAAGTTTGAATTTTTGAAAATTTACCTAATGTAAATTGTATAAAAGGTTAGAAAACAAAATTAAATCCATCAAAGTCATTTTTGAAGCCGAGGTGACACAACAGTTGTTAAGAAACTCTACTTGAAATGGCATCTTTTACAAACGAAGAATACGCCGATATTATCTACGTTTATGGGATGTGCAACGGAAGTTTTATTAGAGCACAACAAAGATACCATCAGCTTTATCCTAACCGAAGAGTACCTAATCCCCGCGTATTTACAAATTCCTTTCGAAGACTTCGGGAAACGGGATCTGTTTCAACAAGACGACCTAACGCAGGAGCTTCACCAGGAAGAATTGCAATTGATGAAAGAATACTGGAAGCGGTTGCAAATGATCCATCAATCAGCATCAGGCGCTAATCCTTGCGATTTAATGTTTCAACACATAAAATTGTTCGTCTCCTGCATACGGAAAACTTGTATCCATACCACCATACACCTGTGCAGGAACTGCTTCCAATTTGGAGCCGAGACTTGAGTTTTGCAGCTGGTTGTTAGAGCGGAACTTGGATGACAGCGGTTTTATAAGCTGAATCCTATGGACGGACGAATCTCAATTTACTAGAGATGGGATTACAAATTTTCACAATCTACACACATGGGCTGCGGAAAACCTACACACAAGGAGAGAGTCATTATTTCAACACAGATTTAGCGTCAATTTGTGGGCAGGTGTTATTGAAAACAGCTTAATCGGTCCCTTCAAACTGCCTCCCACACTGAACTCTGCAAACTATCTGGAATTTTTGCGCAATGATTATACAGATCTACCGAAGGATGTTCCGGTAACTCAACGAGCTTCGTCATATTTTCAACAGGATGGAGCCCCAGCCCACTTTGGTCGCGAGGTTAAGAATTGGCTGGATGAAAAGTCCGCTGGTCGTTGGATAGGAAGAAATGGACCAGTTCACTGGCCTGCAAGATCTCCAGACCTTAGGAGAATGAAAGAACTTGTTTATTCTACAGAAATATCAACTCTAAATGATTTAGAAGATCGCATTCTCCAAGCCTCGTCACAAGTGAGTCAGGAGTTATCCTCAATAAACGTTGACAGCGCAATCCAAAAACGGGCTCTAGCATGCATACAAAATGGAGGAGGACACTTTGAACCCTTATTTGATTGTAAAGTTAACTTAATGAAATAAAAAAAAAACATAAACCAAACACAAGCATTTTTATTCAGAATAATAGGAATTGAACACTATGAATCGAGTTTTTCATAATTTTACCTGCTATGGAATTTCCCAAGTATCATAAAATCTGTGGGTTTTTCGGGTAACTTGTCTTGGCAATTTTTATTAAGTATTGTTAGGTGCACTAGAAAAAAAAATTACCGATATGTTTATTACTCATTTTTCGCAAAAATATGTCTTGAAAGTCAAAAAAATGTCATGGGCAGGGAAAAAGGATCCGACTTAAAAGCAAATATCTCGAAAGTTAAAAAAGTCATCAATTTTATTTTAATGCAATTAAAAGAAGTACTATTTCTTCTAAAATGTAAGTCCAAAATGAAGTACCTGTTGTAAGTGCTAGCAGAGATATTTGTGTTAGTATGGGTCAAGGTACCTCAAAGTAGGTGTTTTCTTAAATTCCCAATAAGTGGTATCAAAATTTGAGATAGGCCCATACTGTAGAACAATTTTTTTCTTCAAATATACCCAAGAATCTTGAATCAAAATATTTGCATCGAATTTGGAAACACCCTGTATAAATTAAATCTAGAATAGTGTCCAGTGTACCTAATGCGCTGAACTTTTTTTCTAACTCTTTCATTAGAAAGGCTAAAAAGGCGCCGAAAAAATGTTTTTCTGAAAAATTATAGGTTTTTAGTTTTGAAAACACAGGATATATATGCACAGCAAAAGTCCAACAAGATCCCTCCGTTCCTGTTTTGATCCGGGTCACCGTGCCTCCTAATCACGCTTCTTCAAGTACTGTCATCCGTAGACACAAGAGCATTGAAATCATCCATCAGGAGGAAGAACTCCATTTCTGCCACTCTATCCAGAGCAGCATCAACTTCGTTCAGGAAGGCCGGATACTCTGACTCTAGGCTGGGTGTGTACACCTGCACCAAAGCCAAAGTCGATCGCTCACGCCTAAGCCTTAAGATCAAAACCATCCCTCCTAATGTTTTAAACTCCAATACGTTTTCTGACAGCTGGGTGCATCTGAGTATCCCCACACCCGCCTGTGCAGTCATGTTTTGTGGAACGCCAGACCAGAAAAGTCTCCACCCATCGGCGAAGTCTCTGGTTCCGAAACCTTTCTACTTAGTTGAGGAGATGCCAGTAGCATCGAGCTAATCCTTTTTAGTCTCCTCAACCAGTTCAAATTCCTTCTCCGTTAGCGATGAGACATTCCAATTGCCAATTTTAAGTTGGCGCCGTTGTCGATTTGTAGACTGACCATCTAAGCCCTCATTTTGGCATCCATTACGGTGTGCCTCCCTCCGCCTCCCGTAATGGATAGCATCACCATTGCCGGGCTGCTCGTAACTTCTTCGGGCTGAAACCGGTCGGATGCCGAGCGGGACATTCCAACCACCAAGCGCTCGCATGCTGACACCTCTCAGGCCTTACTCCAAAGGGTACCCTGTGTGACCAGGATAAGCACATATCCAAGGCTCCTTCTTTTTTTTCTTCATGGTAAGGCTAGGGGGAGTTGCATTTTATACCTAGCTGCTAGGTTTCTATCCGGCCGATCCTAACATGGACAACAGACGCCGACCAAGAAACCGCTCATCCCGAATCAAACGCAGTTCTGCCGCCCCTCCGGGATCGAAAGCTGACCAGTTTGCCGCACACTATGTATCAGGTGCTACCAGGTTTTATTTAGACCTTCAGGTTCATCTCTCAGCTATAATTTTACTGCCAATAAATACCAGGAGTATATTACTCCTGACAGCATCGCTTATAACATGTTGAAGACTAATTCTTCCGCGGAATAGACTCTGAAGAGTTTTGCGGGACTATGAACTGAGTGGGCCTCTTCTGAGAGCCATTCAGTCTATGTGTGGGCACTACAGAAGCTGTGTTCGGATAAATGGCGTCAAATCCCAATCCCTTTTAATGTGTGCGTTGGACTTTGCCAGAGCTGTGTTCTATCGCCTCTCTTTTTCATATCCTCTCCACCAGGATGGACTAGATGGTGAACCACAGTCTTGGTGAGGAATCTTTCGAAATGGCTGGCTTTAGGATAAGCCGTCTTCTTTTCGCAGATGATTAAGCTACCAATGGCATCGTCCGAGGAGGAACTTCAGCGAGCACTGGATGGGGTCGCGGCCATTTGTGGTGAGGTTGGAATGAAGGTAAGCGTGAGCAAATCCGAAGTGATGGTTGTTTCCCGAACTCCTGTGCTATATACCCTGCACATAATTGGAGTCACATTGAAAGGGGTAGAGAAGTTCTGGTATCTCGGGGTCCTTTTCGCGAAAGATGGAAGCAATGATACTGAGTTATCCTGTAGGATTGGCCAAGCTGGAGCATGTAAAGCCGGTCATCAGAAAAGCTGAGCTTGGAGTGAAAGCAAAGATCTCCGGTTTTAATTCAGTATTCATTCCAACCCTATTGTCATGAAATTTGGGTAATGACCGAAAGAATAAGATCACGGGTACCAACTGCCGAAATGAGATTTCTGAGGTGTGTTGCTGGTGTTACTCTTAGGGATAGAGTAATAAACGTCAGTATTCGTGGGAATCTTAATGTTGAGCAGCTACTGCTTCGAGTCGAACGATCATTTCTTCGATGGTTTGGACACGTTGGTCACATGCTCCCAGACAGACTTTCTAGACAGGTCATATTATCCAAGATAGCGCAACACCCTCCTGGTAGGCCAAGAAACAGGTGGTGGGATCAGGTTAAGAATATATCCGAGATCGTCGAGTTGGTGGCGGATGATGGGCAACGTTGGAAGGACCATTTAGCCGCCGCCCTCGCTCAGCGATACGTTTCTAAGGATAAGTGATCAGCGAAAATGAATGAATGAATGTATGGATATATGTGCACATTAAGATCGATTGTGGGCGTGTCTGTGGGTGGATTTGAAAACTGAACACTTGCTTTGCTTCGGATGGCAGAGAACCTACGTACAAAATTTTAGCTTGCCAGCTCAAAATGCATGGCCTTCTGGGGTTGCTGGTCCCCTATTAGGCGCCTCCCTTGGTGGATAGGGGAATGCTCACCAGATAGGGTATGGGTACCGGTGTGAAAAATATCCGGGCGGACCAAAACCAGCAACAAACGAAAAATCAAGGAGCATCTGTCTCAAAATGAGCGGCTTCCTGGTCGGCTTCTGTTATCCAGGTTAAGGATCGGCCGAATAATAAGCACCTCTTTCTCTTTCAATATGCAAATAGAATGTACAACAATTAGATGCATGTTAGATGTTCCCGCATCAGTTCTGAAGAGGTGTGCCGCAATGCTGGCTAAGCCTCTACGCAAACTTTTCTATCTGTCCCTCTCTTCTGGTATCTTTCCTAGCATTTGGAAAACAGCTTTTGTACAGCCCGTTCCAAAAAAAGGTGACTCTTCTTCTCCTTCCAATTACCGTCCAATTGCGCTAACATCATTGCTTTCTAAGGTCATGAAAACATTAATAAACCGTGAACTGACGAAATACCTAGAATCGTGAAAGCTTCTTAATGACCGCCAATATGGCTTTCGCAGCAAGCGATCTACAGGTGATTTAATGGCTTATCTGACCGAAAAGTGGAGTCGCTCTTTGCATTTTCTGGGTGAAAGCAAAGCAATCGCACTGGATATTTTAAAGGCCTTTGATAGAGTTTGGCATCAGGCCCTTCTATCAAAACTCAGTGCATACGGAATTGATACGACACTTATTGTTTGGATTAGGAATCACCTTTCTGAGCGCTCCATCAGAGTGGTCTTGGACGGCTTCATATCTGACATCCATTCAATTAATACTGGTTTGCTCCCAGGGGTCTGTTCTGTCTCCAACACTTTTCTTAATATTCATTAATGACCTTTTATTCACTACATCTAATCCGATCCACTCACTTGCAGATGACAGTACTCTTAGTCATTCATTCACATTCCCAAATAAACGTCCGAGCCCCACGGATATTGAAACGGCAAGGTTGCGTATGTTTGCCTCTTAAAATTCCGACATTGACATCATATCAAGATGGGGTTTTGTTAACAGGATGGAATTTAACGCCTCGAAAACCTAATGCTGCCTTCTGTCTTCAAAACAAACAAGGAACAATCAGCCAATATCCATGGACGGCACTTGCACCGCCGAAACCAACAAGCTTTCTGTACTCGGTATGTGTGTAAACGACAACCTACGTTGGAGTGACCACATATATGATGTTGCCAAGAGTGCTGCGAAATGCCTTGGATTCTTGAAGCGGTGCAAGAAATATTTCACACCATTAGATCTAGCAATAATTTACAAAGCGTTTATACGCCCCAAAATGGAATACAACTCCCACGTTTGGGCAGGTGCATCAAAGACCTCTCTGCACCTTCTCGATAGGTTTCAGAAGAGAGCGGAGGTGATCCTTGGATCACGGTCGTAATGTTTCGTGTCTCACTTTGTTTTATCGTTTCTTTTATAAGGACTGTTCTAGCGAAATCGCCACCTGTATCCCACCTCCGAAAGAATTCAACCGCAACACACGTGCTAGAACTAATGCTCATGAATTCACCTTTGAGCCAAGCTTTGGTCGTACTGCATTGTACTGGAATTCCTTCTTTAGCAGAACAACACGGATGTGGAATAGTCTTCCACGCGGGGTCTTTCCTCCTCATTACAGTCCACGGCAATTTAAAATCAAAGTGCACCAGTACCTCTCCTCTATCTCCTCTTATCCCTTCCACTCGCGCTGTGTTAACTCATCATAAGGGTAGCCACAAACCCTTGAGCGGGAGTAAATTATAAAAAAAAGATGCATATGTGAAATACTCTGCTAGTTTTATTATTGCTTTTCTCCGTAAAGGCATAACACTTGCGGGGGTAAGCTTTAGTGTTTCTGTGCAGAGTTTTCATGTTGCGTACTGGCTGATCAGCATTTGCGTGATTGGAGAACTATTCTTCTCTTTTATCTTTTCTATTCGCAAATTCTTTCTGCTCGCGATGGGCTACGCATGTTTAGGGTAGTCATAACCCCTTGATCGCGAGTTAATTATATCAAACAGGTCTAAAAATTAGTGACATACGGACGGACGAACGGACATGGCTCATTCGAATCAGAATTCGGTCTCGATCATGTGTCCGTAAGTTCTCGGGGGTCTATCGCTATTATTTGTTCATGTTGCATTTTCATCTGTACGAAACTATAGGTTCCCTGTGGAATAAGGTGCCTATAAAAATTTAGAAAAAAGTCAAAAATCTATTTTTAAAGTCAAAAACGAATTTTTGGTTTTTCCGAATTTTAGCTTCGTTGGATTGTTCTGCCAGACTTCTGTCCAGACTTGTCTTATTAATCTTAAAAAAATTTATAATAGCAAATTCGTCCTTTCAAATTGCAACTATGATACCGGCCTCGTGATATGCAGTTTTCGACAAAGACTCACATTATTCTGCTTTAGGTCAAACATTTGTATCAAAGTTATTTAATGCTGCTTAATTAAGTTGCTTGTTTGACTACTCGCTTTTCAAAACAAACAAAACGATATTTGTAAATGCAATATTGTTTGTTTTAAAAACAAACGTTCAAATGAAAAAACATTCTTCAAGCTATAGCGAATTCTGAATAAGTTTTCAGCTGGTACACAAAGGCTGCACTAACATTGCATTGCAAAGGATAATGAGTTAGATAAAACAGACCTCTTTTCCCTCACCACCGAGTATTCGTTGACTCACCACTTAGCATTACGAAAAATATACCCCTGGTAAATTTTTATTTCGATTTCGCCCGAAAGCAATTTGTTTCTTCTGAAAAGTTCAAATAATGAACTTTCCTCGACTTAACCTTTTTAAAATCAAATCAAAAGTGAAATTAGTCTAGATTGCTTTTTAATTTAAATAATGAATGGCCCTTCAAGTTAATTTCATTATACTCTTCTCGCCTAAGGAAGAATTTTTTCAGTCTATGTTTGGGTTCAAAAGTTGGGCATGGGCGCCACATGCGGCAAAAGTTATCAGCAGCTCAATAACTGAGACAACAAAGTTTCTGTTTTGACCTTCTCCCTTAATTATGGGATGAAAATAAAGTATCCTCTTAGCAATTGAATTTTTGTTTCTTAGGTTGAATAATCAATTTCAATTCGATTACTTTTCCACATTGCAACGAGTTGTTCAGAAAATGTATCAGGAATCCACTTAGATTAAAAGGATCGAATGGAACCGACCTTACCGCATATCTTAATTTGCGATATCCTTTCCTGGGAAAGGAAATTACAAAATTTGACCACTCTAAATTGATGTCTTTTTTCAAGATGCCTACAGATGCTATACAGATACTTTTTCGAGTAATTGATCGAGAATGAGAACCGCAATTTCAATCCGCTAATGAACTTAATTAAATCCCAATTAAGAGGCACAAGATGTGATAATTAATTCAATACTGTGTGATGTGGTCATTTATCATTTTGTAACGCCTACTCAGATGACTCTGCGTAATTGCAAACAAATACGGTTGTGTAGAGCAAATAAAACTCTTTTTGGCTTCCAATTTTAGCTCGACTTACTAATACTTTGATGAGAATTAGATGACACATGGTCTTCATCAATTTCAAGCTGACCGCTGCACTCGACGAAAACTTAGTGGGGCAGATGCGTACCGATACAGTTTGTAGAATTCGCGGGGTCAATTGCTTGTAAAATTGATTCACCCCTCTTAATTGGGGTGGGGATTCTTATTTAATTCGATTAGTCAGCTAAGAGGAATTAAACTCGAGCTATGGCAATTAAGAGGCCAACAATAATAATAGTGCATGGGAGCCATACCGTAATAAATCGATTAAAGGCGAACACAAACAAAATAAGTGACTGCCGTCAAATGCTGCAAAAGCTGTCAACTAACTTTTCCTGATTAGATAAAATTTTGTCACAGAACGTCATGAGGATTTTGACAGGTATTACGGACTAGTTATGCCAACTATTTATTGCTATCTGGCTTATCGGAAAAGTTAGGCTCGGACTGCGACCCTCGTGATTTGATTGATACTAACGAGTTGATATCACTTGTCAGTTTGACTGAGTTTGTTTGATACCTCAATGTAATGTGTGATGGCTGTTGACAACTTAAGTTTTTAATTTGATGCTGAAGAGTGACTAGTATCAATTTACCACCCATGGCCCCATCCAGCCGACGTAGTTTAAGGTTTCTTTATCTATTATTTTCATGACATTTTAATTAGATCCTGATTATTTTGCCAATGAAAACCAAATTAAATGACTAAGTACGCTGTGCCCATACATACATCAATCCAAACGACTTGCCTCGTTTGACTACGATTCCTGCAGCTGCTCCGCGGAATACCATTTCGAAATCGATAAATAAAACATTCATCAAAAATGTGGGACATAAAAATCAATCATTCCGGGCTCATTATTCGCGCAATAAATAGCAAAGCTGGCAATAGAGACGCTCGCAAGACGGTTAGCTTTATTCCGTACAATTTATGCTTATACGCCACCATACGTTCCACATTAGGCCTCAATGCCAATGCGGATATGGCAGCAATTTATGGTTATGTCCATGCCCGCCATGAAGATTCCTAAGGGGATTAAAAACATAGCAATAAAATGATCCAGATTTCTGGCTACGACATTTCACTCGGCATCGATCAAAAAGCCCGTAATGGCCTTATAAAACTCACATTGTTTCCACCCATATGATTTCGTGAAATGGTCGTAAGAAATCAAATTACTCAGCATCTGCCAGCGCTCGTCCTGAATGCTCTTATAAGGGCCGGAAAATCACTTGGAACGACAATGCGCATTATACACCTGCCAGAAAGGCGGTCAATAAATCCTGATTTTATAGATATTTGCAAAGGTTTTCGGGGAAACCATAATCATATAAGAGTAAATCACTTTATGCTCAACGGACGTCATAAATCATTAATTGCCCCGCAGAAGACCACACTGAAACGGTCGTAAATTTGTGTATCCTTTCACTTATCGCAGTGGTGGGTGGGTGAAAACCCTTCTAGAGCTCCCATGGGGGCGCACATAGTATCCGGCCTTTGAAAATCAGTGAAGAATCTCCATTTCCTTGGGGACGGGACCAAAGGCCAAGGCGCAATTTTATCGAAAAGTGTTAAAGTGCTACCTGTAGCCAGGACTTGAATTAATTTCAATTTAATTCCTCGAATCAAAGAGTGTGTCAACCCTTGTCATTTATAGGGGTTAGACAGATAACACATTGCCTACGCATAGCAACCTTTTAATACCTGGACTAATGTAAACTATTTCGACTGACCTTTTGTTGGTTGTACCTTGGTTAATCTGTGCTCGGCTATCGGATGCCATTTGTCTTTTATTACAGCTCGCCCAGGTTCTTTAATGTGATGCTCCCAGGCTTCAATTCTTCATGGATTGAGTTATTTCTAGGAACGAGGACTCTGGCAATTGCGATTTGTTATCACTGAATGGAGGCATAAAATCAATTAATTTGCCCACCTATTGCGGCATGGTTGCCTTCCCTCCTTGGAAGAAAGCCAAAACGGAAGGAAGTATGCTGATTGAGCCGCCATTAAATTGCTATGAAAATATCATTAAATCGAGGACAATGGAGTGTATTTTGGGATGGGTGGAATGTGGAGCGAAATAATTTTGTTTTGTACTTCAATCAAAGTGGTGTGCTGTAGGCAATCCTAAATTCAAAAGAGACGCTGCATCTTGAGCCGGAAATATTTGTACAGGATTACAATTTCATTGAATCTGAGGACGAGAGATAATTATAAGTATTGTTCACTTAGCCCACAGCAATGATCATGATGTGAACTTAATAGTTCGTGGAAGGGAGAATTTATTTGCCTAAAACACTCTCTGTTATTAAATGTCCCCATATGACATGCTTCCGGGTATTAATTGTCCCATCATAAGAGTCTTAGCCGGTCAGGTTTATAAAACCTCATAAATGGTTTAAACAGAACAAGGAGAGCAATTAGTTTGATTGATATTCGTTCAAATAGGCCTTAAGAAAAGCTACTCTCTATTATAATTTTTTTGGGAGAGTCCAAAAAGCTGTTCTGTTTTTTTTTATTAAAATTTCAGGTACAATTCCTTTTTATCCATATAGTTTCCTTTGAATTGAATATTTGTCTCACGGCGCACGTATAGTTCGGCGTGGATTTGAGAAATTAAAGAAGGATACCTATACAGGGTGCTTCGAAATTCAATGTCAATACCTTGGGAAATGATGACTTCAAGACTAAAATCTCTCTACAGCAAGGATCTATCTCTAATGTGAAGATCGTTTAAAAAGCATTTAAGAGATCGCATACTTAAGTGTTACTTGGCCCATAAGGTCTACCCCGAAAACCGTAATCCAGACAATTTTAATCTAGAAAAAAATCTAGAAAGACAAGAATCTAGAAAAAAAGTCGTTATCCTGATCATGCGGAAAAGGTCTCTTTTGCATTCCTCTCCCATGCAACCCCCTCTGCTTGGCTTGGGCACACGATAGGATTTGGAATAGGTGCAAATTTGGGTGTATGAAACAATTTGTAAGTCTAATTTTCTAATTCTTACGATCTCAAAGAATTGCGCAAGATTACAGGATTACAAGATCTTATCTGATATATAAGCGCAAAATGATGGCCCCCCAAACAACCCTGTTAAGGCTTTTTATCAGGATTAAGGAGGTGAATTTATTTCTTGTCAACTATAAACAACGTAAATTGCATTCAATTTAAAACCAGCGAGATCGCACTTAAGGTTCTTAGTGCAGAGCATTAAACAATCTCTTAGCAGGGTTGGTTGGTCTTA
This sequence comes from Neoascia interrupta, assembly GCA_947623515.1. Lineage (NCBI taxonomy): Eukaryota > Metazoa > Arthropoda > Insecta > Diptera > Syrphidae > Neoascia > Neoascia interrupta. Next base: position 177,336,341 of record OX392463.1, read on the forward strand.
GGTAGTGCGCGTTTAGCCTTCTTAATGTGAAGTAAATATAACTTTGCGCCATTGTCTTTCACGATTTCCTTATTTCTAGATTCTTGAAACCTGTTTTCGAGATATTATCCATTCTTGATTTTGGTCGTTGTAGGAATACTTCTTGCTACACACACTTTATTTTTACATTCTGTTTAATTTTAGAAGGAAAATTAGGTTTCCTTCTTAATGTTAAGCGTTAAAGTTGTTTAACTTTAATTGCGTTTCAATATAATTGATTCCTACTCTGAAAAAAAATATTTAAATTTGAGAGTATATTACCGATATTGAGTAAACATATATAGCAACCAAAGCTGAAGCAAAGGCTAAAGTCAATATTAAATTAAGGCTTCAATTGAGGTTTCGTTTTCGAGATTTTGAATTGAATTGAATGTATAGGGTGCGAGTATAATACCCACTTGTACTGCGACCTAAAAGATCTATTGTACCCCTTTACTTTGATCTATGTTTTTAGAGCTTTCTTTACAAAACTGATAACCTCCCTCGATGGGATGTTTTCAAAGTCTTTCCCTGTTAAATTGGGTATCCCAGTAATTTTAAATCTGTGGAGAGCAAGAGCAGGACACTCTTTCAAAAGGTGTTCCATAGTTTCTTTTGTTTCTCCACAGTGTCTACAGATTTCAGTGCTGCTGTGGCCTAATTTGGATAGGTGATAGTTACATGCTGCATGTCCAGTGAGAGCTCCACATAACAATCTTAGATCGGATCTGTTGAGTTCTAGGGCTTTCTTAGCTCTTTTGGGGTTGTACCTGAGGAATTTTTTGGAGTGTTTGAGGCCTTCCAGATTATTCCACTTTTGTAGACATATACTGATTGTCCAGTTTTTAATTTGATGATAAATGTCTGCCTTAGTGAAACCAAAGAGGGGAAAAGGCCCTATAAAAGGAATCTCAGCTCCCCATTTGGCTTGAATGTTGGCCTTTTCATTACCCTCATAGTTTTCGTGTCCCGGCACCCAAATCAGCTTCACACTGTTTTTGGTATTTAGAATCTGGTGACATTCCCAAACAGCCTTGGAGTTATATCTGTCGCTCCTTAGAGCTTTTAGGACTGCCTGGCTGTCCGAGAATAGTGAGATCTTCACATTTTTGAGATTTCTATTATAAATGTAATGGGCTGCTTCGTTAATCGCAAAGAGTTCGGCTTGAAAAATTGTGGCTTCCTTACAGAGAGGTATGTGATTGTGACACCTCGGTCCTACTATACCAGCCCCAACTCCACTGCTTGACTTCGACCCGTCCGTGTACCACTTTTGAGCGTCGTCATTTAGCCAATATGGATTGCTAGTCCATTTCTCTCTTTTTGGGATTTAGATTTTGTAGTTTTTGCTAAAGCTTACAATAGGGTCAGTTCCCTGACCAGATCCACTTTCTTCAGTATCTATTTGCGTTGAAGACTTATAGCCTGTCTTGCTGCTTCTGCCTGAACAGCTATATGTAGTGGTGGAAGGTTTAGGAGGACTTCCATACCAGCTGTGGGAGTGGTTCGCATAGCTCTAGTGGTACAGATGCACGCAAGCCTTTGCAGTTTGTTTAGCTTTTCTATGACTGTCCGCTGCTCACACTTTTTACACAATATGGCAGCGCCGTAGAAAATAATTGGCCTGATCATTTGAGTATAGACCCACAGGCTCATTTTGGGATTGAGTCCCCATGTTTTACCATCGAGCTGTTTTAGGGTCCATAAAGCTTTCGTAGCTCTTTTGCATATTGAATTTAAATGTGGATTCCAGGTGAGTTTGTTGTCTAGAGTTATCCCTAGAAACTTAACCTCTTCACTGGTTGTAACAGGAATATCTTTAATTTTTAGGGTTTGAAGCTTGTTCTGTATCCTTCTTGTGAAGCGAATAATTTTGGTCTTGTTGGGATTTATAGAGAGTCCTTCACCCTCACACCATTCCCAAGTTATTTTCAAGGCTTTTTGCATAAGATTACCAATTGTATCCTCATGTTTGCCTCTTAAAAGAATGGCTAGATCATCAGCATATCCCATGGTATAGAAGCCATTGTTGTTTAGTACAGTGAGTAGCTCGTCCACAAGTATTGACCATAAAAGTGGGGAAACAACTCCTCCCTGAGGACACCCTTTGATGGTCTTTATTACTACTTCCACGTTACCTAAGTTGGCTATTTTGCGCCTTTCTTTGAGCATTATGCTAATCCATTTAATAATGAGAGGATTAACGTTTTTCCTCTTTAGAGCATTGGTCAAGGAGTTGTGATTTTCATTATCGAAGGCTCCTTCTATGTCCATAAAGGCCCCTACAGGGACCTCTTTAGCCATAAGGGATTTCTCAACTGTTAGGTGAATTGTAGTCTTTGCAGTGGCGCTTTTTAAAGAGCATCACTTTTGATCTCTAGCTCAATAAGCTTTTCCGTTACTTTCAGAAGTACAGATGATAAGCTTGTTGGCCTGTACGATTTGGGAAGGTCGAGTGGTTTGTTTCCTCCTTTCGGAATGAATATCACCCTTACTTCCCTCCATTTTTGGGGAATATAGCCTGACAGTAGGCATAATCTAATAATTTTAACTAGACACGCCTTTAGTCTGTTGGGGGAATAAAGGAGAAGGGCTGGAAGAATACCATCCATTCCGGGAGCCTTATATGGCTTAAAGCTCCTGATCGCCCATTCAACCTTATCAAACGTAATATTTTTATATATCGCAGAGCCTCTACCTTTATTGTAGGGAAAGTTGGTAGGATCCTTCCAGAATCATTACCATCCTTTAAATTGCAACCCGGGAAATGAGTCTTTAGCAGTAATTCTAAAGTATTTTTGAAGTTTTGTGTGAGGTTTCCCTCAGAGTCTTTGAGTAGTCCAATAGAGTCCTGGTTACCTCTTGAGAGCGCCTTATGAACTCTTGCCGTCTCCGGTGAGTCTTTGAGGTTCTCACAAAAGTTTTTCCACGACCTCCTCAACTCTTTATTATAGTTCGTTAGGGATTCTTTGTACTTGTTCCAGTCGCCTGTTCTTTTGGCTCTGTTAAACTCATCTCTGGCAGCTTTCCTGAGCTTTTGCAGTTCAGTGTTCCACCTGGGTACCAATTTATTTGTGATTTTTTCTTTGAGAGGGCAGCTTGAGTTGTATGAGGATAGGATTTTTTCAGTGAGATTCACGACTGAGTTATCTAGTTCCTCTGGAGTATTTGTGCTCAGATGAAACCCAATCAGCTCATTGCTGAGCGAATTTCTGTATAGTTCCCAGTCAAAGGTCCTAGGAGATCTGTACCTGATAACACTTTTGGCTTGGGAGTTGATCTTAAGGTTAAACAAGATGTGTTTGTGGTCTGAAAATGAGGCTTCCTTTGAGACTCTCCAGTTGTAGATTAAGTTAATGTATTTGTTAGTAATTAGTGTAAGGTCTAACACCTCCGTCCTGATCGCATTTTGAAAAGTGGGTGTTTTGCCTTTGTTTACTAATGCTAGGTTAGTGCTAAGGAAGAATTCAGATAAAGGCTCACCTGTTGTTGCTACTACCACATAGCACACTATGGGCGTTGGCATCGCAGCCAATAAGGAGGATCTTATTCGTCCTTTGGCAGTATTGGACCAGTCGTTCAATTATCCTCGGAGGTGCTTCTAAATCCTGTCCTGGAAAGTAGGCTGAGGTAACCACTACCCCTACACTATCTTCACCAGGCAGATTGATAAGAACGCTGGCCGTCTTCCTGTTTGTGAATTCTGTATTGAGAATGTAGTTAAAAGTTTCTTCTATAATTATAGCTGCTCTTGGAGACTCAGCTGTAGTGTCATATTCCAACTTACAGTTCTTAATGTCGAGCCCTCTTATTAGGCCTCTGTTAATCCAAGGTCTTAGTCTAGGTCTTGAATTAGACCTAGATTAAATGATCCTGCTTCTCTGCTAAGAATTGTTCTCGGGGATGGGAAGGTGCAGGGGTAACCGATTCGGTGTGAACCCTTGCAGGAGGGCATTCTCAGGCAAGAAGCTGATGTAGGGTAACCCTCTTCGATGTAAACCCGTACTACAGGCGACTCGCGTTAACATTGGGGGAAGGTGGAAGTATCCGAAGAAATATAAACCCGTACCAGTGATAATTATTTGCTCGTGATCCGGTGGGGTGAAGAGGTGAGGGCAACCGAAGCAGTATAAGCCCACACCCATTCAGCCCTGTAAGGGAAAACACTGGGATATGGTGGGGAGGGGAGAGATGAGGAGAATCGCAATCACTGTAGGAGTTCTACTAATTACGTCCCGTGTGGTGTGCAGGACAACTAGGGTATCTTTCCCTTGCGTCGAGTTTAAGTAGATTTAGATCTTTGGTTAACTATTGCCCCTAAGTGAAAGTTAGCCCTAAGGATTGGAGAGTGCAGGTGGGGTAACCGATTTCGGTAAAGACCGTTGCCGGAGGATAATTCTTCGCTCCGACGCTGAAGTAGGGTAACCGTTTCGGTGTAAACCCATAAGGCGATTCAAATCAGAATTAAACTTGGGGGGGGGGGATAGGAGAGGTAAGGATTAACCGAAGCAGTTTAAGCCCGTACCAGGGGGAATATGTACCAATGTTCCCAAAAGAGCGGAAAGGTGAGGGCAACCGAATTGGTATGAGCTCTTACCAAGCCTGTTGGGAAAAACTTGGGGGAGGTGTGGTGGTGTATATTTGGTGCTCCCTCGCCAAACATAGAGTTTCCATGTGAAGATGGGGTGGGTTGTGTGATCACAGTTAGGCTTTTAGCCAGTTTGACCAGGACAAAAGGTTCATTAGCTTCTTTAAATCGAGTCGCGCTAGATCATTAAGATCATCAAAGAAGTATTTAACTAAAGTTTTCCTTCTCAATGTCGATAGACCGGGACAGTAGCACAGAAGAAAAACTATGGGCTCTTTTTTTTCCTCATCGCTGCAACTTGTGCAGACGTCGTTGAAGGGAGCATCAAGTCTTCTGGCATGTCGCCCTACCAGACAGTGGCCTATGAGGGCCCCAATTATCTTTCACCTTAAGTTTCGTCCTATTGAAGGATTATTTTTTTTAGAAAAAAAGTCGAAGACACGCCCGCAGTCGTTTTTTTAAGAACCACCCAAGCACTGTATTATTTTCGGGATTTTGTGTTCCCGGATCAACTTGTCCGCGATTTTCATTTGTGAACTCAAAAACCCGGAAATAAAGCAGTGTTTGGGTAGTTCTGCGACCACACAAAATCATGGTAATCAAACAGAGCTTGGGTGATTCATAAAAATAAGACTCCAATGGCGTATTCTTTTCAACACCGAATCGTGAAACTGGTGTGGAATACAGAAAAAACTTGTTCTTTTCTCGTACACCTGAACGGAATCGTGCTCATGTAAATGTTCTTTTGAACCCCGAATCAGTTCGGTGTCGACACCGAACGGGAATTTTCACCACCGTCGTATTTGACGGTGAAGGCCGGGTGTAGCTTTGTTGAAATTGTATGACATACAATTGTTGGCGACTGAAATTGTATGAAATCGATAAAAAGTTACTAAATGTCACAAACTCAAAGCAATCAAGATTCGTTTTAAGTAAAAAGTAAAAAAAAAAACCGACGCCAAGAAAATCACGCTACGAAAGAAAATAAAGTAATTAAATTGAAGTCAAAGCGGTTTGACACTTGACAGAACTTAACGTGATGACTGCAACGATGCTGTATTTGTCGTTCTGTACACAATGAAACCGAGTGTACACCACGCTGGAATTGTCGCTGACACCGAGTATTATTTGACAGCTCAGTGTGGCAGTTCAGTGTTCAAAAGAATACGCCACAAGTGTCACTTCGACTCATATTCCGGCCGGCCTTCAGCCTCACCTGCATTTGAGGCTAAAGACCGACCTCAGAGCGTATCGGCTCCAATTTAAAATTTTCCAAAACCTCGCGATTCTTAAGTTTTTTTTTTTTTGGAATTATTACAATTTTAATTTTGAGCGTTGTTGTTTTGGGCAGTGAGACCTCATGCTTTTGGTGTTATGGCCAAAAACCAAAATACCCAAACTTAAAAATAGTAATGCCCAAAAAAGAGACATACATTGACGATTTCTTTACAATAACAAATTGTTAAGACATTTTAGTTGTGGGCTTAAAAACCATATGCCATTTCGCATTGGGTCTTATCGCGCCCAACACCATAACGGACAAATTTAAAAATGTCATAGGTAACGCCCAAAAAAGCGACATATCGCCCAAATCTCAAGCTGTAAAGCGTCACACAGGCCAAACGAAATGCCGTTTCGCCAAAACTGAAAATTTTTAACAACATCGATTCGTTAACAAATTTTTTGGGCGTTATGACATTTTCAAATTTTGGCGTTGGGGTTTAGGGCGAAAAGAGGGAGAAGAAAGACGGGGAAGCCCAAACGTGAAGTTTAAGGATGGTGTCAAATGGACAGACAAAAGAGCTTCTTGTTGCACGATTTTTGGCCAAAACAGCTCAACCCGTACTTCCCGTGAAATGTGGTACAAATTTAAATAGGGCATCCAGGAATCGAAAGGTAAAACAAAACGAAACAGAAGTTTTGGAGACAACAGTGGTATGGAAATCCTGGTGAGTCCTATCTCCATGGGTCGTCTACGCATGACTTCTGGTTCCTTCCTGGTTTCATCTTCCAGCACGTACGTCCAAGGGGAGACTCGCCTCCTGATCAGAGGCCGACATATTTTGCATCTAATTTCGCTGAGACTAATTCCTTGCATCTGAAAGCATGTAATTGCTACGCCAACAATATCATTGGGGAAATATTGCATATCTCGGTGTCTGAGATTGTACGCTTTCGAAGACTTCTTGTCTGCCTAATTTACAACCGATATCTTCTCTAAGCGTGGGGCGCCGTGACGTAGTTGTAAGTGCTTACTACGCCGCAGGTCTGGGTTCGAATGCTGCCGTCATCCTCTCCACCTGAAAAAAAGACTCGTTCTTTTCCACGGTCACCACCTCCGCGAGGGTCTGACAAGCCCTTCGGGAGTATCATTTGTTTTGAAAAGCATCTCAAAGTGCCAAACCGGTCTATGCGTGTTTTGTAGATCTGGAAAAGGCGTATGACCGAGTCCCTCGGGATACACTGTGGAGAGTTTTGCAGGACTATGCGCTGAGTGGGCCTCTTCTGAGAGCCATCCAGTCGTTGTATGGAAACTGCAGAAGCTGTGTACGGATAAATGGCGTCAAATCCCGTCCTTTTGATGTGCGCGTTGGACTTCGCCAGGGCTGTGTTCTGTCGCCGCTCCTTTTCAAATATGGACTGGATGGTGAAGCGCAGTCTTGGCGAGCAATGTTTCGAATTGGCTGGCATCAGGATGAGCCATCTGCTTTTCGCAGATGATTTAGCCATCCTTGCATCATCCAAAGAGGAACTTCAACGAGCACTGGATAGGTTTGCAGCCGTCTGTTCATGCTGGGATGAAAGTAAACGTGAACAAATCGGAAGTGATGGTTGTATCCCGAACTCCTGTGCAGTGTACCCTGCACATAAATGGAGTTCCATTAAAACAGGTGGAGAAGTTTAAGTATCTCGGGGTCTTTTTCACGAAAGATGGGAGGAGTGATACTGAGTTGTCCTGTAGAATTGGCCAAGCTGAAGCAATAGTAAAGGAACTGCGCCGGCCGGTCATCAGGAAAGCTGAGCTTGGAGTGAAAGCAAAGATCTCAGTTTTTAATTCAGTGTTCGTTCTGACCCTCATCTATGGTCATGAAATTTGGGTAATGACCGAAAGGATTAGATCGCGGGTACAAGCTGCCAAAATGAGATTTCTGAAGTACGTTGCGGGTATTACTCTAAGGGATAGAGTGAGAAACGTCAGTATTCGTGGGAATCTTAATGTTGAGCAGCACTTCTCCGAGTGGAGTGATCGATTCTCCCATGGTTCGGACACGTTGTTCACATGCCTCCTGACAGACTTCCTAAACAGGTCATGCTAGCCGAGATGCGAGCTCGTCGCCCCCCTGGTAGGCCAAGGAACAGGTGGTAGGATCAGGTAAAGAACCTCTCCGAGTCCCGCCTGGGGATTGCGCCGGAGTCTCTTGAGTTGGTGGCGGAGGATCGAGAAAGATGGAAGGACCATGTAGCCACCCTCGCTCTGCGACCCTTTTTAAGGATAAGCGGCATCCGAAAATGATGATGATGATCTCAAAGTGCCGTCGGATTCGCCAAAAATTTGTAGGTTCCCTTGTAACTATGTGCACACGCAGCATGGCTGAGAAGTTGGCCTTGGTTCACCTCGAGCTGTTGCGCCACTTTATTTATTTATTTTATTTATTTATCTTCTCTAAAATCCCCAAAACGTTTTCTTTGTTCAGTTATGTTGATATCCCTTACATCTAACCCTGGATTACAATCTGACCTATTCTCTGTGCCCCTATCTTAACTATACCAGCTGAAGTACTGGGTGGGTTCTAAATCCCCACTGAGTGCCTATCCAACCTGTCTGAGGTGCTAGCCAAGGCTGAAGACATACACCCCAAATTAGCGATCTCCTTCCCAAAATTCAAGCACAAAAATCTTTGAACTTGCTCCAATCAGACGATATTGCTTTGACCGTCCAGTGGCATATATAAGACTAGTTCTTCGAACATTTTGATCAGGTCGAACGATTATTCTATTATGTCCACAAAAACGGGGTTGGAATTTCTTGTTTGGGTCTAAGGCCTTCCTGCAGGGAATATGGGTCAGATTCTCTCAGACCAGTTGTGGGTAGCATAGCTTGCAAACACCTGGCTTGGTCAGTAAACTGCAATTAATCAATCCCCTTGACGGTGTGGTATGTTGAAACTTCTTGCATGATGCAATAGATTCATTTTTGACGGATTGGCTCCAAACCGACATCCTTTCATTATGCAAATTTGATTAGGACAATTTATATCAAGAAGCAATCGCTTCTCTAAAAGAAGGAGAAGTAGAGTACAACAAATTCCAAAAACTCCCATATTGTCCTACATGCAGGATGTCCTCAGTACCAAAGGAATATTACATTTGCTGACAAGGGTCTTAGTATAGAGTGGCTATAATATTACTCCCTGGAAGAACCCCTTTACATCCACCTACATGCGGCTGGTTCGAAAATACCTTATCTGCAATCGTAACCTAACGATAGGAAGCTCTAGGGCTTCTTTGCTGTGCATTTCCCAAAAGATAATTCCCATAGAAACGCTGCATTCCAAAATTCAATGCTCCAAAACCTTTCTAGCTGACCAGTCTTAAAAAAAGTAAAGAAACACAACCAGTTGACGTTTTTGCTTCGAGCAAGAGCATTGAATCAAGAGAAACATTCCTGCACAAATGTACACAGACAAAAGGTACACGAACTTCTCAAACATCAGATTTGCTGGGAGTGCAACAGCATTTCTTGTTACATTTATCTTAATCCTGTCAAAGGAACTGAAACTGACATTATGATGTTATGATTGCCAGAAGCAATGTCAAGACGTAAATCTGCAATTTTTGTTGAAATGAAACTGAAAAAAGGTAACGTCATTGGCAAGGATCCCTATTTCGTTCAATGCACCCACATCCTTCTGCCAGACGACAATGGCAATCGAAATAATGAGGTGAGTACAATGGAAACCTACCATACTTATTTGCATGTCGAAGTCAACAAAGTCAAATCCTCGACTAAAATGCAATTATTGGCTCATAAGCAGCACTTGCTGTGTGCAATCCTTTGCCATTTCGATGCGTACAAAGGAATAAGAGCTTAAGTACCCGCCCTGTCTTGAAAACCTCCTATTTTGATGCTCGTGTAAAAGTCACACCAAATAACCATGGAATTAATATCCTTTTATTCTTTTATTCTCAGATGACTCACAGTTTGAACCGAAGCGACGACCCAGAGGCGGCCATCCTGAATGGAGCGTTCAAATTCGGTTGGATAAAAGGAGTTCTCATACGATGTCTGCTGAATATTTGGGGTGTAATGCTCTTCCTTCGGTTGAGTTGGGTCGTCGGCCAGGCGGGCATCATGGAGGGTTTCATTTTGATACTGACGACCACAGCTGTCACCACGATTACGGCCCTGTCGATGTCTGCCATTAGCACGAACGGAGTGATTAAAGGCGGTAAGTGATAAAAGCACATCCAGGGGGTAAGGGATAATCGCTTAATGTCCTTTTATTTGCAAGGTGGGACATACTATATGATATCACGCTCGCTGGGACCGGAGTTTGGAGGATCCATCGGATTGATATTTTCACTGGCGAATGCGGTTGCATGTGCCATGTATGTCGTTGGCTTCTGTGAGTCAATGATGGATTTGCTGGGATCCTTTGGGGCGAGCATTGTTGATGGCGGCATTCAGGATGTGCGGATTATTGGCAGTATTACGATTCTAATTCTGTTGGTAATTGTTGTCGTGGGCATGGAATGGGAGGCGAAGGTAAGCTTTGCGATAACGGTGACAATGTGAAGGTAATCTATTTGGATTTAGGCACAAATCGGTCTGCTGATAATCCTGTTGATTGCGATTGCTGACTTCATGATCGGGTCTCTGATTGGACCGAAATCGGATGAGGAGAAGGCAAAGGGATTTATTGGATATAATTGTAAGTGCGTGATTGCAGTCTCAATGATTTTTACAGAAAGTTGTTTTTTTTTTTTTTTGTCAGCTACTTTATTTATGGAGAACTTCTTTGCGGACTATCGAACGGAGAAGGGGGTTCAACATGACTTCTTTTCGGTATTTGCCATATTCTTCCCAGCTGCCACGGGTATTTTGGCCGGAGCTAATATCTCTGGAGATTTGAAGGTGAGTTTTTGTAGCAGCTTAGAGGAGCACATGCACGTTTAATAAAACACTTGGTTGATTTATTCTCGCATATTTCCAGGATCCGCAAAAGTCCATCCCCAAAGGCACCATCTTGGCTATCATCATCACAACGGGTACATACTTGCTTATGGTCCTGATGGTTGGGGCAACGGTTGTGCGTGATGCCACCGGAAATGTGACGGACGCCATCAATGGTTCCTTTGCTTTCCTCGACTGTGCACCAGGTAAGTTTGAAAGAACGAATTTACTCCTTTGTCAGTTTGGCAACAACAATTTTCTATTGTTTTTCTTCAGGTGCTTGCCACTATGGTATTGAAAACTCTTTCCAAGTCATTGAACTGGTGTCAGGTTTCGGCCCATTGATTTATGCTGGATGCTTTGCAGCAACTTTGTCCTCGGCTCTTGCCAGTTTAGTCTCGGCACCCAAAGTATTTCAGGTAAGTACCATTGCGCGTCATCGTCCTTGGAGGGAACGTTTATTTTCTTTGTTATCTTGCAATTGAGGAGTTAAAGGAGGGAGTGTAGTTTGAAAGCATTATGCTAATCAGTGTCCTCTCTATTTGAAGCTGCCTAAAACGGATATGTGCCTGTGAACTTTATGTAGACGAACAAAGAATCAGGTACTTTGGGGAATAGCTTTTTAACAAAGGCCTACAAGAACGATAGATTTTGGTTCAAAGTTAAGTTTATGTAGAATTGGTTGTACTCATTAGCGCGCGAATGGGGGAATAATCAAGCAAAAGGTCCTTTCTGTAAACGAACGAACAGGCAGATGTTGCTTGATGATAATGAGCCGGATAGAATTATTTAGTTTTTTTTTTTGCATCAAGAGCCTTGTAACGGTGCCTGAGCTAATGTTTTCTTTTTCGAATACATAAGCTTCTTCCTGACGCAGTAGACTGAAAAAAAACCCAAACTTAACAGTGATTAACGACTTTATAAAATGCAATAATTAATCCTGAAAACATTTAAAGAGCCACTTTAAATCTAATTATTGGGTAGCACAATCCTTTGGATTTCAATAATATTGTTTAACTTATTTCAACTTAAATGATCGCCTTGGTTTTCACAGATTTAAGAATTCCTTTAAAGAAGGATTTAAAAAAAATGTTTTTTTCGTTTGGGTACACAAGCTTTGCTGGCAAAGAAGTTGCGAACATATAAATCTAGGCATGTATATCAATTCTTTAAATAAATTATTCAGAACGGCAGTTGCGAAGGAGATCGTCTTGGCGAATAGACTTTTCTACGTGGTACATCCTGTTCTGTAATTGATTATTGCCTTATAGCTGGCAGCTGGCTCACACACATCCGTGACTTTCGAATAGGACTTAGAACTTTCTCTTACCACATGCCCTTGGAGGTTGTGCTTAAGCTCTCATATACGTCAAGCGATATAGGTCATCTAGATATGCATCTAGAGCAGAGCCCGGCGTGCTAGGGAAGGCCCCTGTGCAGCCAAGACAAGCCGTTCTTTGAAGTTTGGCAAAAGAGGCAGTTACACGTTTCCGCGAAAGCCTGTTCCACCAAACAACCGATGCGTATGAGAGGAGTGGTCTAACCATGGCAGTATAGATCCAGAGGACCCTTTTCGGAGACAAGCCCCATGTCTTGCCAAAAGCGCCTCTGCACTGCCAGAAGGTGGACAATGCTTTTTCGGTTTTGGATTCAACATGCTTGGACCATAGAAGTTTTCTATCAAGGATTACTCCCAGATATTTGACTTCATCGGATATCGGGATAGTGACACCTTTAAGCACTAGTTGAGTCAGACCAGTGACCTTCCTCCTTCTCGTAAAGAGAACAACCGTAGTTTTAAGAGGATTCACTGAAAGCCCATTCCTAGTGCACCAATCATCGATCAAGTCCATGGATCTCTGCGCCTGAGAGCACACAGTCCCTAGGTTTGAGCCGACAGAAAGAACGGCGACATCATCCGCGTAGGCTTGTGTGTAGGTTCCAGGAAGGTTGAGAGCCGATAGTAGAGAGTCTACAACCATGCACCATAAAAGGGGAGACAGAACACCACCTTGCGGGCAGCCCTTGTTTACCCCAGTTATGACGCACTTGCCACAATCTGCTTCGGTTATCAGCGTCCTGTTCATTAGCATTGCCCTAATCCATTGAACTAATGATTCATCTACACCATGTTGTCTGACTGAGTTGCACATGTTATCAAACGTCGCGTTATTAAAAGCACCCTCAATATCGACGAAAACGCCCAGCACGTACTTCTTCTGGTCAAGAGCACATTCAATCCTACCAACAAGGTTTTGAAGCGCAGTTTCGCAGGATTTTCCGTGCTGATAAGCGTGTTGCATCTCAGAAAGAGGGTGCAAACGAAGAGCAACTTTGCGCACGCGCAGCTCAACCAGTCTCTCTAAGCTTTTCAGCAGGAAGGAAGACAGACTTATGGGTCTGAAGCTTTTGGCTAGGCTATAGTCTGACTTACCAGGTTTTGGTATGAAAACGACTTTAACCATACGCCAAAGGGTGGGTATGTAAGCCAAGGCAAGGCTCGCAGTGAAAATTCTTTTCAACGTGGGCAACAGCTGAAGCTCTCAAAAGATGCAATAGCATATTTGATAGCGTCATCAGTCACCACTCTAGATGCAATGTACCAGTTAAGCCGCGTTGTGTTCGCTGGTTCTGCAGTGGCCACCGTTGCCGGTACCACTGAAGAGCACGTAGAGGACCTGATTTCCCGGGAAGTGGGTCTCAAGGAGAAGACTGTAGGTCTCCGCCTTGGTCTCAGTGTAGGTGTCATCAGGTTTGAGTATTGAAGCTAGTCTGCTTGGCCTGTTCCTCTGAAGAACTTTCACAAGCCTAATAGTTTCACTTATAGATTCGATCTCGTCACAAAATTTTTTATAAGAGTCATTTTTCGACTTGCGAATAAGTCTCTTGAAATCCTTTTGCCTTGATCGATATAGATTCTAGTCTTCTACTAAATTGGTTTTTAAGGACCGATTCAGGAGCTTCCTGGTCTCCTTGCGAATACGCTGCAGTTCGGCATTCCACCAAGGTACCGATTCTCTACGGAGGTTTTTCGTAACTGGGCACGCGAGTTCAAAACAACGGGTAAGGATGCTGTTCAGATTTTGAGCAGACATCTCTACCCCTTGTCGTGAACTCAGTTTGAGTGGAACTTGAACAGAGTGGCCAAGCTCCTCTCTAAACTGTGACCAATTCGGTTTTCTCGGATTTCTCCTCTCTTGCAAAGGTAGAACTTCGCAATTGATTTGAAATTCGATGTATCTGTGATCTGACAATGTGCCATCTGGCGATACCCTCCATTTTGCGATAGTCCTTGAAAACTTGTTGGACAGGGTAAGGTCAATTACCTGCTGTCTCCTGGCGGTGACAAAGGTGGGTCTGTGACCCAAATTATTGATGGTGATGTCAGACGATAAGATGAATTCCAAAAGACGATCTCCTCTTGCGTTACATTTGCTGCTGCCCCAGACAGTATTCTGAGCATTAGCATCGCAGCACAAGACGAGACCCAATCTTTTGGATTCACAATAATCTACAAGCTCAACAACTGCCTTTGGTGGAGGAGGAGTCAAAGAGTCATAGGGGAAGTAGGCCGAGGCAACGACAAAGGTTTCCCATTTGCCGTTAGCATGGCAGGGAATAGAGGCAGCAACCAGATCTTGGGAACAAGACCTTTCGATCGTGACGGCCTCTAAGGATTTGGATGCGATAAGACAAGTCCTAGGTCTTTCGGACTTCTTATCGTAAAGAATGTCGTGTGAAGCACTCAACCCACCAAGACCACAGATGTTACCTTTCCACACCCATGGTTCCTGGATGGATGTTATGCATGTTTTTGTACTACTTGCCGCAAGCCTGCTACTTAGAAGAGCAGTAGAGGCCTTGCAGTGCTGTAGGTTAATCTGAGTAAACATTACGGATGTAGACTCAGGGTTACGTACACTATTAGCGCTGTTTGGCATTGAAATGGAAGTGAATCCTACCAAAATGCAGATAGGGACGCATGTTGTACCTAGATTCAATGACCTCGGCAGAAGCCATGTTTATGCCCACGACCAAACAACTACCATCTTCATTAAGACGATTTTTTTTTGGTCTATGCGAACGGACAATCCAGGCTTTTGTGTCAAGGCCGGGATTCTGGACGCTTCAGCACATCCGCCGTTTTCCCCAGTTTCCCAGGGATCCAGCAGACGGCTCGCGTTAGCTTGGGTGGCTTGTAGACCTCAAAAGTTGAGGTCCCAAGGGGAGGGATTTTCGGCACCATACTGCATAGCCATTCAGAGGTTTGCTGCAATGAGGTCTTCACCCAAAAAGTTCCGTCCTTCAAACCACAGCTCTCCACCTGAATGCAAGCATTAGTTGCCTCAGCAAGTTCTAACAGTCGAGTTTTGCAGTGTTCGCACTCCGCAGCACTCAAACTGTTGTCATTACCTGCTTTCCCAATTCGAACTGCTAAGGAGGAGACAGCAGCATTCCGATAAGAACGCCTCTGATCTACCACCTTAGCTGTCGTGCGTTCAAAAGGTTTTCCAGGTTCAGTGGCACACTGACCTTCAGGACCGCCCGCGTCGACACAGTTCTGTCCACTAGTGCTGCAGCCTGTTAAGGTCACATCACCAGCATCCATCACCAGTGCACGGGCAGCACTGACGGTTTGTGCGCTTCCTGGACTCATGCCCGTGGGAGTGCTCGCGACGTCCGGTTTCGATCCGCCAGCACTGCACCCTTCAATGGGAGAGGCACCGGCTTCGGAGACCGGGCGCAAGCAGACACAAGGGCCTGAGGGGTTGCGTTACTCGTAATGAGCTTGGGTTTTTTCTTGCTTTTCGGTTCAGCAGAAGAGGAGGCGATGTCCGATGTAGAGGACTGATTTCCTTCAGTTGGTGAGACTTCCAGCGACCTGTCCCGCTTCATGGAAATAGCCGAAGAGCCGACCGGACTAGCAGCGCCTTCAGCCCGTAAAGCTTCTTTGCGCGACTTATCGATCTGCCTCTTCCTTTTCCTCTTCCGCCGACCCTTAGTTTGGCGCACCTCAGAGCCCGCCTCTTCCGGAGCCCGTTCAACCACAAGGGTATTCCGAGTCGTCGCGTCAGTAGCAGTGCACTGGGTAGCAGCCTCACTCATGCTCAGATTTCCGAGCGAGTCGGATACCGAGCTGCAAGAGTCGGAGGGTATATCAAAAATGAACGTTGGGGCCTCCAAAATCCGTGCCCCGACCGCAGTCGAAAAGACTGCGGGTGGATTTTGGCTATCGCCGGTACCACCTGGAGTAGAAACATCCTTTAGGTTGTCCATTCATTATGATTTGTGAGTTTCTACTACTTCTCCTGTAGGTTAGGGTACACTAACATTGGAATGATAACAACCGCATTATGCATCAGCGTAACTTGAATAAGGAACTGGAGATTTTGAGTAGAACTAATGCCACCCCGAACATTGAAAATTTGACCGAAGCTATAAAGAAAGCCGCTCCATCTAAAACTGCAATGTCCACTAGAAGAAGAAAAGATAAGCAAGAGTGGTTGGTTTGATGTCGATTGTCTGAAAGCCAGGCAGAAGTCATTTGCACTTCTGAAGCTCTTAAGGCTACACAACCTCGATATTTTTAAAAATCTCTATACCGAAGCAAACAAAACATACAAAAGTGTATGTCAACCTAAACGGTTGGCCTTTAAACAGCTTAAAGTAATGCGCCAGATCTTCGGTTGACTTCTGGAAGCGGTTAAAAAGCTAAATTGAAGGAAACCGCGCATTGCCCCGAGCCTGAATGCACAACGTTTGAAGGAGCTCTTTTACAAAGTCCTACACCTAGCAGACATCCTTACCCCACCAATACGCTCCACCACTCTTGAAAAATGATCGCCTAGATGCGCCAATCTCTTTAGGCAAAGTATTGAAAACTATTCGTAGTTCAAAAAATAACAAAGCTCCAGGTGAAGACGGAATTCCGTTTGAATTCTACAAGACCTGCACTCTAGAACTTGCAGCAGCTCTCACGAATCAATTTAACTTGATATATGAAACTGGGGTACACAGGGGTATATCATTCCTTAATACGGCAAGTAAATTGTTTGGCACCTTGCTCTATAAGAGGCTTACGCAGTGGGTGAAAGAGACTGATGTACTCTCGGAATTCCACGCCGGGTTTAGAGAGGGTTATTCAACGGTGGACCAGCTATTCACACTCTCAAATATAGCTGATTTATACATAAAAAAAATAGAAAGCTCTATGTACTGTTTGTCGACTCTCGTGCAGCTTTTGACACAATCGCAAGAGAAGCGCTCTTTTACAAGTTGTACGCAATTAGAGTGTCAAGCAAAATGGTACGAATCCTCAGAACCCCAACGAGCAAAATTTAGCCATGGTTTGGGATGGATCATATGTGTCTGAGATGTATGTTTACCCCCTTCGGGTAGGGGTTAGAACATACCTGAGGTAAGGCATGCCTGTCGTAAGAGGCGACTAAAATCCACCCTCCGTATGCCAAACGCGTAGCGCATACAAACTATGCAATGGACAAAACAAAAGATATTATTACCCCAGGTGGCAATCCAGTTTCACTGGCAAATCCACCCTCTTCGGAGGTAGGCTCTGTGGATTCTGGGGAGAGCCATTTATTGCTTATAAATCCCTTTTTGAAAAGATCAAGGGTACCTCGATCTCCATCAGCTGGATCGAACGTCTCCGGGAAAGGAAGTGCGCCGGTTCATCAGAACTCAGCGAAAATTAAATGCTTTGAAGCGGAAAACAATGAACTCCGTGCTAAGCTTAATGATATGGAACGTCTCTACCATGAACTTAAAAGTAAAGTAGATTCGTTACGTAGAGAAAACGAAGCTTTGAGGAATTTCCGTACTATAGAATGTGAGGAAACACCGAAACGCCAATTCGAATACCAGACGGACGGGGAAGAGCTTACACGAATCCGAAAACGAATCCGGTGTTTAAGAAAAGGCTTACCAAGAAGCGAAGTCGTGCCAAAAAAGCGACAGCAAAAACCCAAGAAAAAAACCGTCGACCGCGTGCAATAAATGTCGTTGGGGTCGCGGACTACGGAAAGTTACGACATATCCTTAAAAATACTCTTGTGACGAAATATAACTGAATATCGCTTCGGAACAATGTATTCAAAGTTAACGTCGATGACTCTGACGCCTATCGGTCGCTGTCACAAAAGTTGAATACAGAGAAAATTCAATGGTTTACGTATGAAATTCACCTCGAGAAGCCGTTGCGGGTTATCGCTAGGGGACTACATCCTGCACTTAGGAACAAGTAATAGAAGATGTTCAAGTTCAAGGCTTTAAAATTCTTGACGCCGTGAACATAATAAAGAAATAGAAGCAACGCACGGACGATGGTAAAGATTATGCTGTTGTCAGGCGCGGTCTGCCAATTTTCATGCTATCTTTTGATAGAACTGAGAACATAAGCGAGATTTACAAAATAAAAGCAATCCTTAACATTAAGGTCAAAATCGAGCCCAAGCGGAAGGGCAACAGACTAGTACCTCAATGCAAGCGATGCCAAGGTTTCCGACACACGCAAGCATACTGCCAAAAAGAACCGCGATGCGTTAAATGCGCCGGTGAACATCTTTCGACCGACTGCAATGTCAGCAGTCAGGCTCCAGCGGTCTGCGCCAATTGTAGCGGAAGTCACCCAGCGAGCTACCGAGGATGCGCAATCGCCATAGAGTTACAAAAACGGCGTGAAGCTCCAAAGAAAAGTATTGAACAAAAGGGTCCAAGCCTAAAACCTACTAAAGCCCATAAACCAAAAACCCCTAAGTCGACCAAGGGTACGGTGTCTATCTTAAAGAAAAAGTTCAAACAGCACAAGAAAACGTCGCTGGTCCAAGTTCAACCGGAAAGTCCACACTTGGTGATCCAAGATCGTACGCTCAAGTCGTTTCACATGAAAGTAAGCAACAATCGGCCGCACCAGATTCGGTCTCTCAAATTCTAGGCATGATTTTAGAAAAGTTTGAGCAACAGGCGAAACTTAATCAAGTAATATTCAACAAATTGAGCGAGCTCGAGTTTAAACCTCGAAAAGCATTTAATAAAAAATCATGAATATGGGAAAGTCAATCAAAATTATGGCATGGAATGCAAACGGCCTTTTGCAAAAAAATTGACGAATTAGAAGTATTCCTACGGAAGAATAATATAGGCATATTCCTGATTTCGGAAACCCACTTTAAAAAGGGTTCGGCACCCAAAATAAAAGGTTACATCGACTATCACGTGCATCATCCTTCAGAAAATTCGAGAGGCGGATCCTCTCTCTACATCAAAGACTGCATTAAGCACTCCAAAAACGTAGAAATAGAACTGGATTCCATGCAAATAAGCTCAATAAGCTCAAATAAGCCCTCCGTAAAATTGAGGCACTTAGATTATAACATCGCGTCGAGCTATTTTCCTCCGCAGTATCGCCTGGCTGATGAAGATCTTGCGTCCCTCTTTGAATCACTTGGGACAAACTTTAACATCGGCGGAGACTTTAACGCGAAAAATACTTTTGGTGGCGTGGTCTTCTTATCGACGCAAAAGCCAACATATTGGCCAACCGATAGAAATAAAATACCTAACCTTGTTGACTTCTTCTTAGCCAGGGGGGTACCTCGTTACCTTACAAACGTAGAAGAACGCTTTGATCTCTGTTCAGATCACTCGGCAGTTCTTTTGAAAATCGGCGGAAGCCTAGTGAAAAAGGAAAGAGCGCCTAGATTAACTAACAACAACACCGACTGGGACTTTAGAAGATACTGCAAAGAAAACATAGCTTTAAATGTACCGCTCAAAACGCCATTTGAAATAGAAAACGAATTAGATAAACTCGTGAGAGTTATTCAGAGCGCTGCGTGGAATAACACTTCTTTTCGGAGGTCCGAATTATCGAACAGCGGAACAATATATCCGCGAGAAATAGAAGAGCTAATATGCGAAAAGAGGAGAGCGAGCAAGAGATGGCAACGTTCGCGAGCACCCCCGGATAAGACCATCTTGAACGACCTTTCTAACAAACTGAAGCACGAACTTCAAGATTTTAAAAGTCGCGAGACTACTGCTTACCTCGAAAGTTTGACTGCCGATAAAGGTTCGAACTACTCTCTTTGGAAAGCAGTCAAGTCCGTTAAGAAGCCTATAGCACACTCTGCGCCATTAAGAAAAGCCAACGGCGAATGGGCAAGAGAAGACACAGAAAAAGCGGATTTATTTGCAGATTACCTAGAAGAAACATTCAAACCGTTTGACGATGAACCGTTGGTCGAGGAGCTCAATCCTTATGCGGTACAAGATAATTATCGGCTGAACTTCGTCAAACGATAAATAATCTGAAAAACAACAAAGCACCTGGCTACGACTTAATTACTAGCGAAATTCTAAAGGAGCTACAGAAAAAAGCTTTGGTCAAGCTACTCTATATCATAAACGCTTCCGTGAGAGTTTTAAACGTTCCAAGGCAATGGAAAGTGGCCGAGGTCATAATGGTTCCGAAACCAGGAAAATGTCCAAACGACAAAAAGTCATACAGACCTATTTCGCTACTGCCGATAATATCTAAGGCATTCGAGAAACTGTTGCTTAAAAGGTTGCAACCAATCATTGAAGAAAGACGATTGATTCCGGATCACCAATTCGGATTTAGAAAAAAACATTCAACAATCGACCAGGTCTATCGAAAAACAAACGAAATCGAAAAAGCTCTGGAAGCGAAAAAGATATGTACTAGCGCTTTTCTCGACGTATCGCAAGCCTTCGACAAGGTGTGGCACGAAGGCCTGAAGTACAAGTTAAGGCTTAGCCTATCAGAAAAACTCTATAGAATCTTAGAGTCTTACCTTAAAGACAGAATCTTTCGCGTAAGGTACGAAAATGAGTACTCGGAATTCAAAGAGATAAAAGCCGGTGTCCCGCAAGGAAGCGTTCTCGGCCAAATATTATTTTAGCTTTATACAAGAGACATTCCCCACGATGAGGGAACAATTTTAGCTACGTTCGCAGACGACACTGCTATTCTCGCTATTGATACGACAGTTGAATTATCAACAGGAAAACTCCAGCGCGCTTAAGACAAAACATGCGACTGGACGAAGAGCTGGCGAGTCGTCCTTAACGAGACTAAGTCAACGCATGTTAACTTTACTTATAAAAAGATAAACAACAAACCTTTATTCATTAACTCGGTACAAATCCCGCACTTAAATGAAGCGAAATATCTAGGAATGACTCTAGACGCAAAATTTAAATGGAAGCCGCACGTTAAAAAGAAACGCGACGAGCTCGAAATCAAGTTAAGAGAAATGAATTGGCTTATCGGAAGATTTTCGAAACTAAGCATATATAACAAACTGCTTTTGTATAAGCAAGTGCTAAAACCATCTTGGACGTACGGTATACAACTCTGGGGTTGTACTAAACCAAGAAATATATCTATTTCAGAAACTTCTCAAAATAAGACACTCAGAGCAATCGTTAATGCTCCATGGTACATAATAAATAGCGATCTACACCGAGATCTAGGAATCGCAACCGTGTCTGACGAGGTAACAAACTTTGCTCGCAAACTTAGTAAGACGAGTGTCTTCGCGGACACTTCAACAATGAAATTATCCGAAATTTCGCATAAATTGACGGTATTGTAGGTGCTTTCACGTACTGTAGGAGCACGCGCGGCCGGTCCTCGTAAAACCTATGAAAGTTTTTCCTACCCACAAAAAAAAAGTTTTGTTTTTCTTGTTCTTGCCTACTAAGCTTCTTGAAAAAAAAACTTTAAAAAACATTAAGTCCATTTTCACATGAAATTTCAAACTGTAATTAAACCGTTATTTGTGCTTAGAAAAAAATGCTCTGTTTCCGCAGTTTATACGCACACCAAATTTTGTCTTTCAACGACTTACCGTTCAGAAGTTATAAAGCGATTGTATGGACGGACGGATAACGTAACGATACCATAAGAGGTCCTGTTTCCATTTTTGGACGGACCGCTAAAAAGAAGCCTCGGATATTTGCTTATCCTGGTAACTCACGGCAACCTTTAGAGCTAGGGCGCTGAGGGGTGTGAGCATGGTTTGGTGCTCCGAATGTCCCGTTCGGCATCCGATCGGGTACAACCCGAAGAAGTTACGAGAAGTTCGGCAATTGTGACGCTATCTATTACTAAGGGCTACTAATGAGGGCTTAGATGGTCAGTCTAGAAATCCATAACGGCGCCAACTAGGAATTTTTTTATACCCTACCCAGGGAATATTAAGTCTGATGTACAGTTTGTAACGCAGTGAAGTATTCACCGTAGACCTCTAAGACCTTTTAGAGATGTGAATGGGAGACAGGAGAATCAATTAAACCATGTCCGTCCGTCCGTCGGTATGTAAAAAGCTTTTTGGTCCTTGATTTTAAGCTTGAGGGCTAAAGGTTGGTGATAGAGCCGGAAGTCCAGTCCTTCAGATCAAGTCTGAAATTTTGTTGAATCTGCCCACAGACACGCCCACTACAGGCCTGTCTGTGCGGCCATCTTTAATTTTCATACCCGACCCAGGGTATATTAAGTTTGATGTATAGTTTGTAACGCCGTGAAATAATCACCGTAGACCCCTAAGACCTTTAAGAGATATGAATGGGACCGACAGGAGAATCGATTAAGCCATGTCCGTCCGTCCGTCCGTTCGCCCGTATGTAAGCAACTTTTAGGCCTTAAATTTTAAGGCAGAGAGCTGAAATTTTGTGGATTGGTTGGAAGTCCAGTCCTTCAGATTAAGTTTGAAAATGAGCTGAATCCGCTTACAGACACGCCTACTACAGGCCTGTATGTGCGACCATCTCCAATTTAAAAAAATACATTTTGCAAATTTTAGCTATGTTACAATGGCGTTAGCGCATTCATTTTTGGTACGTAACATTGCCTTATAATTGTCTTTAAGGAAGCCAAAAAATTTTAGCTTTTTCATTGACCACGCCCACTTTTTAGGGGATTTTAGCTTAAAATGACAGTTTTTCTATAAATATATATGAAATTTGACAAAAGCTGTAGATACTAGCATTTTTTAACTTTTATGTATGTATTGTATGTGCCTGCACCCACTTTTGTGGGCGTGGCGTTAAAAAAAGTGTTTTTTTTTTAGTTAAAAAGGCAGAGTTTTAGTCCGAAATGTATGCATCCACCTAGTATAAGGCATTCAACAGTTATATTTTTATATCCCGCCCACTTTTTGGAGGCGCGGCAGTTTTCTCTTTGGTATGGTCGGGTATTTAGCAATCCGTCGTAGATGGATTGAAGCTTTTGAACTTTCCCACTTGTTTAAAATACTTTTTTCAAATTTTTGCTATTTTTCAATGGTTCTAGGGCACTAATTTTGCTGTGTAATTGTCTTTGAGGTAGCAGAAAAGGTTTGGCTGGTGGTGTATGTTACGAGTTATGGGTCAAACAGCACCCTGCATACAGGCTCTGGGGTAGGTTGAAGTTTGGGTACTACTTCTGGTTCGAATTAAAACCTTAAAAAAATGTTTGCTCTAAATTTTAGTCACGATTTTTGTCTTTCTACGTTTTTTCCATTCAAGATTTCGAGATTTTGTCCGCTCTAGATATTTTTTGTTCAAGCGAAACTAGTGGGTGAGATCCCACTAGATTTCTCAGTCCCAAAAGCAATAGTAGAATTAAATGACCAGCCATTTTCTGGTTCCATACTCGCGCTTATAAGTTTCAAGTCCTGTGAGACCTCGACCTTTTCGTTTGCATAAAGAAAAAACTATCGTCATAAAATTTAATTATAAAAAAGGAATTTTTAGCAGCAACTCAAACGTCATGCTTTTGCAATCCAAGAGTACAGAGACATGATTATGAATTGATGCAGAATTTATCTTCATTAAACTTCCTAAGAGATAGGTCTGCGTAAGAAAGCATCATTCTCAAACAGCACCCATTATCCAAATGGCTTTGACCTTACTCTAGCAATTTGGGTAATCGTAAAAGACCTTTCTAAAACATTTCCTTCGTATAAGTGTGTCCTCATGAATATATTATGAAACTACATAATGACTATGCCAGAGTGTCCGCATAACATAAATATTCCCTCCCTGCATAATGCAGCTTTTCCAATTTGTTTATAGAATTTTTGGAGAAAAAAAAACTCTTACTTCTGCCCCCATCGTCTGATACACTCGCCCACACATGCTTTTGACCTCCAGCTCTCCTGGCCAGCCTAGTTCCGAAATGAATTGCTCTGTTTTTCTTAGCTTTAACTTTCATCGCCTTAAGTGCATAAATACTCAGCATTTGTCCTGTTTAACGTTCTGTAAACAAGAGGAGCCTTATGCGAAGACATCCCGTGTAAAAACAAACCCTGAAGCCGACGCTTCAAGGGACTAACAAAGAAAGATTAAAGGCTCCTGTATTGGAGGTAGAGTTACACAGTTCATTTGATCTGTTGAAAAAAGAAAAACACCTACCAACCTGTACAAGGACGAAAATGTCTACGTACAGCACCACAGTGCGTTTATGTATTTTCGGCGAGACCTCTAAACGGACTGTATTTTTGTCTTATTTTTACTTAATCGAGGGTAAATAAGTCCGCAAAAGGGTGGCCTTATGTGTAGGTATTAACACTTTAAGAGGTCAACTAAGGAAATGAACATTACTCGGACTAACATAGAAAAAGAGTCTTATATCCTTGGGTTAAAAATCAAGGCACACATGTAATCGCTTGCCAATTACTTTCTTACTGGAGAGCAGCCAAATCTCGTTTTTATGAAGCTACGGCCGTTCAGTAACCTTAAGCGGCTTCCCTATTCATGACAAGAATATTTCCTTCCTCCCATCCTCTGCAATCAAGTCGTGGCACCATAAAAATCACGTTTGATTGGAACCATGAAACGAATGACACAAACACACCCCGGCCACTTGAAGTTAAATCCCTAAACGAATAGGAACAATAATCATACGAACAAAATTGTTGCAATCAATACGTGCTCCCGTTCGGCCATCTCCTCCTCCGAGCAATTGCAAACGATAATAGTAGCATTTTAGTAATCTCACTCTGTTTCAATCGCACCCACACACAGGCTCTCTGCAAGGACGAACTGTACCCGAAAATCGTTTGGTTTGCCAAAGGATTTGGCAAAAATAACGAGCCAGTACGTGGCTACGTTCTAACTTTCTTCATAGCCATCGGGTAAGTTGTATACGCTTTTGGTATCCCTAATTACGTACACTAATTCCTTGCTTGTCTCTTATAGATTTATCCTAATTGGGGAACTCAACTTGATAGCACCATTAATCTCGAACTTTTTCTTGGCTGCCTACATGTTGATTAATTTTAGCACATTCCATGCTAGTTTGGCTAAACCAGTCGGCTGGCGACCAACCTTCAAGGTAAGTGCTGCCCGAACACATGTCCTCGAGGATCCTATAATCCGATTGGTGTAATCCGCGGTGTGTCCCTCTCTTTGCGTTGCAGTATTACAACATGTGGCTGAGTTTGCTCGGGGCGATTTTATGCGTGGCCGTAATGTTCCTGATTTCCTGGTGGACGGCGCTGATAACCTTCGCCGTCGTCCTGGCGCTGTACTTAATCGTGTCGTATCGCAAGCCAGATGTAAATTGGGGCTCAACCACCCAGGCTCAAACCTACAAGAACGCACTGATATCCGTGCAGCAGTTGAACAATGTAGAGGAACACGTTAAGAACTATCGACCACAGGTAAGTCGCACAGTTGCTGTCGGGCTGATGCCGATTGCTCTTGCTCGTGCAGAGAATTTTTGATTGGCCATGTGCGGTTCTCAGATTTTGGTGCTTTCCGGGTTGCCGAATACACGTCCGGTCCTTGTGGATTTTGCATATATGCTAACAAAGAATCTCTCGCTGTTGGTGTGTGGTCACGTATTGCGCGGATCCAGCTCTCAGAGGTATCGAAACTACCTGCAGGAACGTGCAACCACATGGTTCCGTAAGCATCGAGTTAAGGGGTTCTATTCCCTGGTCGATGGGGAGGATTTTGAAGCCGGTTCCAAGGCTTTGATGCAGGTATGATGGTACGGGTGGGGGCTTAACGCACGGATTATCCTTTATTTGGTTGTGTTTTTATGACGCCAGGCATCGGGCATTGGAAAGCTGAAGCCAAACATTTTATTGCTGGGCTATAAAACCGACTGGCAAACCTGTGATAGAAAGGACTTGAATCAGTATTTTAATATTATGCACAAGGTGAGTGGGTGTCAGTATGGGGCTTAATTCGTAGCGAGTGTGTATACAGCTGTAATTGAAATTTATTTTCAGGCACTTGACATGTACTTGTCGGTTGCGATTCTACGAGTGTCCAATGGGTTGGACTGTTCGCAGATTCTGGGCGATGAGAGTACGGCACAAAGGACTTTGCTCGAGGTGCCACGTACGTTGCAGCCCAATGAGAGTTCCGCTGATTTGAATGCGGCAGATAAGGGCAATCTCAATGGGCTGAGTGGAAGCATGGATTCGCTGAGTAGAAACGTGTCGCAAGGTAAGTGAGATGTGACTTTGACATGCATAAGGAAGACATTAGATTTGAAGGTGTGCACCTATTGGCTGATATTGAGAGAAACCTTATAATTATGAGAACTGATCATTTATTCCTTAATTAATTTTAATATTGGATAATAAACAAATATTTTAAACAAATTTACATAAGATAGAACTAAAGTTATGCAAAATTCGGCCAACGTCACTTGTAAAAAAATCATATCTCCCAAGGGTGGGTGATATGGTACGTGCTGTCGGGTGATTTGGCGCATTAGAGTTTTTCATGTGTACACAGAATACATGAATACACTTCAGCTAAACTCCTTCCTCTCTTGTTGTTATTGTAAGTCTCCCTCATCCCCATCAGATTCGCCGTCAAGAGACACGTTGAGATTTTTTGTCGTCTGAGGATGACGAAAAGAAAAGTTAGGAAAATTTTATTCGACGCTTAAAGCTTAGCGAATACGTTACGCCTTCAGTCTTACGTTAGCCTTCAGTTTTAGCTTTCGCCTTAAGTACTTAAATTTTTTCTGTTGACGCCAAAACTTTCTTTTTTTTTTTACTGGACCTGTAAGTTGATGTTCTACTAAAAAGCTTAACTTTTTTTTACCTTCTTTTGTCCATGAATCTATGAAGTCTATTTTTGTCTATGAGTCTAGTTTTTTCTATGAAGTCTATCTTCTTTTGCTAAATCTATGTGAAATTAATGCGAAACAGCGTAGAGGGCAAAATGCTACGCCAGCCATGTCAACCTCACAAAAATGATTTCGCCGCCACTCGCTTACAAAAAAAAAACCGGAGCACCAAAATGACAAACACAATTTTAGATTAAATGCGTTTTTTTTTTCTTTTCTTTTTTTTGTAACAAAAATTTAATTTTTATTCAGAACTTTCTTCGTGTTGACCGTTTGACTTTTATGCGAGAACGAAAGAGAATATTTCTGAATGTGTATTTGACACGCTGGCTGAGAAGAGATTTTAAATGCTCCGTTTTCGTTGCTGCGCCATATTACCCGCCTTCACGATAAGTGCATGCTTTGACGTAATGCACAAATTAAAGATGAATCTAGAGGTTAAAATAACTGGATTGGCTCGTAATTCTGCTTTCGAAATTCTGCTTTTTTGAAAAAAATTCTGCTTTTCAAAATGTTGATTTTAAAAACTCTGTCTTCAAAATTCTGACACCAGCAATAAAATTCAGCTTATTCTGCTTTTTGCTATTTCAAGCGAACTTTTGCTGCCCAAACTCTCCCCCCCTATACAGATTTCACTGTAACGCTTTGTTAAAGTTACAGAATTATGAAAAGCAGAATTTCGCAGCAGAGGTTTGAAAAAAGAGTTTTGACCCCGGCCAAATTTTGACCCCAACTCTAAAATAACATCTCGGAGCGTCTAAACATTTTTTCAGCTTAACCAACCTCCGATTGTTTTAATCTAGATTTAGATAAAGTACTTAATATAAAGCTTCTGAGTCGGCGTCCATTTCTACCATGTCTGCATCGAACACTAATCCAAGACTAACATAAATCTTGAGACCATAAAAATTTTACTCTTCTCGGCAAGCGGTTTAAAATAAATCCTCGCATGCGAGATTTTAAACGTTTTCTATTGGAATTTTTACAATGAAATTGTATTCTCGCTCCTAAGAACCGTCATCGACACTCTCCTAGAGCCCAGATGCCAAAAAAGAGGTCTCATGTCAAATTAATCCTTTCTTTATCTGGTGGAGACACTCCGGGATTTATTTTAACCATCAACTGCTATCGCAGATTAATGGCCGGTGTAAACATTCTACTGTCTAGTTTAGATCGGCCAAAAACAGACTTTGTTGATAGGCATAAGACCAACTGCTTGCAGATAAAAAAAGAAAAAACCCCGGAAATATGCCGATCGCGCAGAGCCAAGGCTTACCTGTGAAGCGCTGTCTGGGGGATGCAAGCATACCAGTGTTTGGTTGAAGAAATGCCGGCAGTGTTAAGCGAAAGAAACGAAGTCAAGTTTGGGCTTGACAACGACATAAAACTAAGTTAGATGAGCTCGAAAATTCCATCAATCGATGGATACTCTTGTGGTTTAGCGTCATACATTGACGCCTCCTAAAATTAATTTACATTCGACAAAGAGAATATCCGAATATACCTATAATTATGGTATGACACCAGGAATGGAATATTCTTCCAACGAAAGAAGATTGGAGCGAAAGATTCTTCCAATGGAAAAAGATTGGAGTGAAAGATTCTTCCATTAGTACAGAGGATTGAGGTACAAAAAGACGAAGATCCAAAAATTTGTCATTTTTACTCAGAAATAATTTACGCACCCAAACTTGCACCTAGCCTGTGTGATTTAGTGGGTTTAAAGGGCCCATGGACCATAAATATCCAACGAGGCAAGAGATCTTTTTTCATATTCCTACTTAGGACATTTCTTGATCATGGTTTAGAGATTTTTTCTACATATCGGAGTAAGATGGTATAAAGTTGGGCACACCTTACGCCCCAAAGTCCAACATGACTTGTTCTTTGAAACAAAGTTTTAATCTTCCTTGTCGCGTCGTTGAAGTTGAAGACTAGAACTCTTGTGTTGGGACCGTGTCTTGGTTTTCATCAAAACCATTTTCTTTCCATACAAAAATATTCGCTAAAACGTTATGCTGCAAATTTTTAAAATCAAAGATATTCTTCTTGCTTTATGTGGGTTTTGTTTCTAGTAGGTTGAGTCCAGTTTGGCATTCAGTGTTCGTTGAGGTCCCCCTCCAATTTACGGCGCCTGATGAGCCACTCTACTGCGCGATGTTAGGGATAGATTTTGTGATTTTTCGGGATCGATCATAGGTTTCCATCTATTTCTCTTGACAGATGTTGTAGTCGTCTGTGTAATACCTCTTCCTGCGGTAACGGATGCCGAGAACCATGTATGCTCTACGCGTTTTAGCTGTTCTTACGCAGATGGAGTGATCCCCGTTTTTTTATTCTGCCGATTACGAACGGCGAAAGTCTTTCAAGACAAATGTCTCCCGCAAAGGTTTTAGCCGAAAGCAGAGGTGGGATTGTTAAAAAAGTTTACTGCTCGAGTTGGACTACCCACAGGGGCGCCGGTGAGGTGACGAGATAAGCAAACTCGCGGACTCTTCCGAGGAGCCACTATCATTATGGGCGGCTTGTCGGTCGAAGTGCTTATGGAATTGCAGTTCCACTTCTTTTATGCAATGCTAGAGACGACGTTGTGTGGCTGCCAGGCCACGGACAGTTAAGGCTGTGGTAGATGCCTCCAGGTTGCGAAGCTCTACCGGAGGCTATCTTCTGGTACCATGGGAGGCAGACCGCCCATGAGCCAGTTCAGTTCTGATTTGTCTGCGGCCTGGTTCATTTCTGCCTGAAATGGGTAGGCCCCTAGTGGGAGTATCGTGGAAACATTTGCGGGTCCAGTAGTCCTGCTTTCAGGTTCCTAATTTTTTAGACCTAAAAAAGTGTTAGATAGGCCTCGTTCTAGCAAGGAGGAAGTTCATGCGCTAACGTGACTTCATATTGCGCTGGATACGATTTCTAATGCTGGATAGCGCAGAGATTGATCCTGGGTGGGTAAACGCTTATTTTTACCATCTATGTGAGATTAAGCCTCATCACCGTGAGATAAAGCCATCAAGTCAGGTGCTTTCGTTAAGCGTTTTAAATTCTTTTTGCTCGAGTTGGGATTCGAATCACGTACTTTGTGCAAAGCAGCTTGGCACATGTTGTAGGACCTCCTCTTCACTCTGATGCACATAGGAATAACACGAAAAATTACTGATATTTATATTCGTTTGTACTATCATCGATTCAGGGGTTTTTAACAGGAACCAATAATCGTTTTAAAATTGCAAATCGAGCTTTCTAAATCCCATATTTTGGGAAAGTTACAGTGCTACAATTGCTGTTGTTGACTTCGGATTATGATTTGAACTGCACGACTTGCTGCAGTGGAATACTGGTTTACAGTGAAAATGGCAGAGGCAATGGCAATCTATGCCTTGGGAAAAATTGTTTGTAGCGCGAAGCGGCTTGGTGTCACAGCTGGTGGCGACATAAGAATTATGTATCTAAATTAAAGTTTAGACAGAAATAAGCTACCAGAGGCAAACAGGAATGAACAGTGTGTGCTTTGCGATCCAAATTTACTGAAACTCGAGCCGCACACGAAAAAAAGTTTGGTTAAATATTGGAGCATGATAGAAGATCTCTTAATGCTAGACGCTTTAACAGACAACTTGCCGTTTTTCAATGGTGTCAAATCGAAGGATGGTGATAATTTTTTACATAATAAGTTTTCGGAGTTGCCCCATGAGCAGTTGCTTATCAAACAGGGCACTAATGCCGACAGTCTCACTGACATAAGAAGGGCAAAAAATAAATCCAGCAGTTGAAGAAGTCACACGTCTATGAAATCGCAAAAAACTGGCAAGCCTACCGAAATGGATGAATTCTGACCAAATACCCCGGTTTCTAAGAAACCGTTCCGGGTTGCTGGTCCCCGATTGGGCACCTCTCTAGGTGGCTAATAGGGTAATGTTCTCCAGAAATGGTGGGTACCGGTAAGGAAAATATTCTTCCGGGTCGGAAAAAATTTAAGGGTGTATCTCCCCACAGCCTTGCAGAAAATTTTATTCCCTAAGATTTCGCAAGTGCGCGTTCAGTGCTCGAAACCAGCAGTGAATATTTAGGGCTCGAAGATTATTAAAAAATGTTGGCCTGGTAGAAGCATAACTAATAGGCCTTCCACTCCAATAGTTATCCTGGATCGCGAACAACCATTAGACTGGTTGAAAAACTGGGAATATGCCAAACTTTTCTCAATGGAGGCATGCTATTTAATGGCATAATAAGAGGGAGCTTAGGGCATAACATCTTAAGGAGCTTGCTCAGCTTGTGTTGCACCTGAGCACATCTTTTTTTGTCAAATTTTTCCTCTTATTTCAATGTCCGATTTTTTCCCCAATGTCCTTCCTTTTTTGGGAGTCATTTATAACAAGTGAGTAAGTGCAAGAGTCTGTCTGTGACAAACTTCTAGATAACCGACCCTATATACCATGTAACACCAAATCTTAAAGTTTCTTGGCTCAAATTCATATCTTATTTGTATAGGCCACGCCCCCAAAAGTGGGCATGGGCTTAAAATCAAAATCAATTAATTATAATTTCGTTAGAATCATGAGAAAATACGCTAAAAGCGAACATTATTTCAGAAAAAAAAACAGTTTTTTCCCAAAAACGCCCCCTAAAAGAGGGCGGAGCTCAAAACTTTGTATAGAGCGAACAAAGCAAATAGCGATATCTTTAACATTTGTCATAAAATTTTTTTTCGATTTAGAGTCAACTTTCCGAGAAATCGGGTTTTGAAAGATCTAACATGTTAAAAGAGGGCATGGTCGATATTGTGGGCGGTCCAATTTTTGCCTTATTAACGGCCCTAGGCCAATATTGTGCTCAGTACAAAAATTTAAGTTCCTGTGTCTAACTTGACCAAAAGGCATTTTGAAAATAATAGTGAAATAGAGGTTGTCTCACATTGAAGCCAGTAGTGGGCGTGGCCGTTGCCCGATTGAGCCAATTTTCACATTTTGTCTGTGCAACAAAAGGACAAAGAGGTATACCAAGTTTCAGCTCTTTAGCTTGATTTTCAAGATCTAAAACCTTCACACATACGGTCGGACGGACGGACGGGCATGGCTTAATCGATTGACATGTCGGTCTCGATTATATCTCTAAAAGGTCTTAAGGGTCTATGGTGATTATTTCACTGTGTTACAAACTGTGCATTAAAATTAATATACCCTCGGTCGAGAATAAAAAAAAAAACAAAGACCAGCTCTAGTCCATAGAAGGAGCATGTTTTGCTGCTTTTGTTGGAGTTGTGTTTAAGTCTTGAACCCTTAGAAAACAAGTGGGAAATTGCAACAGTGGGTATGCAAAAGCTTTAATCCATCCACGACGGATTGCAAAATACCCGACCATACCAAAAAGAAAACTGCCACGCCTCCAAAAAGTGGGCGGGATATAAAAAATAACTGTTGAATGCTTTATACTAGGTGGTTGCATACATTTCGGCCTAAAACTCCGCCTTTTTAACTAAAAAAATCACTTTTTTTAACGCCAGCGCGCAGAAGCGCATACAATATATACACACAAGTTAGAAAATGCTAGTATCTACAGCTTTTGTCATATAATTTTTTGTCAAATTTCATATATATTTATTGAAAAACAGTCATTTTAAGCTAAAATCCCTTAAAAAGTGGGCGTGGTCAATGAAAAAGCTAAAATTTTTTAGCTACCTTAAAGACAATTATAAGGCAATGTTACGTACCAAAAATGAATGCGCTAGCGATATTGTAACATAGCTAAAATTTGCAAAATGTATTTTTTTAAATTAGAGATGGTCGCACATACAGGCCTGTACTGGGCGTGTCTGTGGGCGGATTCAGCTTATTTTCAAACTTGATCTGAAGGACTGGACTTCCAACCAACCCCCATTTCAGCTCTCTGCCTTAAAATTTAAGGCCTAAAAGTTGTTTACATACGGACGGACGGACGGACGGACATGGCTTAATCGATTCTCCTGTCGGTCCCATTCATATCTCTAAAATGTCTTAGGGGTCTACGGTGATTATTTCACTGCGTTACAAACTATACATCAAACTTAATATACCCTGGGTCGGGTATAAAAATAATCCATCAAGTGTAGCATCCATACTTACTGAATTATTGGATCCTGCATTCGGCCGCTGAGATTTTCAAGGTCTTCTATCCTGTCAATAATTGGTCATCGCTTCATCTCAAGTTTATTTTAAGGCTGCTAGAAATACTTGTCTATCAGTGACTATGGATTTCTATTATTTTTGTATTGATCTTCATTAGAGGTGACGAACCCAAGGAATATTCTTATCTAAATCACTGGGGCCTGCCTCTTAAGCAGTACTTAAAAAAAATCTCCTCCGTAGCTACAGGACGGTTGGCTGTGCATGTATATTTGATCCTGATATCCTCTTCTGCTGTTAAGTGTAGCTTTGTGTAATCATAATTTCAGGCGGATGAAGCTGTATTGGGTTTTTTCCTTATTTAAATCAAACCTACGGGCTGTTGATTTATTTATACAAATAAAACAATTTTTATATTATAAAAAACGCCTACCGCAATGGTTGACGGAAAGCAAAGGACACCTTCCATTAAACATTAACAAATCCCAATTTGGCACTGCCAGTTTGTGGGTGTTTTGTAATGAACAAATTTAATTGACTGCTGCTTTTCATGGTGGGCCGAAATTAACGACAAATAATAACGAACCATCCACTTCTTGTCGCAAACATAAATAATTGTTTTCATGCAAATAAATTGCGTGCAGGAACCGTGTCCGGATGTGTTATACCTGGGAAAAGCAGAAATCTTTGCATGCAGAATATTTTTTTTTTTTCAAGGTTGGCCTCCATTAGGAGTTTAATACACAGAGTCCTTTTATCCTTGACTTAAACTTTGAAACCAAATAAAAAAAAAACTTTTCAGATCGTTAATTCGATAAACAATGTAAAAAAAAAATTGCAAAGAAAAGTCATTTATCAATGGAGTCTGTTCCGGTGTTTGAGGGATATTGATGTGATATTGAGCAGAGAAAGCGAAGAAATGTCATTAGCATTCCTTTGGGAAGTCGTGTGTGGCAGAAGTAGGTACGTTAATTTAATTGAATTGGGTTGAAGTGAATTTCCCCGAGGAAAGATTCAGACAGACTGTGAAATGTCGGAAAATGTTTCGGTTTTTAGATAAATTCATGTGTAAGATTCTTGGGGAGGTTAAGTACCTACGCCCCATCTTATCAAATTGAGCAGAAAAGTATCAATAGTCTTCTTTGATTAAGGACTGGGTTATCTCATTTCAAAATCTGATCAGCCATTAGGTTAAGCACTTTGCTTAATTTGTTTAAATAATCTACCAACACAAAATCACTACTTGACAATCACTTTAAGCATGCGAAATTTTTTAAAGCACACAAAATAGCAAAATAAAATACTTTTTATACACAAATTTTTTTAACAAGAATATTTATTTTTTATTTTTTTATTTATTTATCTATTTGCATGTTTTCTATATCACAAATATAAAAATATGTACAAAATGTTAAAAAAAAATATATATAGATGCCAATGAATCACGAATGCAAAACACTTCTGAGAATGGCCTGAAACTAATCAAATGTAAGTAGCATGTTTTTTATTTTATTTAAGAATAATTTAAAAATTATTGTTTATTTGAATTTTATTATACATTTTCAAATTTTATAAACACTAATTTTATAAAAGTATTTTAATTATAAAACTAGTGTTTGAGGTTCCAGTGATACGAGTTACAATGCATAACGAAGGTAAAATTGACTTCGTAAAAATTGTAGGTGTATGAAAATTTGGCATTTTTTTAACTATATTGATCTTGGTTTTTCACCTTTAGTTATAAAACCTCGTTTTTGTAGGTGTAGATTTCAGTGAACATTAAATATAAGATATTGCTAGTTTAGATACCACCAATCCTATGCGTCGGAACCTAAAAAACCCGGATATGAAGATTTTACCTCGTGGCTTAAAATTGAATCCATCAATTCTACTGCTAAAGTCATGTAGTTTTGTACTCATCTGTACTTCAACTTAAAGTTATGATAAGCATGAAATTGCCATCATAAGTTGGCGTTAGGTATAGTCACCATTAAAAATTTGGCCAGAACCAGTTGGCGACCCTGTTTATGGAATTGCTCGGGCTAAGGCTTTTTATTGGTACCGGGGACGTAATAACGGGAAATGTAGTTGGCTCGATAAAAAAACTGGAATCATGAAGCGGTGCACCTACATCAAGGATATGCTCTAGTTCTAAAATATAATTTGGCCACATGCCGGGGAATAGTTGCGTAAGAAATTGACATTTTAACAGGACGAAGCTTATTTCAAACATCGTTTTTAAAGGGATTAAGGGCTAGGAAAGTTGTAGATATGGAATTGTTAACGATCTGAATTTCATGCTTAATTAATGATCGGAAAAAAAATCGGGAGAAATGCAATAATAATGACGAATTTTTCATGTGAGTCACGGATATCCTTGGAATAATGTTCCAATTTCAAATCTTTCCAAAACCTTTGATCGTATGCTTAGAAGTGGCTCAGGTCCATAATAATTTAATTACCAAGATCTTTTTAACAAATATTGGACTTATAACGGAAAATACAAAAAGAAACATATTTTTATTATAATAAACTTTCTTAGGTTTAAACCAAGCTTGTCAAGCTCAATGCCTACCAAGGCCAAAAACATAAACAGCAAAAAAAAAAAAAATAGGACTAGTAATATTAATTTTTTTGTCCTAGCGTATGACATCTCTTTTTTGTGTGGAAATCTTGTGAGTAATGATTACTATAAAAGCAGACTCATAGGGTGTTTCCACCGCAAATCATACAGAAATAAGCGTAAGAAGATTAAAAGTTAATCCCAAAGTGTTTCCACTGGGAACGAGGGAACTATCTTGAGGTTATGCTTTTGTTTTCGGCATTTCTCAATGGCATTACGTCATCTGCGCATCTCCTTGTAAAATTGGATTTTTTTAACTCTCATGCATCAATGTCAACACGTTTGCGATCTTGGCTGCACTGTCGGCTCTGAAGGTGAATGGCTCACTTTGCGAGTTAACTAATCAACTTTTAACGAGTAGGATTATAAACTCAAAGCTAGGTGAGACAACTGCCAGAAGATCCGTCAGCAGGGGAACACCGCAAGGTGGAGTCCTATCCCCACTACTTTGGAATCGAAATGCTGGTAATCCTAGAAGGAGAGGGCTGCAGAGTGATCGCTTATGCAGATGACGTTGCCATTGCTGTGTCGGGGAAGCACCTTAACACCCTCAAAGAACTCCTACAGAATGCTCTAAACAAGCTAACAAGATGGGCTCACAAAACTGAACTAGTCCTATTCACCAGGAAATACAAGATCCCACATATCGACCTCCCCTCAATCAAGGGCACTAGCTAATCTTCTCTGAGGAAAATATCTGGATCTCGTCTTAGACAGAAAGCTTAGCTGGAAGTCTAATATACAGGAAAGAGTCCGGAAAGCTACGGTAGCACTCTTTTCCTGCAAAAAAGCCACCGGTAACAAGTGGGGACTTCAACCCCGTATCACCCACTTGCTATATATCTCGGTCGTAAGGCCGATACTGACGTATGGAACAGCTGTCTGGTGGACTGCTTTGGATAAAGCGGTAAATCGTGATAAGCTAAGCAAGGTCCAAAGGTCAGCTTGCTTATGAGTGGGGCACTCCGCACCACTGCCTCAGCAGCACTAGACATCCTGCTCCATCTAATTCCTCTTGACATCTTCAGCAGACAAACTGCTGCCATCACGGCTACTCGCCTCAAAGCAACCTCTCAGTGGACTAATAGATAGGCCACTCTGCTATTCTGAACACATTCAGATTCCCTTCTAGAAACATGGACCACACCTTACCCCAATTACAATTTGACAAGAACTTCCAGGCAACGATCCCCCCCAGGTCTTTCTGGGAGGACTGTGCGCCTCTGGAATATGAATCGATCCACTTCTACACTGATGGATCGAAGACAAATGATGGGGTAGGCGGGGGTGTATTCTCAGACTGATTACATCTAAGTCTCTCTTTCCGTCTCCCGGATCATTGCAGTGTTTTTCAAGCTGAAATTATGGCGATAAAGGAAGTCTTGTCCTGGCTTAAGAAAAATGTTATATCCGCCAAGGACATACGCATATTTTCTGACAGCCAAGCGGAATCGGTCTCTATAAACTCTAGTGTAGCCTAAGACTGCCATTCATCTCTAAAGGAGATGTCGGAGCAGTTTAACATTTTTCTGTGCTGGGTGCCAGGCTGACGAACTCGCCAAACTTGGAACTACCCTCCCAATTTTGCCTGATAAAGGCTCCGTAGGCATTCCAATTTCGACATGTAAACTCATGATTAAACTGGATGCGATAGAAAGAACAAATCTCAGATGGACAAGTGGTAGTACCTGTCTAGCGACGAAACAGATCTGGCCAAAGCTTGATCTTAAACGTTCTAGGAGTTTGATCGCTGTTAATAGATCGTACATTAGTGCTACAATCGGTGTCATTACAGGACACTGTCTGATAGGCAAACACGCGACAAGGCTTGGTGTCTATTCCAACGACTTTTGCAGGAGCTGCATGGATGAGGAGGAAGGAGAGACCACTCTCCACCTTCTCTGTACATGCCCCGCTCTTTCCAAGAACCGAAATCTTCACATTGGAGCTTTCTTCTATAATGATCTCAGTGATCGCAGCACGAAAGACGCGAAACGTCTCTTACGCTTCATTAATAGCTCAAAATGGTTCAACGAGTAGGCAATAGAGTCAGATCCGCGTGGTATCACAATGGACCTAAGTGTGTTGGTTTCTTTGGATCCGACAGCCACTTCAACCTAACCTAACCTAACTCTCATGCAACTCAGATTCAGAAATAATTAAATTAATTCTTTCTTGGCACCGATTTTTTTAATCTACGAAACGAAATAATCAAAAAATAGGAAAACAAAACGTCAAATATGTTGTTGGGATTTACCGTAGAACCACAGTGATGTAGCTGTGGCGGTAGTAGTAGCGGTAGTAAGAGCTGTCAAAAGTTAAAACACATGTATTCAGTGTATTGCGCACACAATGTGTGTCTGTGGCGGTAGCGCGTAGCTGTGGCGGTAGTAAGAGTTGGCCAACTTTTAACTTTCGTAGCGCTACACGGTGGACAGTTCAATACAAGTTAAGTAAACAATGGAGGAAAAGGACGTCGAAAAGTTTATTGAGATGGTTAAATCTAAAGAAATTTTATGGAATTTGTGTCATCCGTTGTACAAAAATATTAAATCTAGTTCAAACTCAGAGTATCGACCATTGTTTATAAACGAGGTTTTCGTTCGACATAGCCGCGCTACACCATTGTGTTCAATTTTTTTCCGTACTACGCCACATGGCTCCGCGGCTGTACTACGTACTACTGCTACATACCACCGAACGGGGATTGTGGTCCCACGGTTAAGCCCACAAAAGTCGATAGTGGACCAATATGATCAACATCAACCAGCAGTATCAACACTATCATCCACCATTATTTTGTAGTGTGAACACCTTATTGCATTTCACTTTTTTGATAGGAAAAACCACATCCACGTCAACAGCATCCTTTTACACCACATAAGGAACACTGCCGAGTTGATGATACCCAGCTGTCAATTAAAAGTGTGTTGGTTTTACTTCGCAAGAAAATGCACAAAACATGTAGAATTCTGTATGGTTTCATTTGGGAATTCTTGCGTGGAAGAGATTACTTACGCAATTAATTTTTAATCTCCCCGTGCAGGGATTAATATTCGTATGGAATGGATTCCATTCGTATGGGTGGAGAAACCTAAAAACGTCAGTAATATTAAACAAGTGGGAAAGTGCAACAGTGGGTATGCAAAAGCTTCAATCCATCTACGACGGATTGCAAAATACCCGACCATACCAAAAAGAAAACTGGTCGCACATACAGGCCTGTAGTGGGCGTGTCTGTGGGCGGATTCAGCTTATTTTCAAACTTGATCTGAAGGACTGGACTTCCAACCAACCCACAAAATTTCAGCTCTCTGCCTTAAAATTTAAGGCCTAAAAGTTGTTTACATACGGACGGACGGACGGCCGGACGGACATGGCTTAATCGATTCTCCTGTCGGTCCCATTCATATCTCTAAAAGGTCTTAGGGGTCTTCGGTGATTATTTCACTGCGTTACAAACTATACATCAAACTTAATATACCCTGGGTCGGGTGTAAAAACTGCTCGCACCTATAAAAACGCCAAACTTCAAATTTTAAGCCGATTTTTAAATATTTTAAAATCTGGCTGCCAATAACTAGTAAAATCTGAAACGTAAAATCTATCTCCTTTTGCATTTATCGTTTAATACTTTTGTTATATTAATAAAAAAAAAATTAAAATTATAAAGCTTGACTTTCTGAAACTTTTTGAAACACTCGCGCGAAATTTTCTGTGTTTGTTTTTGTGCAATTTCCGTGGAGGCAAGTGAGTCAAATTTTAGTTTTTTTACTGACTCGCCAAAGATGATGGAAATGTTTATGCTTGGCCAAAATTGCTGAATGGATCAGAAATGAGTTTTCAATTGGGAATAATAATGCCTGCATCATTTTAAACCCTTCTGAAAACACCATCGGAAGAATCAATAATTTCGAGATACAATAAATACGTTCGCCTAAGAAAACCAGTGAGTAAGTTCTACAGTGTGTACGCAGAAGTTACAGTCCGTAAAACGGACCGTTGAATACCCCATCCTATCCCACATTGTAAAATGCTGATAGCATTGTTATTTTTTGACATTTTATAAGAAGTGCAAACTTCGAAAAAGCGCGTGGTCCAACCGCCACTAATTACAAACTATCAATTATAGTTACGCTTAAATGTACGTAAAAATGCAATTTTTTGGTTCAAATTCAATATTTTTGAAAAATCGATCCCTAAAAGGGGGCGTGGCTAAAAACTTTGTATGAACGAGATCTGGACTAAAGTCTCGTTTAGCTAATCTCCTACTTTTTTTGTTTCATGCTTTTCTAAATTAGGCTCAAGGCCAGTCGAAATTACGTTTTTCTGGAAAGTTTTAGGTTTTTCTTCAATTCTGCCTCCAAATGTGGGCGTGGCCCAAAGTCTTGTATGAACAAAATGCAGAAAGCGTTTTCCACATAAAATATTAAGCAACATTTTTTCAATTTTGAGTAAAAATATTGAGTAAATTGCACTTGAAAATTTTCCTTTAAAATAGTTGCCACGCCCACCGGAGGAGGTTAACCAATTAAATTTTTCTTTTTTGTGTCCTTAGGAGATGCTAAATGTCAAATTTCAGCCTTTTAGAACGTCTAAAAGTTTTGAAATCTCTGGAGGTAGTTGCACATTTAGACCGATTGTGGGCGTGTCTTTGGGCGGATTTCAAAAATTTTTCGCATAACGTTGACCTTACATACGAAATTTCAGCACCCTAGCTCAAAATTTAAGGGTTAAAAACATGTGAAATACAGACGGACGGACATGGCTCATTCGATTCAGAATTCGGTCTCGATCATCTGCCCTTAGGGTCTTGGGGGTCTACCATTATTATTTCACCGTGTTACAAACTATGTGACAAACTTAAAATACCTCCTATCCTATGGGATGGGGTATAAAGAGAATCGTTTCAGCGTGTTGGTATGAATGTCCATCATCATATTAAGCTCAAATTATTCCATACAGAATGATAGAATTTCCTAAAATAAGTTTTTCAATTTAGTCTGAAAAATTGTATTTTGCTTTTTTTTTATTGTTTTTATTCAAAAAAGGAAAAAAACGCCAGAAATATAATTTCCGGTATTTTTCCAAGCAAACTTTTCTGTAATTTTTTTCCTTCTCCAAAATAAACAAAAACAGAAGTTTTTTGTAAGAAAAGTCTGAAACTTCGGAAAAATGCCAGAAAAATCGGGTTTTTTTCTGAAAAAAAAGGACCGGATTTCGTATACAAAATTTTCTATAAAAAATTTAGGTCTAATTTTATCCTGCGTTATTTCCGGGAGCCGCTATAAACACATGGGTTTGTGAGAAATAAAGGCCTAACCGTTATAAAGTCAGACCTGTGTGTGCTTTTACACGCAATTCGTATGCCACGACCCAAATGCGATATAATAAACTTTTGTTGGCTTAAGCTTATGCCAATCATTTTCGAATCGTTTACTTAAGTTTATTTTGGGCACCGCAAAATGGTTTTTTCGTTGTATATTGACATTCGACTAATCCCACTTAGGCCTATTTATGATCAGGCCTTAACACAAACATTTCTTTGCCTGCCTTTAAAGAACGAATTCTGTTCGAGTTAGTTCAGTTTCAACTTGGAAGTAAACGAGTTAGGTACTCGAATTTGTCGCCTCACGACAGTAATTGATGAATGGATTAATTTTTTAAATTTATTTGAAACAGATGAGTTATTAAGAAACAGATCATCGAGTTCATCAACAGCTTTTATTCTCCAAATTTATCCAATCAGTTAAAAATTTCTAAATATGGTTGTTTATGGCGCCAGAAAATTTAAAAAAAACTTTTGAACAAATTTTTTAATGTAAGTTTGCTACTTTCATTCGTTTTTCGGTCAAGAAAATTGTGATTTGCAAATTTTATGTACGCTCAACAATCATACTTAAAAATTTCTGATTGGTTGGATAAGTTTGCAGAAAAAAGATTTTGAAACGAAACGACATTATTAATGACAAGTGTTTAGAAAATGCGCATCGCATTTTGACATAAACACGATCAATGTTGCCTGTCATTAAGAATTTTGTTTGTCTTTAGCATTTAAGTATTTGTGATAAGCAATTAAAGTTTTCCTTCCATCGTCACCTGAAAAAAAAGACTTGTTCTTTTTCACGGTCCCCACCTCCGTGAGGGTTTGACAAGCCCTCCGAGAGTATTAATTGTCTTGAAAAACTTCTCAAAGTGCCGTTCGGATTCGGCAAAAAATTGTATGTAATTGTCCCCTTGTATGTAAAGAAATTAACACACCTGCATACATTGTTGAGAAGTTGGCCCTGGTTCACCTCGAGCTGTTGCGCCACTCTATTTATTTATTTTATAATTAAAGTTTTGCTTAAAATGTTATCTTCCTTGCTCCAGATACGCAATTGTTTGAGGAAAGTATGGAATCTTTTTTTGTGACACCCAAACAATATCGTTTCGCACAAGTATTTTGGCTCTTTCCCACGAGAAGTTGGTGACAAACATTTTAGTGTTTGTGACAAATATTCCTTTCTTGAGTGCATTTACTCTGTGCTATGATTATTCCACAAGCTTTGGTTATGTCTACACAAAATCGAGCGTTTTATTTACTTACATAGCTGGCATGTTCTAGGCCTATAGGCCTTTCCTAAAACCAAATTGAGCAAGAGATTAAAGAGATTGCCTATGTGAAGGAGCTTAGCACTCAGCTTTTTACACCCCATCCCATAGAATAGGAGGTATAATTAAGTTTGATTCATGTTTTGTAACATAGAGAAATAATCACCGTAGACCCCAAAGACCTAAAGGGCACATGATCGAGATCGAATTGTAAGTCGAATGAGCCTTGTCTGTCCGCCCATCCGTCTGTCTGTCGGTTGTTTTTAGGCCTTAATTTTTAAGCTAGGAACTTGAAAATTGATATCAGTTCTTTCTAGGTCCCGAAGCAGTACAAATGTAAAAATTTTTGAAATCCGCCCACTGACACGCCCACTTTACTTGATAGCATGAAAAATCAAAGTTGTCGTAGGAACCTGAAATTTGTTATGCGATATTCTCGCTTAAGTGTATTGTGATTGGCATTTAAAAAAAAGCCCCCTTGCATTCGTGGTCATATAAAATATGCATTCTAATAAACGGTTTTTACTCGATATATTTGTTTTAAATCCAAGAGGCTTGTACTATGAAATGTTGAGTTATGTGCGTAAGCTATCAACTCAAATTGATTAATTTTTGTCACGCCCACCTTTGGGGTCGTTTTTTTAGTAAAAAAAAATTAATATAAAACTGCAAAAAAATATATGATAAAAAAAATTATGTTATTGAAAAGTTGCTGTCACGCCCCTTTTTTAAGAAAGAAGATTCTTAACTTACAAATTTTTTACACAATTAAAATTAATAGAAACTGAAATCTAACAAGCAAGATTTTTGACGCATTTCCTGTTCCAGGGTTGCCATGAAAGGTTTTTAGAAAAATCTGACATTTATTTGACAACAATTAAAAAAATGCATTCAGATGTTTTTTTAAGTTATATAACAAAATAGTATAGAGAAAAGCTGAAATTCAGTGCAGTTCATTTAGTTTCTTTGATTTCCTTTGGTCAATAATTAAGGAAGGAGATTCTTTTGCCCATTTACAAAGGAAACAGCCTTATAAAACACAAAGAGTTTAGGTGAGGTCCGCGATGCTTAGGTGAGTCAGAAATTCAGAAAAATTTAGACAAGAAAATTTAGAAGAAAATTTGACTGTCATTTTTTATGACAGTCAAAACTCTGATCTCCATTACAACTTTACATGCTTTTTTCACTTATGCATTCTCATAAAAACCTTATGTACTTTTTTTTTTGCTCACAATACTGGGAAGACATAGATTTTTTTAAAGAACGGCAATATGACTGGCCAGACAAAATCTGCCGTGCAGTTTTTTGGATTTTAAGAGTCTGTAGCTGGACTGAAAATTTGCAAAATGCAGAAAAATCTGTACTTATGGCAACTCTGGTCGAGTCTTGCAAGGCCTCCGAGAGAATCATGGTGAGAGAACTCTCAATTTGCCATTCGGAATCGGCCAAAAGCTGTTGGTCACATTTCATGTGTCTTAAAATACCTCTAGCGCACGCAACATTCACCAAGAGCTGCAAAAGTCTGTAAGTAAACTTTTCATTGCCTTTTCGAAAGCTTTAGTTACAGAGGAGACTAGAGACTTAACTACAGAAGAGACTAATGGCCAAATTGCCTTTGTCACTTTTATAAATTATTTTATAAAGTCGGTTGACATAAGCACAATTTACTTTTTCAGTGAAAACGCAGCTCAATCAGTTTAAATCAAAATCCTATAATTTCATCAAAATTAAGCTTTTTTTTTGAGGTATGGCTGAAAATGTTAACAAGAACTTAAGCTGTTAAGTATCTCTTTATTATGTATAGTTCAATGCCTGAGATGTCATATGAGATTTCGCGCAGCCATTTTATTTAGCCGGATACTCAGAAGGCGGCAAGTGATCGATACAATTTTAAGGCCTCCATTCTTTTCTTGGATTGCCAGGAGTGTCACGGACTTTTGAGTAGAATATTATCTTTCTCAAGATTCCCGTATATCAATCTTGCTTCTAAATTTCTTAAAAGTTATACAAGGTAATAGCGAAAAGCTTGTAAACTTTATTTTCACCTTATTTTTACATGATTCTGATATAAGTGTTTCTTCTGAGACCCGCTGTAAAAAATAGTGTTATTAAGTAAAGATTTAAAAAAGGTGATATGCTTCAGAAGCTTTACCTACGCCATAAATTTTCTGCTAGGTTTCAGACCGTAGCGTCGTCCTGCGTAACTTAGAAAGTCGTCAAAAATGCTTATTCTTGAAATATATTTTAGAAATATGCACCCAACGTTTCGTCGGTTTTTGCTATCATCCTCAGTGATCTGCAATAAATATGAATAAATTTTTACATTGAATTAAAGGGATCTATCTATTGACTAAATAAATTATTAACTTTAATAAGTATTGTTTTAAAATA
Organism: Neoascia interrupta; assembly: GCA_947623515.1. Taxonomy (NCBI): domain Eukaryota; kingdom Metazoa; phylum Arthropoda; class Insecta; order Diptera; family Syrphidae; genus Neoascia; species Neoascia interrupta. The sequence continues at coordinate 177,380,942 of OX392463.1, forward strand.
AAAACAAATTGAAATATACAAATTTATGAAATTTTTTACCACAGTGGAAATAGTCATTATTTTCCTATTGTGTTCTCCATTCTACCTTTTGTGAGAACTTTAATGCCAATGTCTTTCTATTGATGAGTTTTGATGAGTTTCTTTACGAAAGGGTAGGCACACTTCAGGTTCAATGCACCTTTCAGTCAGTTCTTAAATTCAATGAACTATGTGACGGGTAACCCAGTAAATCCCAACACAAACGCCCACGTTAATATGACGATAATGTACTCTCTTACAAACAATGCTAGAGGGGAAAAAAATCTCAAGGATAACCTTTCCTATCCCGCCATAATCCACTTGATCGACGTGACCATAAAAAGGTTGAACATGCCTCGCCATATAAGTAGGATGCTGGCGATACAGTTTGCTTCGATGTAGTCCCATAGAAGGTTTATCCCTTGCATTATCCTTTTTTGAATAAGTAGGTGTTTCCATTTAATAATTCACATAACGGCAATCCAAATAAATATGTGCACATATGTTTTGCCAGAAAGTATCCTTCAGCCACAGAAGTTCCGCAGAAATCTCATAAATTATGCTGTGAATGCCCAGTTTGGTTAAGTTTAAGGCATTTCTTAAAATTCAAGTTAGTAACTTACATAAAATTACAAATTAAAAAAAGACAAGAAAAAAAGCGAGTGCACAAAAGTTTTTTTTTTTTTTTTGTTCAATTCTGACGCCTCATCCATTATGCATTCATAAAAGGTGAATGTAACTATGGTTACCGCCAATTTCCAGAATATCCTCAACACACAAAGGACAACCTGAAAAGGATTACAATCACTTCGCCTTTCAAAAGTTCAAACAACTGAACTGCGACCTGAAGATTGGGCGGCGCAAACACCGTCTCAAAACCAAACGGAAAATTTCTTTTTCGCACGTGCGATCTCACACAACAACTTATCTTCTGCACCACTGAAGTAGTAGATTGGAATTCACCGAAGGATATCAGCCGCAAAACTTTATCGACAACACGTTTATATGTCTTTGTTTCTTGTGCGAAACTTTTGCCTCCCGCACCATAGATAGGTGCGGCTGCGGAACTGATCCATCTCATCCCCCCAACTCTTATCCTGTGAAATGGTGGAATTCAAATTTTACACACGTGATGGCAGCGACACATCTCGTGGTATGGGAAACAGCGAATTTACTCCAGATAGATATTATATTCGCCACAAGGATAGGACGACGACGACGGCTGGTGCGGGAATTGTCGAAAATTTGTTCAACATTCAATCACTCTTGGGCGATGCCACTGTGTATATGATATTGTTGTGTGTGTACATATAATAATAATAAGAACCTCCTCCCTGGGTACTTATCAAAATGATTCCCTATTTTATTACACCGAAGGACTTTGAGAAAAATTGACAGAATGACAGGAACAAAAGGATAAACCATCGAGCTAGCTAGCTTATGCTTTATATCGTTGTTACCCACGCACACTGTCGAATCAAATTAACTTGACGAGCAGTATAACAGGAAAACAGGCGCTACAAAAAAAAAAAAAAAAAAAAATGGCTAACACAAAACGAAAAGAAATCGTAAATAGCTTGAGCACTTTCAAGGCACTTTGATCCCCTTTTGTCTTTCGTTGACTGACTTTCGTTTTATATGTTTTGCTCTCATTTCCCCGTTTTGAGTTGGCAGGTTAAAGGACGTGCGTCGGGATATCTTTTTCAAGTATCAACCTTGACACATATTAGTACTCAGTCGTCGGTATTGTTGCTGTTCAATGAATTCTACAAGGATATGAATTATGAAAAAAAATAAATTGAAATTATATCCCGAAGGGTGCGTGTGTTCCCCATTTCTCCTGCACTTGGTTGTCTTATCGTATGAAGGATAAACACTCATAGGCTTCCTATGCCTACACAGTACACCTTGTTGTGCGGGCGCACTTGTTTGTGATTTTTTCGGGCAACGTTGAGGAGGTCCTTTCAGACAAGTAAATGGAGCAAATCAATCGAGCGCTAAAGGATGTATGTTTGAAAAAAAAAAAAAAAAATAAGTCGGAAGTTATAATGACAGAAGGTAATCAAAAAAAAAAAATAGACGTTAATCCGAGCACGTACTTTAAAATACGATATTGGCTCACCTAAACGAGCCGTAAAACCCGAACGTCTTAAATGGTTCAACGGATAAAATTGTTCCCTCACTTCGGCCTCTGTCGTGGTGTGTTAATTTCCTGTCAAGTACATCATTCACTTTAGTAATAATGACCAGCTCTTCAATCTTATCTCAAAAACTGACAAGCGCTCCAGGGTTATTGTTTTTTTTTTCACCTTGGGGCAGTTTATGTACCTGGGGAGATGCTGAATTGAATTCAGAATAATTGTGGGCCCAGAGCTTGTATACTTCTCGGAAATGCATCTGCGAGATTTTAAGATTTGGACAAGCGGAGTCAAGTCATGAAATTGAATTTCCTCAAAATAGTATTATAAAGTTGAAATTAAAGGTTCAAGGGCTTTATTCCAGAGAAATGTTGAATTACTTTCGTGGATCTACTATTTTGAGATTCAATTTCTGAATTCCCTAAAGTATCAACCAGCGATCAATTTCTAAAAAGTTTAATTTGCTATACGCATTCTCCCTGCAAATGCCGATCCTGCTACTCTTCTCTCACAAAAGAATTCTAAGCAAATCTCAAAATCACGAATTCTGAGCAAAATCATCTTGTAATTTCTCATGAAAATCATCATCATCATCATTTTTGAAATGCCGCTTATCCTTTAAAAGGGTCGCGGAGCGAAGGTGGCTAAATGTTCTTTCAATCGTTCTCGATCCTCCGCCACCAACTCAAGAGACTCCGGCGCAATTCCTAGGCGGGACTCAGAGGGGGTTCTTTACATGATCCCACCACCTGTTTCTTGGCCTACCAGGGGGGCGACGCGCTCGCATCTCGGCTAGCATGACCTGCCTAGGAAGTCTGTCAGGGGGCATGCGAACAACGTGTCCAAACCATCGCAGAATCGATCGCTCCACTCGGATAAGTAGCTTCTCAACATTAAGATTCCCCGGAATACTGATGTTTCTCAGTCTATCCCTAAGAGTAACACAGCAACCCACCTGAGGAATCTAATTTTGGCAGCTTGTAGCCGCGATCTAATTGTTTTGGCCATTACCCAAATTTCATGACCATAGATGAGGGTCGGAACGATCACTGAATTAAAAACCGAGATCTTTGCTTTGACACCAAGCTCAGCTTTCCTGATGACCGTACGGCGCAGTTCCTTTACTATTGCTCCAGCTTGGCCAATTCTACAGGACAACTCAGTATCACTCCTCCCATCTTTCGTGAAAAAGACCCCGAGATACTTAAACTTCTCCACCTGTTTTAGTGGAACTACATTTTTGTACAGGGTACACTGCACAGGAGTTCGGGAAACAACCATCACTTCCGATTTGTTCACGTTTACTTTCATCCCAGCATCACCACAGATGGCTGCAAACCTATCCAGTGCTCGTTGAAGTTCCTCTTTGGATAATGCAAGGATGGCCAAATCATCTGCGAAAAGCAGATGGCTCATCGTGATGCCAGCCAATTCGAAACATTGCTCGCCAAGACAGCGCCTCACCATCCAGTCCATATATGCTATGAAAAGGAGCGGCGACAGAACTCAGCCCTGGCGAAGTCCAACGCGCACATCAAAAGGACGGGATTTGACGCCATTTATCCGTACACAGCTTCTGCAGTTTCCATACAAAGACTGGATGGCTCTCAGAAGAGGGCTACTCAGCGCATAGTCCTGCGAAACTCTCCACAGTGCATTCCGAGGGACTCGGTCATACGCCTTTTCCAGATCCACAAACCACGCATAGACCGGTTTGGCGTATTCCCAGGCCTTCTCAAGAATAGCCTTCAGAGTAAAAAAATGGTCGGATGCGCCTCTGCCAGGCCGAAAGCCACACTGTTCTTCCCGTAACAAAGGCTCGATAACAGCTCTGGAACGCGTTTCCAACACCTTCGCGAATACTTTTCCCGGAAGACTCAAGAGAGATATGCCCCTATAGTTGGCGCAATCTCTCCTGTTCCCTTTTTTGAAAATGGGCACTATAACTCCCGTTTGCCAATCGCTAGGTACCTTCCCGCTATCCTAGGCCACGTTAATGACACGTGTAAGCCATTTAACACCCTCTTCACCCATTGCCTGGAGCATTTCTGGCCGGATTTCATCAACTCCAGCAGACTTGCCAACTTTTAGCGATTTAATCGCTTAAGTGACTTCGTCTTCTGTGGGACTATTCTCCGCCCTTATCTCGTCAGCAGTGGGAATGCCATCTTCAGTGCCCTGTTGGGGGTTGAGCAACTCAGAAAAGTGCTCCTCCATCTGCGCAGGACATCGTTTTCATTCGAAAGAAGTGCACCGTCCTTGGATTTAACCCCTTGAATGATATTTAACTTCCTTCCTCTGAGCCGGCGAATGGTCTGCCAAAATATCTTGTTTGCACATCTGTAATCGTGCTCCAACTTCTCGCCGAACTTTTTCATGTCTGTTCCTTGGCTGTTTTGACTGCCAGATTGGAAGTCCTTCGCGCCTCATTGTACCGGGCTCGAGAAATTGAGCTTCTACATTGCGTCCGCGCAATGTAGGCTCTTTTCTTCTCTCTGATGGCTTCTTGAACTCCAGGCGTCTTACGCCAAGCAGTTCTTTTCTCACCACCAGCCGCTACCCCAAGCCACTTCACTGGACAAACATTTCCTGCAGAGGCAATGACTGCCGATAAAACAGCTGCCATTCCTCCTCTACATTCAAAAGGTCAGTTGGAATTTGTTCAAACTTCTCCGAAACATGCTGTGGAAAGCGCTCTCTGAAATCAGAGTCAGCATCCTGCAACCTTTCCCACCGTATGCGGGTCACCAGTCTTGGTTTTCGCCTGGGTGGCAAAGGAATACTGTCACTGAAAAACAATTTACACAGCACTAAGTGGTGATCAGTGGACAACTCAGCTCCCCTGAAAACTCGAACATCACAAATCATTCTTTGAACACACGATGGTACAATAAAGAAATCAATCAGTGACCTCTGATTTAAACTGTGCTTGTACCATGTGTATTTGTGAATGTCTTTGTAAGGGAAAGCGATGTTCATGATGGACAAGCCATATGTACAGCAAAAGTCCAACAACTTCCCTCCGTTCTTGTTTTGATCCGGGTCACCGTGCCTCCCGATCACACTCCTCCAAGTACTGTCATCCGTACCCACATGTTGAAGTCATCCGTCAGGAGAAAGAAGTCCATTTCTGCCACTCTGTCCAGGGCAGCATCAACTTCGTTCGAAAAGAACTCATACTCTGACTCTCGATTTGGTGCATAAACCCGAACCAGAGCCAGAGTCGATCGTTCAAGCTTAAGCTTTAAGATCAGAATCCTTCCCCCTAACGGAATGACATCGAATACATTTTCTAACAACCGGGGGCTTGCAAGTATCCCCACACCCGCCTGTGCAGTCATGTGATTTGGGACGCCAGACCAGAAGAGCTTCCACCCATCATTCGAAGTCTTCCACTTAGTTGAGGAGATGCCAGTTGCATCGATGTGATACTTTTTGACCTCCTCAACCAGTTCAAGTTCCTTCCTCGTTAGCGACGAGACATTCCAAGTGCCAATTTTGAGTTGGTGCCGTTGTCGATTTGTAGAGTTTTCACCTTAACCCTCACTTTGACTTGGCGCTGTCCCCCTCTGCCCCCCGTAATGGATAGCGGCACCATTGACGGGCTGCTCGTAACTTCTTCGGGTTAAACCCGGTCGGATGCCCAGCGGGACATTCCGACCACCAAGCGCTCGCATGCTGACACCCCACAGGCCTAGCTCCAAAGGGTGCCCTGGATTACCAAAATCAGCAAATATCCCAGGCTGTTTTCGTTTTCTTTTCATGGATGGTTGGGGGGGAGGGGCGGGGGGTGCATTTTATACCTAGCTGCCCTGTTTAAATTCAGCCGATCCTAACCTGGACAACAGACCCGACCAGGAAGCCGCTCGTCCCGAGACAGACGCTCCTGGATTTCCATGAAAATTTTTTTTCATTTTCTCATGAAAAAGTAAAAAAATATATAAATGTTGGACTCGTTGAGTTTGGGTACCCACATCTACTACGCAATTGGTTTTCTTTGTGGCAGCACTGGTAGCTTCATGTTAGTTTTTAGTTCTGCATTTTTTATTAGAACTCTTTAATTGATGAAAATTTAAAGAATTCTTAAGACCTTTAAATTTGAAAATAAAAAGGTTGTGGGATTTGATATTTGTACAATGCAAAATTTCACATAACAACTGGTTTTATTTTAAAGCAAATTTGTGTAGGTTTTAGGAACAAATTTTGGAACAAATCTTTAAATTATTCTGGAAGTCGTAAAAGATGTGACCTTTTTAAGTCACTACCTATCACTGACCCTGATTGCACTTTAGGGATGAAACATGAATATTTAAAGGCAAAAACTAACAGGAGCCCAACCTTTTGTTTCTTTTTATGAAAAGGTCTTTTTTAAGCTGGAAGCTGCTTCCATTTTATCCATCACCCATTCAGCTGCAATATCTCCATCACCCAGTCTCGCCAATTGTTTTTCGACCTTTATTATTTTTAATCCTTTGTCATGGATTTCGGTTGGTCGGGGTTGATACAGCTTTTAGCCTGGACAAATAAAATGTATAAAATAACAAAGTGCCCCATAGGATGAACAACTCGCTTTTGTCCTTTGTCGCAGAGGTATTTTGTTTATTCTTGCTCGACACGTACAAATCGTTTATTTATGCCAAAGCATATACCCAACGAAGTGATATTCAATTTATTTGTGGATAGTATGACAGTCCTTTAATAACTGCAGATTTATACTGTGGTTGAGTTTGACTTTTGTTTAGACAGGATCGTGCACGGAATGAAAATATTTAGTTTTCTACTGAAAATTCCATTGAAATGTAAGAGTAAGATATCAGCCAACAAGTCTGACATTCGGTAATGCCTCTTGAAATATCTTTGGGCCAGGAACTTCTTTTACATTTTGTTTAGGTACAGATGGACTCCTTTTACAATTTTAATAAACAATTTGACTTTTAGTAAATTATGCCTAAAAATATGCTAGAAAGACTTTCTCGTTTTGAAGTGTCATTTTATACCCTATTCTTTTTTCCCTAATGGAGTATAATAAGTTTGATACAGGCGAAAATGTAACACAGAAAAACAATAAAGGTAGACCCCAGGACCTCAAGGACATATGATCGAGACCGAATTCTGAGTCGAATGAGCCAAGTCCATTCGTCCGCCCGTCCGCATTTCACCAATTTTTAAGCCTTACATTTTATACGTAAGAAGATCATGTTTCTTCTTTTTTTCCTTGCATAGAAAATCGATGCAGGGCCCACAATATAAGACCTAGCATCTTAATATATGTAATATTAATACAATATTTATTATTTTCATTTATTTTCTCTCTATATAATTTGACAACAGATAAATTTTCGGCCAAAACCATAACGCCCAAATTTTAAAATGTCATAACGCTAAAAATTTCTTTACAAATGTCATAGTGCCCAAATTATAATCATATCGTCTAAACCTCAGTCAGTTAAAGCGACACCCGGAGTCCTTATTTTTTCGGCGTTCTGATATTTTAAAATTTGGGCGTTATGGTTTTGGGCGATAAGACCTATCACGGAAAGGCGTATGGTCTTATCGCCCTAAACCATAACGCCCAAATTTTAAAATGTCATAACGCCCAAAAAAATTTTTAACAATTTGTTGTTGTAAAAAAATCGTCAATTTGGGCGATATGACATTTCATTTGGGCGTTGTGACGCTTAACCCCTTGAGATTTGGGCGATATGTCGCTTTTTTGGGCGTTTTGACATTTTAAAATTTGGGCGTTGTGGTTTTGGGCGATAATACCTAACGCCAAAATTTTCATAATTTTGCTTGATAGGGGCAACGAGTTTGTTTAAGCCCATTTTCCTGTACATCATGTAATGTTTCTGGTTGCAGGCTCTGCAATTTGTCTAGAATAATCTGTTTATGCTGTCTCGTAGTCTCTAGTATGTTTATACACTTTGTCTATTAAATATCACCGTAAAAAAAATGGCGGTTATCTAAATTTGGCAAAGCAACTTTTTTTTTTAATTAATCTTTCGGCAAAATTTCACACAGCTTTCAGTCTCACTTTCCGGTCCAACATTAGCAGCAAAAAGTTATCGAGCAAAGTTCAAAGTTATGTATACAGATTGAGTCTCTAAGAAGCCCCGGAAAGCGGTTCTTACGTTTTATCCTTATTTTCGAAGAGATACGAGTCGATCAATTTTTTGGCCATAGCATCGCTCCTAACTTTCCGTAAGATTTTTCGAGCCGCACAATCTTGCTTTTTGACACAACCACATAAGCAGGATTCAGAAACAAGCTTTGACCTCGCCTCGGGCAGATGAGTTCAGCCGTTCGATTTCCATGTTTATACCCGACCGAGGGTATATTAAATTTAATGCATAGTTTGTAACAAAGTGAAATAATCACCGTAGACCCCTAAGACCATTTAGAGATATGATCGAGACCGACAGGTAAGTCGATTAAGCCATGTCCGTCCGTCCGTCTTTCCGTATGTATGCAGTTTTGAGGTTTTTAACATTGAGCTAGGAAACTGAAACTTGCAGCGTTGCTTGGTTCTTATTTTGTACAGACAAATAATGAAAATTGAGAAGATCCGCTCACAGCCACGCCCACAAATGGCTTGAATGTCAGACAATCTCAAATTTACATTCTATTTTAAAATGCCTTTTAGTCAAGATAGACAAAACATATGAACTCAAATTTTGGTGGAGAGCAATATCGACCAGAAGCCTTTAATTAGACAAAACTTGGACCGCCCACTCTATTGACCATGCCCACTTTTAACATCTGAAATCTTTGAAAACCTGATTTCTCGGGAAACTCATTCTAAATTGAGAAAAATTGTATATCATATTAAAGATATTACCATTTGCTAAGTTTGCTGCATACAAAAAATTCAGCTCCGTCCACTTTCAGGGGGCGTTTTTGGGAAAAAACTGTTTTTTTTAAGTATAAATATTCGTTTTTAACGCATATTCTCGTGATTACAACAAAATTAGAGTTAATTGATCTAAATTTTCAGCCGACGCCCTTTTTTAGGGGCGTGGCCAATCCAAATAATTGACATTCAGTAAATGAAACAGACCAAAACATTTTAAATTTGGTGTTAAAGGCTAAAGAGGGTCGGGTATTTAGAAGTTCGTTACAGACGAACTCTTGCACTTAATTACTTATTTTCAACACAATTAGGCTTGGGCCTTAACGCCTCGTTTTTTCTTCTTCTCTTTCTTTTAGGCGCGAGGTTATGATTTAACGCCTCGTTTGGCAGTCACAAAAAGAAAACAGAATTTGACTCCAAGGCTGAGTGTCCAAATGTATTGAACACTTGCTTAGTCTGACAGTTCAACAGCTGAGAACAAAATCAAAATCGAATTTTGTAATGAATGCACAGTGAACTTAAATTTAAAATTTAAATTTGAGGATAATAATTTTTGGTAGTGGTAGACAACACATAAAACCAAAATAAGCTGAAACCTGAGGCCTTTATTATATTTGATCAAAGCAGAAATGTGATTTGATTGAGCCATGTCTGTTCATCTATCCGGATGTGTGAAGTTTTGTGGGTCTCTAAAATTGAGCTAGAAAGCTGAAACTTAGAATGAAGATTGGGTATTTTGGACTGACAAGTTATGAAAACTAGAAAGATATGCCCACATCCACACCTACCTTTGACTTGAATTATAATAAGAAAACTCAAACTTACATTTTAAATCACAAAACCTTTTCATCCTGTTTGATAGGGCGTAGGAACTCAAATTTTTGGTGTAGAAAAAAAAAAAAATACAGTGGTAAACAAACAAAAAAGTACAGCTCGAGGTGAACCAGGGCCAACTTCTCAAGCACGTTTGCTGTAGGTGTTGTATTCTTCACATTCTAGGAGACCTACAATTTTTCGCGAAATTTTAAGGGCACTTGGAGCTGTTTTTGAAGACCCTCGGAGTACCTTTCAGACCCTAGCGGAGGTGGGGGCTGTGAAAAAGAACTAGTCTTGTTTTCAGGTGACAGACATTTAGAAAACAATTTTCTGTTTCAAAACTATTAGGCTTAGTCTATTTTTTCAATTTCTTACTACGCCTGTTAGTCATTTCCAATTTTTGCTTTACCCTTTCGGAAAAAGAGGGAAGGACATACGTTTTCTTGGCCATTTTTACAATTTTTAAAATTTAAAATTTATAAAACAGGAATTTCCAATTTTTTTTACTACCATTATACTTTTTTTTTTCAATTTTACAACCACCTACGCTAGCAATGGCCACTTTTCTTAAAAAAATCGACATACAGAAGAAGACAAACGATCTTTTTACCTTTTTATAATTTATAAAATTTTATTATAAAAAATTTAATAAAAATTATTATAATTATTAATGTTATAAAACAACTATTTTGAATTTACTTTCAATTCCCGTTAGACATTTTTCCTATAGCACCACCACCTGCGAGCGCCGACAGTGGCTGTTATTTGTTTAAATTCTATGGGCTCCTTTTTTTACTTCGTTTTTTAATTAGGCTTAGAAAAACTTAAGGTGAAAACGACAGCTAAAAAAATTTTTAAAGCAGCTTTCTCAATTTTGAAAAAGATCGCTTCTACCGTTAAGATACTAGAAGATTTAAAAAAATATTTTTAAAGAGGCTTTAGTTTAGTCTCAGAGGTTTTTGAAACTTTAAAATTCGCTATAGTTTTCCTAAACATTTTGAATAAGTTCTGACACCTAGATTTCTGCAAATAATACCGGCAATAGGGCAAGGGAACACACGCTATTTCCTGCACTTTTTCGTCAAATTTTCACATTTGACGAACATTTTTACGTCAAAACGGCAGTAGTAAAATTTTTTCAGAAAAATATGACTTAAGCACTTGGTTGACTTTCTTTTATCGCGTGTGTTCAATATCGACTTTGTTCAATAAGCGGTTCAAACATTAGGGCCTCAAACACTTTGGAAAACACCATCAATTTTAAACGCTTCATTTCTCAAAATTTTTCAAATTTAAAAAAAAGTACTTTTTCAAAAAAATTCAGTTTTCCCAAGTTCCATTTTTCAAGTTCTTGCCTTCTAAACTATTTAAGAAAAGTCCTGTAAAACAATTAATCTATTTTCCCATGAAACTTCAAAGTGTATTTGTTTTTAAAAAAAAATGGCCCTCGGTGGGTTTTCTGGCGGTTTAAAAGAACACCAAATTTTGTGTGCTATTAAACCGTGTATGTTAAATTTGTGAAAACAAAACTGAAAAAAAATATCAACTAATTCTTTAAGAAAATTTTTGTAAAGGGTATTATATGCCTTGACAGTGAAAATAAGTTTAACAAGTGAGTAAGTGCAAGAGCATACCGACCCTTTTTACCGCGTAACGCCAAATCTGAAAGTTTTTTTTTGGCCCGAATTCATATATTGTCTGTAAATTTTTTGTATTGATGATGTCCAAAAATGGGCGTGGGCTGAAAATTAAAATCAATTGTAAAAGCAATAATTATTTCTGAAAAAACAGTTTTTTTTTCTAAAAACGCCCCCTAAAAGTGGGCGGAGCTCAAAACTTTGTACGAAACAAACTTTGTTTTATTTTAGTTAAATATTTGTCATAATATTTTTTTCGATTTGGAGTCATTTGTTCGAGAAATCGGGTTTTTAAAAGATCTAACATGTTTAAAGTGGGCTGGGTGCGGGCTGTCGAATTTTTGCCTCAACAAAATGTTCCTGCCAATATTACTCTGCACCAAAATTTGAGTTCCTACGCCTTGTTTACCTTGTCCAAAAGGCATTTTGAAAGGAAATGTGAAATAGTCGTCGCACAAATAGTTGTCGAACATTGAAGCCAGTAGTGGGCGTGGCCATTGGCGGATTTAACCACACTTCTCACACTAAGCCACGCACCAAGTTTCAGCTCTCCTTCAGGTTTTGAAGACCTAAAACCTTCACTTGTACAGAAAGGCCGACGGACGGACATGTCTCGAGACCTGGCGGTCTCGATCATATCTCTAAAAGGTCTTTGAGATCTACTGCGATTATTTAACTGGGTTACAAACTATGCATTAAAATTAATATACCCTGGGTCGGGTATAAAAAAGAGCCCTTAACTAGTAGGAGGCACAGCTGTGTACACATTCCAAATACAACTTAGGTCAGGTAATACTTATGTCTTTAATATTTGCCAAACGAGTTTCGAAATAGAATAAATCAGGGCTAGAAGTGATATGATAGAAATGGCCTATGTAGATCGTCAGTACTTTACGTGCCGAACAAAAAGTTGTAAGCGCAACTGGGATTTAGTATGGGTCATTTAATGTATGTTAAAAGACATTTCGTTACAAGTATAAACCTAGTATATATATACTTGTAACGAAAGTATACGAAAGTATATACGAATATAAAAGACATTTCGTTACAAGTATAAACCTAGTATATCATCAGGCTGAAAACATTCTAGTGTTTGAATTACCTACACATAATTATTTTTTCTTAAGTCAAAGTTGTATCACACTTGCATCAAATTATTATTTGCAAAAATCAAGTTTCGACTTTAAACTCCTCGAACCATTTCTTCCAGTTTCAATCAACATTATTTGCCTTAAATTCTTTTCCAGCATCCAGTACTAGTGACCTGTCGTTCACAGTTAATACTCACACAAAGGCTCTCGATGTTTCGGGTCTACCGGACCCTGCCGACCCAAAAGCACCACAAATATTGGTTAGTTCTTCGAATGAATATAAAAGGGGGCACGAGTAATTCTCTTATTATTTTCTTTCATTCTAGACAAATTCCTTGAGGAAGTCTAAGAAGACAAGGGATGATCCTGCTTCGCTTTACAAGGGTCCAGGCGGAGCTGAATTACCCAAAGAGGTGCTAAACGATTTGACTCAATTCACTAGGAAACGCAGTCATGCTGTCATTGATGTGTGGTGGTTGTACGATGACGGTGGTCTTACCTTGCTCTTGCCGTACATTATAAGCACCCGAAGGACCTGGCAATCTTGCAAACTAAGGTAAGTCCGTCCCAACATACATGTATAAAGTGAAATTAATTTTAATTTCTAATTGATAATACCTGGTGGTAATGCTTAATTGAATAAATTTAAATATTAACTTCATGGAATTTTAGTTTCCACAAAAAAAAAAAAAAATACTGACACCGATAATCTCACATAAGCTCTAAAAATTAATTGCACTGAACTAATTAAAATATCATACTCGTAGAATCAAGTTTATTAATTATTATTAGCTAGTTGTGCCCTGTGTGGCTCTGAAATTGTGCGGTGTGGTTGAACTCTGATCCATATTCAGAATGTTCTGTTTGAGTATTCAATTAGGGAAAAGCGCGCCAGATTTAACTTTATTATGCATGCAAATACTCCTGCTGATGACTGCTGTATGCCTAAGGTTTTGAGGTGTGTTCGCGGTATGTCGGGATGTAGGTAACTTACACATTGGAAATCCAAATATTTTCTTATCTGGAATTGTGATTTAACTTAACGATAAAGGGAAGAATTAATTTTCCCACGATAGAGTTAGACATATGCACATTAAGCACATTTTGATTATATCCTTTTCAATTAAAAGGAAACAGATTGCTTATAAGTAACTTGTGCGTCTATGTAATAAGCACGTCGATGAAATCAGGCAATATTTGTATCGAAAGAAAATGAAAATGGTGAGAAAAACTAATTCGTTTGTACAAAGCATCTGAAATGCAAGAAAACATGCAGCAAATGTTTTCCCTGTTCGAAAAAACCCCCCGATAAATAACGAGCTGTCATCTCTCAATCGCGAGTTATACTCGCAAAAGGGAAACAAAAACTTTACAACATGGCAGTTGAACTCACCGTAGCCTCTATGCCCTTATACACAGGATCAACTTATTGGTTCATTGTCAATCCATAGTGCTTTTGCATTGATCTTGCACCATAGAGTCTTGTAGTTTGACTTTTTTACTATCTGCTACTCTATAGGTTGGTTGAAAAATGCTTTAGGAGCATACCCATACTTAATATCTTGGGAATAGAACAAAACTGCTCGCCTTCACGGCTTTATTTTTCCCAAAATACCTAAAATTAACATGAGTTATTGTATCAGAAAAACTGATTGAAGATCAAGATAGCTTTCTGCTTTTTTAAGAAAGACTTGTTCAGTGATGCCATCTTCACGACGATTGTTGGAAGTTCTAGCCGTTATAGATGAGCATATCTGTAAAACGCCTTTTTTGCGGAAAAGCAGAAGTTTTAAAGCAGGTTTTTAAAAGCAAAATTGTGAATCCACAAGGCAACCTGGTGGTAACCAGACGTTCGAACCGCCAATCGTAGGCTAATCGAAATCTAATATCTTGAATACGCACACTTTCCGAGGTGCAAATATGTCTTAACGTTTTAACGAAAAGATCGTCGTCAGACAAGTTGAACGAATTGAAGAGGTCCAAAGCATCTTCTCCAATCGTATTTAAAAACGTGTTGACTCGTGTTATCTCATCTTTGTCCTTTACTTCCGCAGCAATTTCGAAAATCGTGTAGTTTTGGCGAAATCTTTTCCAGTTTTCTGCTAGGTTGCCTTCCAGCTTTAGGGACTGAATTCTGCGAAGATATTCCATCTTGATTCGGTTAATTGGAATTTGAAAACTGTCTTCCCCTTTCTTGCATTTAATATTCACTTTGGCGAATAATATGTTATTACAAGCGTAGCGCGAATAAAATTATTCTCACTAAAACTTTACGCGTAAATGCAGGATTACTTTAATAATTTTCGATTTATTCATAAGAGTTCTGCAAAGACTGACTACGCCATGTGGCATCCAATGTCACAACAAGATGGATGTAGTGTGGATCTTGTAAATAATCAAAGACCGCTTAGCTCTGTGTCTACAATACGAATGACTTTATTTCCTTATAGTATACAAGAGTCATATAAGTTACAATAATTGATGAGGAGAGTTGTGCATGTAGAGTACAGTGGAGTATGGATAAACAGAACACCTAAATATCTTATGCTACACTGCCAGCTGCCAAGAAAAGGGAACTCAATGCAGGATGCCTCAGAACACCTGGATTAGCCGGAGCCTACCCAGAGCACTTTGTGAGAGATCCTCCGCTTTGCATGTATTCCCCCAGATGTCAATAAGCCAGCGGAGCCCATACCGTGACACAATCAAAAGCGCGGCTGAATCGACTTTACGCTTTTAGCCCTTAAAAATAATTCTTCGTATAACGTTCATTTTGTGGATAGGGGGTATGCGATGACGTTGCAGCGAAATACAAAAACAGCGTACAAAGGGCATCAAGCCAAGAAAAAAGAGGAGAAAAGGTTATTGCGTAGAGAAGCGGACCAGGCGCAAACTCCCAGATCCCAGGAGATCGAAGAGTCAAAATTCAATAAAACCGCTAAGCAACTGGCTTCTGGCTAAAAAACCGGAATGAGCATCGAAGCTCAGAGAACTGTTGAAAAATTCAAACAGAAACAGATTTTCTAGAAGGTGCCTTATGAGCATCATGTGGAGAGAGTGGAAGACAAGCAAAAGACAGATGAAACTGTACCAGAGGTAATCGAATGCCCAATCGAGCCAGAAAAAGTCCCAATAAAGAGAAATCCTTTCGCAGCCGCTTAGGACAAAAATTTCCTGATGGTAGCAGGTAGAAGCTAAGAAGTTCATCTACCTCGGGTCTAACAGCTAACATCAACTCCACAAACGACCTCTTAGTGAAGATTTCTCGAAAAACAACTCGAGGAAAGTGTTGCAACTTTGAAGTGGCAAAACCGATGCGTTCAAAACTCCTCTAACGAAAGACGAAGTGAAGCTTTGCCCGTTCTGCTGGACGTTAAGTAGAGAATGGAAACTAATAGTTGGCTCTTTCGAGAGGAAAAATCTACGGCAATTATATGGTCCTGTGTGCATGGAGGAAAAGATACAACCAAGAAATCTGTGTGCTGTACCAAGATGTGGATGTAGCAAACACGCGTACACTACATTATTGGCTCGGTCACATTGAACGGATGGATTAACGATCCATTCAATGTGACTATGGATTAACCAACGCTCCTTCTAAGAGGGTCTTCGAATCCAAGCCCACCAGGCTTGAGATGACAAGGAAAACCGAACTTCTGTTTTAGGGACCAAGCCATTGCGGATGCCAGAGCAACTGGTCTTGGCAATTGAAAGCAGTCTAGTCAGGATGTCTAGATAAAAGGATAAAAGGCTTCTGTGAATCAGGTAGTTACTGGAGCCCTATGTTGCATGCTTCCGGAGATACGAATAATACGAATGATAATACGAATTTCATATGGATGTGCTGGGATAATGAAAGGAACTCATCGACAATCACATCTCCGATTTATCCGCTCTACAATCTTGAGCATAAACAAAGGCAAGCTTATCGTTTTCAGGTTCTTTGCTGAGTTTTCACAATTAATACCACATATCACTTGGCCTCCTCTACTTGTTTCGGAAACGTACCCACAGCCTTAAGCAGTGCAGAGAAGGTTGCTGCAATATCATCAGTCTCTGATGCTATAAGAGGAGCGAAGGAAACCAACTCCCAACCCACAATTTTTTAACGTTTATAACCATGACCTCTCCCTTTTTCATTCCTCGTGGGCGTAGTTCGATGAAGCTTGAAGAAAGCGTGTTTCCGTGAGCTCATCCAGCGTTTTCTCGTTTGATGCGGTCCGCTAAAGAGATTATTTTTTTTCGGCGCCGAGACATTTCGATTGCAAAAGGTGGTTAAATTTTACAGGACGATGTTGATTTTGAATAAAATACAAATTATTTAGGAAATTATTGTCATTTCTTTTTGTTATGATAGTATTGGTATGGTTCAATTATCTATGGAACAAAATATCGGCCAAATGGCCACCGCGACTTCGGCGGCACACCTCCATCCGATGGTCCCCAAATTTTCGATGGCGCTGAAGCATAATTGAGGTTCTATGCCGTAATGTGCCGAATTATCTCATCCTTTAGCTCTTGAATTGTTGCTGGCTTATCGTGGTACATCTTTTCTTTTAAATAACCCCAAAGAAAAAAGATCCAAGGTTATCAAATCACATGATCTTGGCGGCCAATTGACATCGCCACCACGTGAGATAATACGCCAATTGAATTTGTCGCGCAAAAGAACCATTGTTTCGTTAGCTGTGTGGCAAGTGGCACCGTCCTGTTAAAACAACATATCGTCTACATTCATATGTTCCAATTCGGGCCATCAAAACGTCGTTATTATTTCGCGACGTTGGGCACATCGACGAGTTGAGGTGGACGGCCTTCAGTCACACAATCGCGAACAGCAGCAATATTTTCTGCAGTACGAGCTGTACGAGCATGCAATGGTGTTTTCACATCCACTACGGACCCGGTTTGCTCAAATTTTTTCACGATTTTTCCGATTGTACGCACATTTAGACTATTGAATTGACCGACAAAATCACGAAGTGCACGATATGCGTTTTGATTTGAACGCCCATTTTCATAATAAGCCTGAATAACTTTAGCGCGTTGCTCGATTGTGTATCTTACCACGGCTCAAATTGAGTTAGTCTGAGGTTAAGAAAAGTCAAACGAAATGCAGAAAAAACCTTGGCGTTTAGGTGTGGTTGACATTCAACATCGGCCCTTAAAATTTAAACTCCCTTTAGATTCGAGAGATTTTGAAGATTCCTAGCGTCTATTTGAAGAGCGCCTTCCTTGCAACGTTTCTTCTAGATTTTGAGCCCTTGATGAGCGCTCCGATTTTGGAGCTCCACCATGGAGGACGTTTATTCCTTCCTGTGTGGTTGTGTTCGGGTTAAATTTTTCAAAAGAGCCAATGGCTCCAACAAATTGGCTGTTTCGTCGATGTCTTATTTGGTGTTGGGATTCCTGGAGCAGGCGGTAGAGCTCTTCCTCTGTAAAGTTTTCTCGAAACTTAAGCAGAAAAGGATTTATCAGTTTTTCCTCTATTAAAGACGATAAAATTTAAGTAAAATACAATATCAAACCACACCTGTAGAGTTCAATTTCACTTTTAGAATTAAAACACGCAACACTTTATTTGTGAAACACAACTTATCTAAGTTCCTATCACAACAAATTCAATTTGACTACTTAAAATTTCGCACCTTACCTATTTTCAATAATTTTTAAATCCCATCCCATAGGATAGGAGGTATATTAAGTTTGTCACATAGTTTGTAACATGGTGAAATAATAATGGTAGACCCCCAAGACCTTAAGGGCATATGATCGAGACCGAATTCTGAATCGAATGAGCCATGTCCGTCCGCCCGTATGTCACATGTTTTTAAGCCTTACATTTTGAGCTAGGGTGCTGAAACTTCGTACGTAAGGTCCGCGTCATGCGGAGCAGTACAACTGTAAGAAATTTTGAAATCCGCCCAAAGGCACGCCCACAATCGGTCTAAATATGCAACTACCTCCAGAGTTTTCAAAACTGTAAGACGTTCTAAAAGGCTGAAATTTGACATTAAGCATCTAATGAATTTAAGACACAGAAAACACAAATTTAATTGGTAAACCTCCTCTAGTGGGCGTGGCATCTATTTTAAGGGAATGCAGTTTTACTCAATATTTAAATCAAATGCAGTTTACTCAATATTTTTGCTCAAAATTGAAAAAAAATTTGCTTAATATTTTATGTAGAAAACGGTTTCACATTTTGTTTAAACAAGACTGTGGGCCACGCCCACATTTGGATGCAGAATTGAAGAAAAACCTAAAATTTTCTAGAAAAACTTAATTTCGACTGACCCTTAGCCTTATATAGGAAAGCATGAAACAAAAGAAGTAGCAGGTTAGGTAAACAAGATTTTCCAGATTTCGTTCATACAAAGTTTATAGCCACGCCCCCTTTTAGGGGTCGATTTTTGCAAAAATATTGAATTTGAACCAAAAAATTGCATTTTTACGTACATTAAAGTGTTACTTGGAAATATCTGTGGTTTGTAATTAGGGGCGGTTGGACCACGCCATTTTTCGAAGTTTGCATTACTTTTAAAATGTCAAAAAATAGAGCTATGCCATCAGCATTTTACAATGTGGGATAGGATGGGGTATTCAACGGTCCGTTTTACGGACTGTAACTTCTGCGTGCACATTGTAGCACTTACACACTGGTTTATTTTATCTCTCGATGTCCACAATTCAAAGGTTCAAAAACAACTGAAACAACACTATTTTGTATAATCATATCACTTTCACTTTATATAACCAATCCACTGCCCGAAGTTTTGCCGATATACCATGGTTAAAATTCCACTCAGAGCATTAAGCTTTAAAGATGTATTCTTTTGCCATTTTTTAGGGACTTCCTTGCTTTTTTGTGTTGGTTCAGCATATTTGCAATTTTAAAAATGAAAACTTCTTTTAGTTTCAAATTTCGATTGCTGTTATTTCAACTACTCGACTACTCAATTCAATTCAATCCTTTTATGCTTGTGCTAAAAAATCTGCGTCGAAATTCCATCTCAACTCAACTCAAACCCTCGACTTTTGTATACAAAACATGTACTCAAAATCGTCACGTTTTGTCATTATATCACAATAATTATCTCTAATCAATGGCATCACCGAAATCCGAAAATGTTTTAGGCAAATTTTTAAACAAACATTTAACATTTAATGTTTTAAACAAACATTTGCTTAAAACATTTGTTTTTTTTTTTTTTGGAAGAAATCCGAATCCGTGACAAAAAATAGGGGCTTGTATTTAAGAATTAAAGGGTACCTCCTCTCCCCGCAAAGGGAGAAGCGAGGGTGGGGGATTTTGCCCCCAAAAGATGACCGCCTTTGACCGAGTAACTTTAGTCTTACGTATTTTCCAGTAACCCACATCCCTGCAGAAATAAAAGTATAGAAAGAAAGAAATGACTCACCCTGTGTACCGATCTGGGTGGAACATGGTGCGCTATGAATCATTATTTTGCTATGATTGCCAAGTGTGAAAGAAATGTCAAAACTGGGCATTGTTCTATTCATACACCCCTTCCTTTAAATTGCTTAAAATATGGAGACGTCGTTTAAAGTTTCGATGGGTTTATTATTCCGAGACCTCCAAGAAAAAACGATAAATAGAGGGAAAATTTCGATACTCGAAAGTCAGTTTATTATCGGTTCACTCAATTGACAGTTAAGTCTGTTCGTATAATAAAACGATGCATGAACTAAGTAAATCCTGCGTGCCTCTTCGCATCTTGTTACCACATTACATTGCCCCCCTCTTAGTTTTGCTCATCCCGAACAAGTACATCATCAATGCTTTCGTGGTTACATTCCAGGCGATATGTGTGGATAATTTATATTTTTGGATCTGGTTGCATTCGGAATATGTCATCATAGATTCGCGTAACAATTTTGTAAGGCCCTTATCAGTCCTCATACAACTTGTCGGATTTTGAGGTGGTTTTCTACGATGTAGGTTTCAAAGTCATGCCAGATCACTCTCGTTGACTTCCGCTGCTGTTGCTCGCTCGTAACCCTTGTATTGCTTCTGCTCAATCTTTTTTCTAAAATCCACCAATTAATTCTCCTCGCGTTTTGAATCTTCAATAGGGTCTCCGAATTCAAGCTCATTTTGTGACCTTCCAGAGAATTTCAAATAGAGTAAGACCAGTTGTACGATCTACGCATTTCGGTAGGCCATTAAGACAAAGGCACTCGCCCATTTATTCTCATTCACGATTTTGGAAAAATGTTCTCTTAGGGTCTTGTTAAAGCGTTCCAACATTCCATCTGATTGAGTGAAGAAGTGTGGTACGTCTACACCATCTTGTAAATGGAGAGAGTCCCACTGTGTCCAGTTTACTGTGTCCAGAATCCTTCCTTTCACGCATATGAATGACGTCTCTGTCAAGATCCTCTTGTTGTACATTACGTAGCTCCCCAGCACTTCAAACTTTTGCAGGTTCGCCCTTTTTCTTTTGTCAAACGCAATTGTTAGAATTGGACTCACGCATGGTCTCCGAGCACTGGACACTGCGTCCGCGACACAGTGTAGTCTTCCTTCGCAATTCGGTTCCTCATAATTCTATGACTTTTAAAGTTGTTTTAAGTGAATTTGTGAAACCCGGTGATATTTGTTTCACTTTAATCACTTTGGTCTTGCACAGGGCTATACCCTTACATCTTATTCTCATCCAGGACCGGGTCAGTTGCACTATGGCTTTAGTTGTTCCTGCTTAAAAAGTTTCAACTGCTGGAACTCAGACAATTTACCTCAAGCTTTTATATTTCTTTGGATGGCGTAAACTCTTGATAAGGATTTTACACCTTGCATTCTACTTAACCAATATGCAATTGAAAATGAAACCACTCTTCCAAACTACCATGACCGATTAATTACATAAATTACCAATTTTTCTCCTTCCCAGGGTATACGCGCTGGCAAATAAAAATTCCGAACTTGAATTCGAGCAACGTTCCATGGCCAGCCTGCTGTCAAAGTTCCGCATCGATTACTCCGACCTACAACTCATACCGGACATCACGAAAAAGCCACAAGAAAGCTCCACACAGTTTTTCAATGAGTTGATCAAGGATTTTGTTGTTTCTGAAACCAATGTGAACACATCGACAGCCACAACACCAATGAATGAAGACGAAGGTAAACTAATTACCAGACGCTGACGCTTAATTAAACTCGTCCTCCCCCCCCCCCCCCCCCCCCGTTCTCGTTTGTGTGTCAAGTCAATCACATCTGTTTTAATTACAGCACCCACCACCGAGGACGATCTAATGGCCGTGCAGGACAAAACAAATCGCTACTTACGACTACGCGAGTACCTGCTCGAGAAATCGATTAAGTCCGATTTGGTGGTGATGACACTGCCAATGCCCAGAAAGAACATTGTGTCGGCGCCCCTCTACATGGCGTGGCTGGAGAGTCTGAGCCGTGACATGCCACCATTCCTATTTGTGCGTGGCAACCAGACGAGTGTCCTCACATTCTACTCGTAGTTTATTCTGCCCCACCCCGAGTTCTCTCTCTTATTTGTTTGTGTGTTTATGAAAATTTATTATAATGTTTTCTTTTCTCCTTAATTTAAGTTTTTAAATATTTAAGGACACGAAATAGGTTATAACACGTTTCAAGCTATATTTTATGTAATTCTGTTAAAATTTTCGTTTTTAATTTCAAATAAGAGAAATTATTTTTATAACAAAACAAAAACACAAATTTACTAAAAAAAAAACATTAGTGAGTAAGTTAAACGCTTGTAAATTAATTCACCTAGAAGACGAACAATAAATCCCTTTTCGAGTTGTATACGCAACCCACAGGACTGTGGCTGATTATATTTTAATTGTGAAGACATTCGCTGAAACTATGTAGCATTACGGCTGGATGGCGACACAATTCAAGTCAATGACTCTTTTTTTGTTATGCGAAACCACTTGAAGTGGTGGGGACTGTGAGACGTTCCCGGAATTGCTGAACAACAAGTATAGGTAGCTCATTGGCTTTTGGGAATTCTTTAAGTAATTGTCCTGTCTGTTAAGGAAAAATTATACTCACGGTCGGGAAGAGTCAAAACCGAGCCACCTACTCTGATTTGTGTGTTCGTGGTAAGTGGCAAAACGTGATAAGCATTACGGTTTTCACGTCAAGGATACTATGTCAGCATTTACGTTCTCTTGACAGGGTTATGTGCCGCTGATGGTTTAATGCTCTCCATCACTCCGGCTCTGCAATATAAAGTTGTGCGGTGGGGGGCCTTACGTAGGACGACTGTTTAGTGGGAAGCCAGAGCATGGAATTGGAATTAGCTGAAGAGTTTATGACGTGCGTGATGCTTATTCGTGTAGGAGGTTTAGTTGCAGACTCTTAACTTCAAGAATATAGTCAAAGCGATTATAGAGCTGTTTCGTGTCGAGGATTGTGTTGTGCTACGCTCCCATGATGTAGAAATGACATATTAGGCAGGAAATAGTTTTTGCCATAAATAGTGGTGAACAGGTTAATAGCTCATACTCAATACGGTTTCTACCTTTAGTGGTAGCAGAAAATGGCTTTAAATAGATCAGAAATGAAAAAGTGATAAAACTCGCTATGACGCTAGTTAGAAAAAACATTCCTGGGATGTGTTTTTTTTTTTAGTTTTATAAAAAAAAAACAGATTTTCTTTGAATTTTAGGCATCTCAACTTTCTACTACCCACTTTTGATCCTTTGCTTTAGTTTAAATCACAGTAGGCAGCTTTAAGTCCATGTGAACTGGGGACTTGGTGCTTATGTTAAAAATGCATAGTAGAATCGCAGTTTGAAGTTTCTGAGGACTTGGAAAAACCATCTCTAGCGATTGTATAACTGCGAAGACGAACTCAATCCCGATGTCAGACTTAATGAATTGTTCAACCCGGGCGAAGAAGCTACCGTCGCAGCATACAAATGCCGACCTGGATGAGGTAAAAAAGCTGTGCAACCAAGCAGACTGAGCTGAAGGCCCCACATGCCGATTTTTTGAAGCTGCTCGCAGTGATCTGACTAGAAGCATGCATCAGGTCATCTAACGGGTGATTTTTTAAGAGGTTGAGAACTTTTTTTAAAAAAAAAACACAAAAAATTCGAAAAAATTAATGAAATATTTATTTGAATCGATAGTTTGAACTTTGCAATTTAATGTTTAAAGATAATTTCATGCAAATGTTGGCCGCGGCTGCGTCTCAGGTAGCCCATCCGCTGAGTCCAATTTCGGCATACTCTTTCACACATATCGGCCGGTATCTCACGAATGAATGCATGGATGTTGGCTTCCAGTGCGTCAATCGAAGCGGGCTTGTCCCTATAGACATTAGCCTTGACATACCCCCACAAAAAATAATCTAATGGTGTCAAATCGCACGATCTAGGCGGCCAATTATAATTTGGTCACAATCTTCCGAATAGACTGCTCAGAAGGTCGAGAATGCCGAGCATAAAATGGAAGCAGCGCGCGATGAACATTTCGAACCGAGCACGAATTTTGATAGTAAAATTCAATAATTTGCAAGCGTTGTTCATTTGTAAGACGATCCATGGTTAAATTGCAAACCAAACTGAAGCTGTTTGACAGTGACACAAGGTACTAAACACACGTCAGCTGTCAAAACCAGTGTTGCCAAAACCAAACCAGCTAAAAAATCACCCTTTATAAGACGTATGGTCTGAGGAATGCATGCACAATGAATTAAACCTGAGCATTATTAGCCCGATCCGCCCCCAGACTGGCAGAGGCATCTATCTCCTGAAAATAGCATGAAAGGTCTTTTCTGCTGTACCGCGTGAACGCTTCAAACCAGAAACAGAAAGGTTCACATCAGCGTGGCTATACACCAAGAAAGTCCAACAGCGATCAAAAATATTGGGATAGCGGCGAATAGCCGTGACCTTTCATTGATTTCAAGGCTCCGAGCTATATCGGACAAAGTCTGGTTTTGAAATTCCTGCCAAAATTTTTGTCAGTTTGTGCAAGATGATGATGGAAAATTCACGCTGCCCCGTCAAGATCTCACCATCTCCTTTTATGTCAAATAAGGACTTAAACGCGCTGTCATGTGACTTCTTCAACATCATACTTGAGACAGTTGTGCGGTACTCCCACAAACTATAATCGAGGCAAAATGGCATCAAAAAGACACCATCTTTCTGTACGACTAAAAGTTGAGTCAGAAAATACAACATTATCCCAAACGAAGTCAAAAGTTTGGGCCTTTCGTCAAAAATGTGAAGAGTTGTGCCTCACCCTCAATTTCCCATCAGACAAAGCCAATCTTCTTGCAGCGCATCTAGTTGCCAGCTCTACGCTACCAGTTTGTGTAATATCTCCACCTGAATTTGAAAGCGTTGAATACACTGTGGGACTGATTCATTTTTGCATTCATACAGTCAAAAAAGTAGGTGCTTAAGGATTTCAATATTAACAAATCCGGGGATGGAATATCCCCGATTTTTCAGAAAGGGTGTTCTCCCACGCTTCAAATCCTTGCTCCTGGCTCTTCGAACGGAGAAGCGGAACGGCAGCGTATGCCAAACTCATTAAACTCAGACACAAACAGCATTTAACTATAGGGGACTCTTAGCAGGGTGGACCTTATGCTTCAAAAATTCAATGTGGACTTCTGACCGTGAAGCAAAACCGTTAAATTCATGAATGGAACTTGCATCGCTTAAAACGAAAGGCCGTGCAGCCTCAGCATGTGCGATAATAAAAATTTAAGTTCAAATGACTACAAACATATATGAGGCTGCTTAGAACGCCGTGAAATGCCTAGGTTTCGTCACAAGGCGCAGGAAATATTTTATCTCCTTTTGGTATGGTTATTTCATATAAGACGCATATTAGCCCTAAGCAGGAATATAACTCCCAGGTCTGGGCAGGTGCCCCAGAAGCTGCACTGCACCAGGTCGGTAGAACACAAAACGGGCCAAAAGTGAAGATCAGACTTCAGAGGCTCTTTCGTTAGCTGTTCAAGGATAACCCTAACACAATCAGTACCCCGGTACATCGTTTTCCTCTTCTTCTAATCCTTTCCGCTCGTGAGATTGCAATCATATCAACAATTTACTTAATTAACTCGCTTATATAAGCGAGTGAATTAAGTAAATAAAATCCAACACCGACGTTAAGGACTAAAAACTTTGAGGTTGATAGAGACCTTGTCTACGTGGGTTTCGCTTTAAATTCAGACAATGACACCAATGCTGAAATCAAAAGAAGGCCAACTCTTCCCAATCGTTGCTTCCTTGGGCTAAGAAGGCTTCGTAGCGAAGCCCTCTCTCTCTCAAGTGCGTATTTATGAGACCCTCATATCATCCCAGTCCTGGCTTACGGCGCAGTAGCATATAACCTGTCAAACGCCTTGGTCAGCTTCGAGGGTAAAATTTCTCGAGTTTTTTTTGGGCGCTCTTCTGGGGAATGCAATTGGAGATATAAAATCGAAGTTCGTACGCAATTTTTCATCGCGTTTTAGTTTTTTGCATTTTAGTTGTCCCCCCAAAAATGGAAAAAGGAGCTTTTATGGTATCACAACGGTGTCCGAACGGTAAGTCGCAGAAACACAAAATTTGATGTGGTTTTTGGAAACTGCGGCACTTCTAAGCACTTATAACGGTTTATTTAAAGTTTGAAATTTAATGGGAAAATTAATTATATGTTTTTAAGGCATAAGTTTACCGTAGGTCCAAGTGGAATGTATTTGATTTTTTGGAACAAGTTTACCGTAGGTCCAAGTAGAATTTAGTTGTTATTTTTATGCTTATACATGACCTGATTACGAATATGTTATTAAAAATTGTCGGTCTTATTTAGTTTAAAAGTTATAGCTATTCAAAGTTTCGATTTTTCCATACAAAGTGCCTCATCTCAGACTTTTAATTTCTGCCTAAGAGTATGCTATAGAAATCTGACAAGATTCACTGTAAAATAAATTGGCTTTTGGAGATAACAGTGTTTGGGTGGCCCGCTTCGCGGGTTTAAGGGATTTCAACTCCCATTTTCGCAGGGCTTAGCCGCTCACGCGACTTCGTCGCTCCGCTAAGGGTAGGTGCCAGTTGTCTGGCAGGCGCCTATGGCCATTTACGGGTACTTTAAAGTTGCACTCTTTTTGAACTTCTTTGGCTTATAACATCTAAACTAATCGAGACCGACAATTTTTAATAGCGTATTCGGAATCAGGACACCCAAATCACCCTCCTAAAAGGAATCGCCGTTTCTAACCAAGGTTTTTTAAGCTTATTTGAACGAAATTAAAAAAGGAGCTTGCTTTATCGCTTACGCAAAATCCGGTGACCATAAATTTAAGAAAAAAAGCCAATGCTAGCGCAGGTGGTTGTGTTATTGTAAAAAAAAGGTCTAACGAGAATAGAAAAAAAAAACAAAATAGATATTTTACGGATTTTAAATTTAAAAATATAAAAAAAATAAATAAAAAAATTAAAATTTTATTTTAATATATTTGAAATTTTAAAAAAAAGATCAAAAGCATATAATGTCTCCCACTCGTTCTCCTAAATGGTGTAAAAGTATACTTTTGAAGTAAATAACGGATATATTCCTTCTTATGGAATTTTAAAAAATAAAAACTATAAAAAACTTCGAATATTTAAAAAGCTCAAATACTTGACTAAAAACTTGGAGGCATTTTCGGAAACGATCTTTTAAAAGATTCTAGTTTGTTAACGGTTATATCGGCCTTGTTTAAATTCGGCTGAAGTATGTTCGCAACGAAAACTAACTGCATCAAATCCGTTTCAAAATTGACGTTTGCAACCTCAGACCAAGCCCGTTTAAACAGACGAAATAAAAACAAGTGCTAGAGTTTGTCCGTGGCAAACTTCTATAAACCCAACCCTATATACCATGTAACACCAAATCGTAAAGTTTCTTGGTCCGAATTCGTATATTATTTGTATAGACCACGCCCCCAAAAGTAGACATGGGCCTAAAATTAAAATCAATTAATTGTAATTTCGTTAGAATCATGAGAAAATACGGTAAAAGCGAAAATTATATCAGAAAAGAACAGTTTTTTCCTAAAAACGCCACTTAAAAATGGGAGGAGCTCAAAACTTTGTATGAAGGAAACTTAGCAAATAGTAATATCTTCAATATTTATACCCGGATAGGATAGAAGGTACTTTAAGTTTGTCACATAGTTTGTAACACGGTGAAATAATAATGGTAGACCCCCAAGACCTTAAAGGCATATGATCGAGACCGAATTCTGAATCGAGTGAACCATGTCCGTCCGTCCATCCGTCCGTCCGTCCGTCCGTCTGTATGTCACATATTTTTAGGCCTTAAATTTTGAGCTAGGGTGCTAGGGTAAAGTTCACGTCATGCGAAGCAGCACAAGTGTAAAAACTTTTGAAATCCGCCCAAAGACAAGCCCACAATCGGTCTAAATCTGCAGCTACCTCCAGAGTTTTCAAAACTGTAAGACGTTCTAAAAGGCTGAAATTTGACATTTAGCATCTCCTAAGGAATGTAGGACACAAAAAAGACAAATTTAATTGGTAAACCTCTTCTAGTGGGCGTGGCATCTATTTTAAGGGTAAATTATCAAATGTATTTTACTCGATATTTTTGCTTGAAATTGAATAAAATTTGCGTAATATTTTATGTTGAAAACGCTTAGTTCAACATTTTGTTTTTGAGGCAGAATTGAAGAAAAACCTAAAATTATCCAAAAAAACTTAATTTTGACTGGCCTTGAGCTTAATTTAGGAAAGCATGAATCAAAAAAAAGTAGCAGGTTAGGTAAACTAGACTTCAGTTCAGATTTCGTTTATATAAAGTCTTTAGCCACGCCCCCTCTTAGGGATCGATTTTTCAAAAATATTGAATTTGAACCAATAAATTGCATTTTTACGTACATTTAAGGTTAACTATAATTGATAGTTTGTAATTAGGGTCGGTTGGACCACGCCCCTTTTCGAAGTTTGCATTACTTATTAAATGTCAAAAAATAACTATGCCATCAGCATTTTACAATGTGGGATAGGATGGGGTATTCAACGGTCCGTTTTACGGACTGTAACTTCTGCGGTTTTCATATAATTTTCTTTCGATTTGGAGTCAACTTTCCGAGAAATCGGGTTTTAAAAGATCTAACTCATGTTAGCATGCCCACTTTTAACATGTTATATCTTCGATATTGTGGGCTATCTAATTTTTGCCTTTTTAAAGGTCTTAAGCCAATGTTGCTCAGTATCAAAATTTAAGTTCCTGTGCCTTGTCTAACTTGACCAAAAGGCATTTTGAAAAAATATGCGAAATAAAAGTTGTCTAACATTGAAGCCTGTAGTGGGCGTAGCCGTTAACGGATTGAGCCAATTTTCACACTTTGTCTGTGCAACAAAAGAACCAAGCTGTGTACCGCGTTTTAGCTCTCTAGCTTGATTTTAAAGACCTAAAACCTTCACACATACGGACGGGCGGGCATGGCTTAATCTAAGAGGTCTTAAGGGTCTACGGTGATTATTTATTTTACTGTGTTACAAACTATGCATTAAAAACTATGCATGTTTAACCGTTTTCTTAGAAATCCTTGTCCACAGAATTTAAGAAAAATAGCAGCTGACTATAAAAATTAATAGCAAAATTCACACAAAGCATGTCTAGGGCCATGAAAAATTTCGGGAAAAAACATGTCAATGATGCAAGCCCGAATTCAAACCCTCCAAGCTAACGAGTCACACGCACATGACAGACGAGCTTGCAGACACAGAGTACAGATGATAAGTAGAACTCCGAAGACTTACTGCAACGGCTGACTGCGACTTCCGAACGACACTGAACTCGCTCGACAACCAACTTCTACAAGTACAATAATAGGAGGACGAAACCCTCCCCAATGGGCGCAGGCTGCCAATTAGGGAGAGAAGGAGAACTTCTAACGTCACGTTTCACAAGTGGAGAGTGAAATTTGTTGGTACGTCCAGGAGTATGGCGAAAGGAGAAATTATCTGTCTAGCGAAGACCTTCCCGCAAACTTATTGGGCGTGGCCGCGTAAGAGTAAAACTACTGCGACTTGGTTTCAGGTCAGTCTCGAAAAAGCCGAGAGTACTATTCGAGAGTTGATTTAATACTCTCAACTTACCTACTCCTTGAAAATGTCTCTCTGCGAGTTACTTCCATGCTTCCAGCACTCTCGAAAGAGGCCTGAGAGCTGCTCGCAATAGTTTTACTCTCAAGTGGACACGCGTCTCAACGGACAGTGCCAAACGAAGGTTTTGACAATTTTAAGGAGAATGAAGGCGCCGGATTCCTTCTCAAACTATTCCGATTTCAGGGCACAGCTGATGAGTTTAGAGAGGTCAGTGGGGATCATGGCCTCCTAATGCAGATCTACAGGAGGATCTACATCAACCTAAGCAGACCTTTGCCTAAGCTCCGACATAAGGGCACTGCCCTAACACTCAAGATGGGATACGACCATACGTAAGCGAATTGGTGGACTTAATACGATGAGCATTGCGACGCTAATCTTTTCATGCTCGATTAGAAATTTTCTAAAGCTTAGGCTTTAGGCGTCACAACGGACGTGCTGAGACTGAGAGACATCCAGCAGCGAAAGACCTAAAATACCAACTCAATATTAGCGATGTGGTGTAGGACAAATATAAGGCACCCGGTTATGTAGGTATGTAGGTGATACCGAAAATGAACAGGATTCAGAAGCAACGGCAAACCCGGCTTCGAAAATAGGGCAAATGCAGAATAGAAAGAGAGAAAAAACTGGACAACGCCCATGTAAACAAAGAGAATGTTAGGGAGACTGGCGAGTCAAAAACTAGGTGTGCCGACGCGTTCCGCAGCGCCCTCGTGTGCTTCAGAATAATTTATCCTATACTGTGAGAGACGCCGGGGAAATCACAAGAGTGGTGGGCCGAGTGGGACCAAGCTGCCTATGCCGGAGCGAATGCCAAAGAGCAAGAGCCTAAAAACAAAGGTAAGACTTTTGGTTGGGGATCAGACGATGGTGGCGACTCAACATGCGACGAGGAAGCTTCTTGCTAAGAAGAGTCTTCATCAGAGATGGCATGAGTAAGAGACAGCTAGACACAGGATTTCAGCGAAGCATTCATGAGACAACTAGGGAGTCAAACAGTGGAAGTTTTAAGAAAATAAAGAAATTATGAGCACAAAACCTAGGAAATAAGATGAAAATAGTAGACACAGCTTAGAACGAGGGGAACTGACAATTGTACTTCTTAAAGTACTGTGTCAGAACCCTTAACCGACACTGCAGAATTTAAGTAACATAATATCGTTAGAAGAACGGGAAAAAGTTCGGGCGAGGTTAGGTATTCGATACCTACCAAAACGCTTCCGGATTTTTCTTTTTCGAGGGTTTTGGTTTGCCTCTGATCATAATTTACTGATGGTACCCACCATATTTGGACTCCGTTTGCAAGAAAAAACCTCGAAGCAAAAAAAAAACTTCAATGTACCTAACAACTTTTTAAAAGGCAAAAATTTCGCAGCACAAAATATTACAAATTATTCAGTACAAAAATGAAAAACGAAACCACCGACAAGCAATTACTCTTTTCATAGAAACCGTCGGTTGCCAAAAATAAAAAAAGGTAGACTTGAATCTCTCCTTGGCTCGTTTCGAAATTTCAACCAATAACAAGTCAAACATCCAACTGGAAGAACTTTTAATATTTTTTGGATTTTGGTAAGTTTTTTTTTGGTAACGGCCCTGGCCAAAAATATCTCATGAAATTGCATCGAAATATTTATTCCTCCTCGCTTTTGGTTGCACACCAAAACATACCGAAAATGAAAAAGTATTTTCACGCTTTTTTTCTTTCTTCAATATTAACAATGCTAAAATATTTCTTTTACCCACACACATGGTACTACCAGCTCCACCCCATTTCCATCCACCCCTAAGTTACATCCATGTTCATCTGGCAAAACAATATCCCGAATTGCCAATTGATAAAATTGTTGTATTTCCCAATAATCCCCTTCGACGTATCGAGAGATAATACGAGCCACGTGCCACGTTTTCAT
Source organism: Neoascia interrupta (assembly GCA_947623515.1). Lineage (NCBI taxonomy): Eukaryota > Metazoa > Arthropoda > Insecta > Diptera > Syrphidae > Neoascia > Neoascia interrupta. Next base: position 177,412,541 of record OX392463.1, read on the forward strand.
CGGTCCTATGTAAGCTATAAGTTGTTGTCAGCTTCCTTGTCTGTGCATCAGACACGACAACAACGACAAGTTAGAACACAATTCGCCTTGGTCATGCTCATGATCAATGAACATGGGTATCGAATATTTCGCGCGACTACAACACCTTTGTTAGAGAGAACAAAGAAAATTATCCTGGCACACCGGATGACATCCTGTATACGTTTTTGTCATGACCTGGACAACACCCGAAAAACCTATACTATAACGAGGAAGTAAAGCATTAAAATCGATAGCGACTGTGTGGGCCACATTTTTATTTCGAGTTGAATTTCAAAGGAAACGGAAAACATCGCGTGGAAGAAATAAAGGAATTTTTGTATGTCTACATTTTTTGATCATTGCAAGGATGCGTGGGAGTCAAATCAAAATAATTCCTTAAAGATTCACAATAAAACGAAAAAAGCGAACAAGAATGTCCTGTGCCTGCTCTAAAAAACGTGTCCATTCGTTAATTAAGAAAATTATAAAATTAAAGGTTCAATGACAAGATTTGAAAAAAAAAAGTTATTTTTATTAATTACTGATATTCTACTTCAAACAATCTATGGAGGCCATTCTCTCAAGCTGCTACCCGTGGACCTTTGTATGCAAGAATCTGCTGCAAAAAACGCTTTAAGGCGTAGCCGGTCGCCCGAATGGATCCCAAGCTCAGTTAAACATGCGCGAATTTTCCACAGCCTTACAGAAATCGACACCTCCTCCTTCTTCCTTATCACTTATCTTGAATTCGAAACGCCTAACAACTACATGTTAGGGGGGAGGAGTGCTCCCACTAAGGCTATTCTCCTTGCATCCGGACTGCAGCAGGGGAATTTCCCAGATGGAATCAACGGTAAACAAAGGATCTGGTCCTCCAAGTTGGGGGTCGCGCCGTCGTCAGGGTGACTTCCCGGCCACGTAAAGAAACACAAGCTACGAAGTAGAAACAAGCCTCGGATCCGGACGGATTTACTGTTGACGACCAATGCAAACGACAAAAGCACCCTTAGCAGACCACGTGCAGCCGAGCAACTAGCGGAGGCCCTAAACGACTACAAGGCAGACATTAGTGCCGTCCAAGAAATGCGGTGGGACGGCCCGGGCAAAAGAAGGATGAAAAACTGCGACTTCTACTACGGCGACTGCTATAGGCATCAAAGCTAGCGCCTATTTGGATGTGGTTTCGTTGTTGGAGGCAGACTTAAGTAGAAAGTCTTGAGCTTCAACCCTGTGAGCGAGCACCTCGCGACGATCCGCATCAAGGCTAAATTCGCCAACAATAGCCTCATATGCGCGCATACCTTCACAGAGGAGAAAGATGACGACGCCAAAGATATGTTCTACGAGCTCCTGGACAAAACTTATGAGCAGTGCCTTAGCTACGACATTAAGATTGTCCTAGGCGATTTTAATGTCAAGCTAGGAAGGGAGGGCATCTTTGGTCGTACTGTCGGAAAGCATAGCCTGCACGACACGACCTCCGATACCGGATTTAGGCTGATTGACTTTGCTGCGGGGCGACACGTTGTGGCAGATAGTACACAGTTCCCGCATCTCAATATCTACAAAGGGACATGGAGATCTCCCGATCAATCAACCGTCAACCAGATTTACCACATTGCGATCGACGCAAGGCACTCCTCCAGTATCATAGATGTCCGAACTTTGCGAGGGGCCAACGTTGAGTCGGATCACTACCTTGTTGTAGCCAAGGTACGGCTGCGGATATCCCGACCAGCGCCAAGTAATGGAAATACTGTGAGGAAGTTTGACGTCGGCCGACTACAATCGCAAGAGATCGCCAGGTCCTTCTCCAACCGAGTCTCTCAAAAACTTCTACGAAGTCCTATGCAGCCAGCACCAAGTATTTATAGCCAGTGGCAACATTGCCAAAATGGCATCAGAGACGCCGCCTCTGAAGTGCTGGGTTTCACACGGCCACCACAACGAAACCCCTGGTTTGACGATGAATGCCGGCAAGCACATGCAGCTAAACATGAAGCATACAAAGCGGCGCTGCACAGAAGGAGTAGAGCTGCTCGTGAGCTCTACGAGCAGAGGAGGAGAGAGTAACACCGGCATATCCGAAGGAAAAAGAGAGAGCACGAGAAGCGCGTGGTTGAAGAGATAGAGAGATGTTACTTGCAGCGTGCTGAGTTGTGCCAACTACAGAGGCATCAGTCTTCTTAACATCGCATACAAGATCTTTTCTGCTGTACTGTGTGAACGCCTGAAGCCGTTTGTCAACGATCTGATAGGCACATATCAGTATGGCTTTAGGCCGGTAAAGTCCACCATCGATCAAATATTCACACTGCGGCAGATCTTGAAGAAAACACAGGTATTCCAAATCGATACACACCACCTTTTCATCAATTTCAAGGCCGCGCATGACAGCATCTATAGAGATGAGCTATATAGCGCAATGTCTAGTTTTGGCATCCCTACCAAACTCGTCAGTCTGTGCAGGATGACGATGGAAAATTGACGCTGTTCCGTCAAGGTCGGCAAAGACCTCACCGACCCTTTAATGTCAAAAAAGGATTTAGACAAGGCGACGCGCTGTCATGCGACTTCTTTAACATCATGCTTGAGAGAATTTTGAGAACTCTCGTGCCAACACTAGAGGTACAATTTTTCAAAAGTCCGTTCAACGTCCGCGCAGCCGACATTGACATAATCGGTAGAACAAAGCGTGATGTCAGTGAAGCCTTCGTGAGTATTGGGACTGAAGCGCCGAATTTGTGTTTAGCAGTCAATGAGAGCAAAACCAAGTATACAGGTTGTTTCCTAATTCGATGCCAATACGTTGGGATATGATTTTTGGGTTTAATTGAAGAAAAAAATCGTTGCACAGTAAGAGCCTATCGCTAATTTTGATACAATTTATTGGAAATCTAAGAAAACACCTACTTTGAGGTACCTTGAACCATACTGACACAAATATCTCCGCTAATACTTACAACAGGAACTTAATTTAGGATTTAAATTTTAGAAAAAATAGTATTTTTTTTAACTGTGTTAAAATAAAATTGATGGCTTTTTTAACTTTTTAGATATTTGCTCTTAAGTCGGATCCTTTTTCCTTGCCCTTTGACTTTCAAGTCACTTTTTTGCAAAAAATACGTTATAAACATATCGGTAATTTTTTTTATGGTGAACTTAACAATACTTTACAAAAATTGTTGCAACAAGTTGTCTGAAAAACGTATAGATTTACTGATACTTGGGAAAAGCCGTAGCAAGAAAAATTAAGAAAAATTATTTTCACGAAGCCGCGGTAGGTATAAGTTGGAAATATGATTTGCTACCTATAAAGGTAGTTAATATGATTTACTACCTTTATAATTTACGTAAGTTTTTAGAGAATGCATTTTTATTAAACTACATGACAAAAACGTAATTCTCTTACCGTTTTTCTGTTAATTCTCAAAAAGGATTAAATTTGGGATGGGTGCCTAGTTTGAAAATTTATGTAACGAAAATTGTATAAAAGTTATTCATATTTATGTTATAAATATATTAATTTATAACATAAATATGAATAAAATGCATTTGAAAAATTATCCTTAAAATCGGTGCCACATCCACTAGGGCAGAAAAAGCTATTTCATTTTTATTTTTTGTAACTTACAATAAACAGGAGATGAAACAGGAAATGTAAAATTTCAGACTTTCAGTTTTAGTCTCTTAAGTCTTTAAGTTTTGAAAGCTCTGATGGAGGTAGTTGTACATTTACACCGATTGTGGGTGTGTCTGTGGGCAGATTTAAAAAATTTTAACACTTTTACTGCTTCGGATAACAATGAATTTATGCACCAAATTTCCTTGCTTTAAATGTAAGACCCGAAAACGTGTGACATAGAAGGAGATGGACAGATGGACGGACAGACGGACAAGGCCTATTTGAATCAGAATTTGGCCCTTATATCTTATGGGTACACCATTATTATTTAACAGTATTGCAAACTATGTGACAAGTCTAATATACTCCTATCAGATGGGGTATAAAAATGCTAAAAATTGTCAAAAGAACGTATGTCCCCCATTTATTTTACGAGCGGTATAAGGCACGTGGCATACGCAGGATTTTTTTAGGGAGGTGGGGGCCATGATGGCATACGGAACAGTCAAAATCGGCCAGAAATGTAACTTATTTAACAAATGAAGACGCTAGGTAACTTGAGCTTTCCATTTTTCCTTAGCTTCTGCCCTAAGAGCAGCTAGGGAATCTATTAAGCCATGTTCGTTCGTCCATTCCTCCATATGTAAACAACTTTTAGGACTTAAATTTTAAGCCAGTCTTTCAGACCAGGTTTGAAAGTTAGTCGAATCCACCCCACTACTGTATATGTGCGACCGTTTCTAATTTAAAACTAGTGGGCGGGTTAAATCCGGATAGGCGAATCGTTGGATACCCTATCCCAATTGACCACTGTCCAGCTCCGGAATATGTCATAAGTCCATACACCTTGGCTGTTTAATTTAACTTTTTATTTCTTAATTTGTGTCTAGAATTTATCAGTCAAAAATCTCATTCCTTAAAAAATTGAAGTGGTATCAACCCCCTATTGTTTTCAATAAATCGTATTTTTTGTTCATACTTTTTATCAGATGTGGTATACATATGTAGGTTGCATTTTAGTTCCCTATTCCACAGAAATGGAGCATATAAAGTTTGATACAGGCGAAAATGAACAAAGAGAAATAATAATGATAGTAATAATGATAGACCGGTTTTGGGGTCAGAATTATTCTGAGTCGAATGAAGCATATCTGTCCGCCGTCAGTTCGTATGTCACCAATTTTTAAGCCTTTCGTTTTGAGTAAGAAACCTGAAACTTTGTACGCAGGTAAAAGTGTTAACATTTTTCAAATCCGCCCACAGAAAAGCTCACAATCGGTCTAAATATGCAGCTACCAACAGGGCTTCCAACTGTAAGGCGTCGTGAAAAGCTGAAATTTGACATTAAGCATCTCTTAATAATTGTAAGATGTAAGAAAAAGTTGAGTCTGCAGAACGCCCATAGTGGGCGTGGCATCGATTTAAAAGTAATCATACAGATGCAATTTATTCAAAATTTGTTTGAAATCGAAGAAAAATTTTCTTAATATATTGTGTATAAAATACTTGGTTCTACCTTTTATTTATACAAAGTGATGGACCACGCCTACATTTACAGGCAGAAATTAAGAAATTTTTATAATTTTCCAGAAAAACAGGGAAAAAGTTTTTAGCTTAGGGAAAAAGTAAGAAATAAAATCGAGTACATAAGGTACACCGGATTCTATTATAGGTTTTGTTAATACAAAGTTTAGGGCCACGCCCGTTTTTAGAGGTAGATTTTACAAAATTTTCGAATTTAAAAAAAGAAATTAAATTTTTGCATACGTTTTGGTCGCAAACTTGGATACTTCTAAGCTAATATGTATTGATTATTGGCTAAAGGAGCTGCAAGACCCTTCTAAAAAATAAATTAAAAAAATTTTACCTAAGAAATAAAATTTCTTTTTATTCTATAATGATTCGTGAAGGGGATAGAACAAAAAACAAGTGGGAAAGTGCAACAGTGGGTATGCAAAAGCTTCAATCCATCTATGACGGATTGCAAAATACCCGACCATACCAAAAAGAAAACTTTCACGCTTCCAAAAAGTGGGCGGGATATAAATATATAACTATTAAATGCTTTATACTAGGTGGTTGCATACATTTCGGCCGCCTTTTTAACTAAAAAAAATCATTTTTTACCGCCACGCCCACAAAAGTGGGCGGAGGCACATACAATATATACATAAAAGTAAGATAATGCTAATATCTACATGCTAATATCTTTTGTCATATAATTTTTTGTCAAATTTCATATACAGGGTGTTTCCAAATTCGATGCAAATATTTTGACACAAGATTCTTGGGTATATTTGAAGAGAAAAATTGTTATACAGTATGGCCCTATCTCAAATTTTGATACCACTTATTGGGAATTTAAGAAAACACCTACTTTGAGGTACCTTGACCCATACTAACACAAATATCTCCGCTAACACTTACAACAGGTACTTCATTTAGGACTTAAATTTTAGAAGAAATAGTACTCCTTTCAACTGCATTAAAATAAAATTGATGACTTTTTCAACTTTCGAGATATTTGCTTTTAAGTCGGATCCTTTTTCCCTGCCCATGACATTTTTTTGACTTTCAAGACACATTTCTGCGAAAAATGCGTAATAAACATATCGGTAATTTTTTTTTTCTAGTGCACCTAACAATACTTAATAAAAATTGCTAAGACAAGTTACCCGAAAAACCCCCAGATTTTATGATACTTGGGAAATTCCATAGCAGGTAAAATTATGAAAAACTCGATTCATTGTGTTCAATTCCTATGATTCTGAATAGAAATGCTTGTGTTTGGTTTATGTTTTTTTTTTATTTCATTAAGTTAACTTTACAATCAAATAAGGTGTTCAAAAAGTCCTTCTCCATTTTGTATGCATGCTAGAGCCCGTTTTTGGATTGCGCTGTCAACGTTTATTGAGGATAACTCCTGCCTCACTTGTGACGAGGCTTGGAGAATGCGATCTTCTAAATCATTTAGAGTTGATATTTCTGTAGAATAAACAAGTTCTTTCATTCTCCCCCATACAAAAAAATCCATAATTGTAAGGTCTGGAGATCTTGAAGGCCAGTGAACTGGTCCATTTCTTCCTATCCAACGACCAGCGTACTTTTCATCCAGCCAATTCTTAACCTCACAACCAAAGTGGGCTGGGGCTCCATCCTGTTGAAAATATGACGAAGCTCGTTGAGTTACCGGAACATCCTCCAGTAGATCTGTTAAATCATTGCTCAAAAACTCCAGATAGTTTGCAGAATTCAGTGTGGGAGGCAGTTTGAAGGGACCGATTAAGTTGTTTCCAGTAACACCTGCCCACAAATTGACGCTAAATCTGTGTTGAAATGATGACTCTCTCCTTGTGTGTGGGTTTTCCGCAGCTCCTGTGTGTAGATTGTGAAAATTTGTAATCCCATCTCTAGTAAATTGAGATTCGCCCGTCCATAGGATTCTGCTTATAAAACCGTTGTCATCCAAGTTCCGCTCTAACAACCAGTTGCAAAACTCAAGTCTCGGCTCCAAATCACTCGGAAGCAGTTCCTGCACAGGTGTATGGTGGTATGGATACAAGTTTTCCGTATGCAGGAGACGAACAATTTTATGTGTTGAAACATTAAATCGCAAGGATAAACGCCTGATGCTGATTGATGGATCATTTGCAACCGCTTCCAGTATTCTTTCATCAACTGCAATTCTTCCTGGTGAAGCTCCTGCGTTAGGTCGTCTTGTTGAAACAGATCCCGTTTCCCGAAGTCTTCGAAAGGAATTTGTAAATACGCGGGGATTAGGTACTCTTCGGTTAGGATAAAGCTGATGGTATCTTTGTTGTGCTCTAATAGAACTTCCGTTGCACATCCCATAAACGTAGATAATATCGGCGTATTCTTCGTTTGTAAAAGATGCCATTTCAAGTAGGTTTTCTTAACAACTGTTGTGTCACCTCGGCTTCAAAAATGACTTTGATGGATTTAATTTTGCTTTCTAACCTTTTAAGCAATTTACATTAGGTAAATTTTCCAACTAGGCGACCAACCTCAAACTTAATCCTTTTTGGGATTTAACAGAAAAATGATAGGGAAATTACCTTTTTATCAGGTAGTCTAATAAAAATGCATGCTCTAAAACCTACGTAAATTATTAATACACAGTCAAAAAATCGTTCTTGTTGTCAATAGCGGTTATAAAAGTAGGTAACAAATCATATTTCCACCTTATACCTGTCGCGGCTTTGTGAAAAGAGTTTTTCATAATTTTACCTGCTATGGAATTTCCCAAGTTTCATAAAATCTGTGGGTTTTTCGGGTAACTTGTCTTAGCAATTTTTATTAAGTATTGTTAGGTGCACTAGAAAAAAAAATTACCGATATGTTTATTTCGCATTTTTCGCAGAAATGTGTCTTGAAAGAAAAAAAAATGTCATGGGCAGGGAAAAGGATCCGACTTAAAAGCAAATATCTCAAAAGTTAAAAAAGTCATCAATTTTGTTTTAATGCAGTTAAAAGGAGTACTATTTCTTCTAAAATTTAAGTCCTAAATGAAGTACCTGTTGTAAGTGTTAGCGGAGATATCTGTGTTAGTATGGGTCAAGGTACCTCAAAGTAGGTGTTTTCTTAAATTCCCAATAAGTGGTATCAAAATTTGAGATAGGGCCATACTGTAGAACAATTTTTTTCTTCAAATATACCCAAGAATCTTGTGTCAAAATATTTGCATCGAATTTGGAAACACCCTGTATATTTATTGAAAAACAGTCATTTTAAGCTAAAATCCCTTAAAAAGTGGGCGTGGCCAATGAAAAAGCTAAAATTTTTCGGTTTCCTTGAAGACAATTGTAAGGTAATGTTATGTACCAAAAATGAATGCGCTAGCGCCATTGTAACATAGCTAAAATTTGCAAAATGTATTTTTTTAAATTAGAGATTGTCGAACATACAGGCCTGTAGTGGGCGTGTCTGTGGGCGGAGTCAGCTTGTTTTTAAACTTGATCTGAAGGACTGGACTTCCAGCCAACCCACAAAATTTCAGCTCTCTGCCTTAAAATTTAAGGCCTAAAAGTTGTTTACATACGGACGGACGGACGGAGATGGCTTAATCGATTCTCCTGTCGGTCCCATTCATATCTCTAAAAGGTCTTAGGGGTCTTCGGTGATTATTTCACTGCGTTACAAACTATACATCAAACTTAATATACCCTGGGTCGGGTATAAACATTACAGGAATGGCGAAATGGAAATGGAGAAGAAATGCGGGTTTTTTGATTTGGTTTTTAAACCGTTTTAGAAAATTTTGAGTTAGAAACGTCATATTTAAAAGATCCTTAAAGTGCAAGAATTTTCTTTCTACGTGTTATATAGAAACAAAATTTCTTTACAATCGATCTTTCCGTTAATGTACCAAAATATTTTGAAAAGTAATTTTTTAAATGTTTTTGAAGTTTTCGAGCTAAATCTCAGAATCTGCTAAAGATTAAAAAAATTGTTAGTTTTCACGAAAATAACAAAAAATCTTGATGTGAGTAATTTCTTTCAAATCGTTTTTCCTCATAGCATCGGAGATAGTGGTGGTTACATAATTTAACTCCCTTTTTTTTGAAAATACCTCAAAGATGCAGATTTAAAGCAGTTTTACCAAAATTTTACTTAAGTTTTTGCGAAAGCTGCGTTTGTTTGATACTTAATCCCAATATCGCCTTAATTAGTTAATTTTAGAGTTATGACCTCAAACACGCTGTAAATGTGCCCATCTTTTCGAATGCTTATTTCTCAAAATTTTTTCAATATTTTGCAAAAGTTTGAAATTATTATAGAACTTCAATACTTGTTTAAAGTACACTTCATTTTTTTTATGGCTCCAAGCTAAGCGCCAAAACATTTTTGCCTTTTTTCAAATCAAAATTAAAACTGTTAGCCATTGTGTGTGTATTTTAAAAATTGCCGTTGCATGCATTACCATTTTTTTTGGGGCTTTTGTAAGTGTACTAAATTTTATCTTTCTACGATTGACCGTTTAGATTACAGGTGCGGACGGACGGACGGACAACGGAGTGACCATAAGAGGTCCCTTATCGGTTTTTAGACCGACCACTAAAAACACAAGTCAAAATAACTTGAAATTTTGAAATTAACATATTTTAAGCTATTTAATAAGTGATCTTTTTAACAAGTGAGTTAATCCAAGAGCTCGTCTGTAATGAACTTCTTTATACCCGACCCTATTTCTCATGTTACACCAAATCTAAAAGTTTTTTGCGGTCCAAATTTATAGGCCGTATGTCAATTTTTTGTATTGTCCACGTCCCCAAAAATGGGCGTGGGTTGAAAGTTAAAATCAATTAAATTTTGTTTCCTTAAAATCATGGAAAAAAGCGTGAAAAACAGAAATTATTGCTGAAAAAAAAACAGATTCTTTTCCTAAAAACGCCCACTAAAGGTGGGCGGAGCTCAAAACTTTGTATGACACAAACTTAGTAAATAGTAATATGATTAATTTTTAACTTCGAATATTTAATATAGAAAACCAATTGCATGACCATTTTCGAAAATTTACTACACCAGCTTATTCGAGGCTCTTTGACTATGTTTGTATAAAAAAGGTCGCGCTAATGATAAATGACTTGGTAAGCTGATAAAAACTTCATGATAGAAAAGCAAAAAATCTCATATTATTTCCATCAAAGTAGCGCTTAAGTACTTACAACTCTTCGCAGCATAATTAATTAGGACCATGCAGCAACAACTCTGTACAAACAAATAGACGAGACACACGAAGCATTCAATTATTCACTTCACTTTGTTAAGCTCACACTTTAACGCCCACCTGATGCGCTAAGGCTACGAACTAATTTACAACAGGTACCCACTGCCCCACTTTGCGAGTCACTCGTTTAGCCTGTCACTCGAAAACACCCCCCCAACAATGTTGTGCATCCGTGTCTAGGTCAATGTAACTCGTGCACTTTTCAAAGTCATTCACCTCCAATGCAATGTCCTCACTCACTCCTAGTTGCCCACCGCCACCCTTCAGTACATCATAATAGCCCAACTCAACAAATATCGTACACATCCTAATATCGTAGAAGGAAAGCGCATGAACGCATTCCACAAAATACCATCCACTCTGTCTACAATTGGAATGGCTAAAAATTATGAATGAAAAGTCGACTTTTCCCAGCAGTTGCGGAAAATGCTTTGCTTACGTTGGTGGTGCTCACCTGTGCGGGAAAGTTTGGTCACTTGGCGTTGAGCTAAATTTACGAGTCGGTCTGGTGGAAGTTTGTTTGGTCTCAGATAGCAGTGTTGCGTGGATTGGGCCATATCGTCGCAGGTTATCGCCGTTATCGTTCATCCGAAAAGGCATGTCGCTGTTGTGCCCTCTTCACCTTGAGTTGGAGAGGCTTTAACCAAGTTTTCGGCTTGTGCTGAAGTTTTTTTTTTTCTTATCCGCTTCAGACTTTTCCCCCGAATTCAATTCTAAAGGTAATGAAGAGACGAAAAAACGCTTCACACTTGGGCTAACAGCACATGGATAAATATTTGTTCTCGTTTTTTCGGCTGACACTCCAGGTTCAAGTCTTGCAGCAGCTTTTGTTCGAACCAATGTATCTGTGTTTGGCTAGTATGTTTTTTTTTTCAAGTTCAAATAAAATTCCCCTTATAGGCACACGAGATTCAATGCTTAACGTTCTTAATAATACTTGGCTGCCGATTAGTTACCGGTTCGACGCGCCTTAAGGTGATAAAGTTAGTTACGGTCTGACCTATGGTTGATTTGTTATGATCGAGTTAATTGTGTGTGTTCGGGGCAATTAATTAATTTTTTTGCAATGACCAAAAGCCCCTGGAAAGAGTGTTTAACTTTCCATCAGTTGTGAACCGTAAATGCAACCAATTATAAAACATCGAAACACATTTTTATAAAATGTTGCAAAGTGTTAAATATCGACGTGTGTAGTTGGTTCTCTTAACAAAAAGTTTTAATCGCTTATAAGCTTTAAAGCGTTATTGTTGTGTACCTGTGTTGATGTGTGATGATTTCGGTTTTGCGACGCAATGGGATAAGGGACACGTGAGCATGTGTGATTAAAATAAAGTCCGCCGCAGATTTGGTGTTTTTGTGTGATTAATTGTATTGTTCGTTGTGAATTTCGTGTATACACTAATGTTGTGGATACAATAAGGTTTTTGGATTACAAACGAGGGCACTGGTTGTTAGTTGATGGTATGTAATTAATCGTTAAGGATATTCGAGGGATTTCATGGGCAGAGGCTTTTTAAAGGGATGTTGTACAAGTCACTTAGAAGAGTAAATCCTTATAGCATTAAGGGGGAGCAAAAATAATTTGTAAAAGACGAGTTTATCACACTGCAAAAGAAAAATTCTTAAGAAAAGAAGATCCCTTAAGTGTTGAGGTGAAAGATATTCTTGGAAAGAACACACTGCAGAAGGAAAGAAATTTGGCTCAGCGTAATTAGTTTTGTGTAGGTATCAAGATTGAAATTAAATTCTTTAATTTTAATGGGAATTTACATCAATTTCGACGGCAAAGTGGGATGTTTTCGGCAGTTTTGGTCACAAGGGTTGTTCGATTAAAAGACGTTTTTTGCCGACGTTTCAACGGGGTTTGCCGTCTTCTTCTATGGGCATAGTGAAATGAGTTTCTAATATGTGTTTAATTAAGACGAAGGGGATGGAAACCACCGTCGAAATGTCGACAGAAAACGATGAATACGTCTTTTCACTGAATAATCCATGTGAATAAAACAAGGGTAAGAAATTCTTAAAGCATTCAAATTTATGTAAAAATATGTTGGTAAAATGCATTCGAATAAGTAAAGAATTAACTTGCTAAGGAGTATGTTGAATCATTGGTAGCCAAGGGCCTTAGGCAGCACGCTTAATTGACCTCACTTAAGTTTGCAACATTTTTGTGGGTTTAATTGCCTTATTGGTCCTTTTGCCTCATTGATCGATTTCCTAACTAAATCGATGCAGCTGAGGAACTTCATTGTTTTCCTCTTTCGGAATGATTGTCCAGACATTAAGCAAATTGCTTGTTTGTTTCACTAAAATAATTTAATTGAAACTCTAAGGAATTCTTGGTTTTGTTTTTTTTTTCAAAAAAAGGCCACCATCTGCCCAATGTGCAGTGAAAGTGTTCGTTGTTTTTCTTCTCCGACATGGACGCTCTGCTGAAATTACTTAAAAAACTGATGCATGTGCAATCAGACAGAAGCACAGTCTTAGCTTACCTCTGTACAGCCTTGGTTTCGGGCATTGTTCCATACAACTCCAGGAGGTGATATATGGTTTTTCAACAATTTGACGTATCCATTGGTGGTAGAGAGTCATTCAATCCGGGTTTGCCGAGACCATGATAGTCTGTATTCACGCTCAACCCATTGAACGAGGCCTTGGACTCCAAAGAAAGCTTGAACATTGGCTGTTCACTCACTGAAGTCGTTGGGCTATCACGCAGAGGGAATGAACTAGACTCATTTAGATAAGTGCAACCTGCAAGGATAATGTTAGAATACTCCCATCTTAGTCAGGAGATAACGGATTTAGTTACCTAGTTTACCCTTTACAGACTTGCCAGTTGACCGAAGCTTCTGAGCGAAGCTTTGTGGGCGGTTTTTGGCATTTGGCGATGGAGTCAATTGAATTAGTGGACCCAAGCCAGGCACACGAGTTTTACTACTGTAAAGAACAAGGAAATTAGTAAAAAGTCCCTCTTTTCCAATCAAGTCTTGTTACTTGGCCATGGAGTTTGGTAAGCCAATCATTTCATTGAACTGCTCGTAACGCTCGTCGGAAGAGTTTTCGTTGTGATCCGACACTGATCCAAATGGCATTATCATTATAAATGATAAGAAGTATACAATTTCTGCTCCTATTTTAAAGCCTTAACCTACCTAACCTAAACTCATTCTTAGCTGTCGACTCCTTGCTTAAATCTGGCTGCTCGTGGAATTCGTTTTGGGCAACTTTAACGTTCTGGTACATGTTACTGATTTGATGCAGTAGACGCAAAAGCGGCATGTTCACCTATAGAAAAGTAATTTAATAATTCTTTCGAAACGCGGGGATTTCCTGAATGCACCTGCTGCGAAATGAATCGAATATTCGGGCTTAAGTTGATCACAGTACTGGTGTGCTTCTTCATTTTGACGTGCTTGATCGACCATATGCACCTCCAATTCGATGCCAACTCGCTCGCAAAGGAACGATGGAGTGTCAAAAATCAAGCTTGGACGACCATTCGCTTTTTTATTTAGATGAATAAATAAAGTATATCTAAGTTCTAAAAATCATTATTCTTATTATCCTCATATCTAAATAAAGCATCGGACTCTGTTTTGTATCCGCCTGTCTATGACAGCCTTTCGAATCTTCTTAAGTGACTGAACCTCTTCTTTTATATCCCTGCCTGAATATTTCACCCTATTTAATGCAGCCCTTATGCAGGGAGCTCCGAGCCGAGTAAGCTGAAATACAATTCTCTAGGCCGGTTCTGCTGAAATATAACTTGAAATGTCGGATAGAATTTCGAAACGGGTGATAAGGCGGCAAAAGAAAAAGCTCAATGTCAATCAACTAACCTTTCCACTCATCTCTTTTTAGCAAACAATGACTGATCGAAAGGAAATACCGCTCCTAAGATATTTTAAGGTATGAGTCACTATAGACCGAATTCTGGACCCCACTCGGACTAAATGTAGGTCTTAATTCATGTGCGTACAACGCGAATAGTATAGTATTTCTTCCACCATCAAGCCATAATTATTCGAAACAAGTGCGCACTTGTACCTCTCCTCCTTTTTCTCTTCTTGCAATCTTTTCCGCTTGTGCAATATTTAACATTAAAAGGTTATGTACCTACTGGAATCCCTTGTGCGCAACTTTGTTGTACAAAGCCACAAGTGAACAAAAAATAGTTCTATAGATGTTTTGGTTCTAGGATGTCTTGGACTGGCTTGAGAGCTCTTTAAATAATTTCACAGAGTGTTCATTTTAGCCTTAACCCTAGTTATTATTAGTATGTCATCGACATATGGCCGATGACGTACCTAGTTCATCCAAAATTTGGCTCCACGTTAGGAGTGATCATAGACCCCCTTGTGGCACCCTCTTGCTGTGCTAATCTTGATAGTTTCCTTCGATATGTGCGTCTCTCCGGAGAGCTCATGCTTCCAGATGGTGCGCCGCCCCCTCCTACCGCCCTATTTTTTTTATCTTCGCCTAACTTCAAAAAAGTCAAAAGTTTGCTAATAAATTCTGCTTATGCTGAATTCTATCACCCGCGTCAGATTTTTGAAAAAACTGAATTGTAAAATAATCAGAACTTTGAAAAAGCTGAATTGTGACCCGCTCATGTCTCAGGGGCAGCACTCTTTTCAACCTCTAGGAATTATCTGTTGAACTGAACGCTGGCGAACGTGTAAAGCTCAACAGTGACTATACGCTTTCATTATATTATCCGTCCTATAAAGGGCTCTCGCCTGACGGATTTAAGTTTTGAACAAATCAAGGATTCATTTTGGAAGAGGCGATGAAAGGGGGTGTGCTAAGAGGTGGTTTAGTGCAGCGAATTTAGTAAATCCCGGTTTGTAGGCCAAATACAGGCTTATTTTTTGAAATGCAACTAAACGAATAAAAATATATTTTTCCAAGCATAATTAAAATAAATAAATGGAGTGGCGAAACAGCTCGATGTGAGCCAGGGCCAACTTCTCAACAATGTATGTTGTGTGTGTTGATTTCTTCACATACAAGGGGACCTAGAATTTTTCGCCGAATCCGAACGGCAGTTTGAGAAGTTTTTCAAGACAATTGATACTTTAGGAAGGCTTGTTAAGCCCTCGCGCAGGTGGGGACCGTGAAAAAGAACAAGTCTTCTTTTTCAGGTGACAATGGCAGGATTCGAACCCAGACCTCCGGCGTAGTAAGCACACATACTAACCACTACGCCACGGCACCCCACACTTTTTCAAGCATATATCATGGAAATTTCCTTTGTTTCCACAAAAAATTTTCCAAAGGTGTGTTATTGCCAAATTTGCTGATAATTAGATCTGGTGCAGACGCGTGTGGATGACAAAACAATCGGTGCGCAAAGGATTGAGAATGTCATCCTGCATGAACCAGAGGTTTTCCAAAATAATGTCTTAAATGTTAGCAATTAAGTTCAACAAAAGTCGGTGAACATGTCTCTGTAACGCTCTTAGGTGACCACAACAATGTTCCCAGCCTCATCTCCGAAGAAAAATGCGGCAATGATGCCACCACTCCACACTTCAAACCCAACTCTTGAGAATGCCTCGGCTTCTCGCTAATAAACTGCGGGTTTGCCGAGCTCTGTTTTTGTTAACGCAGCCGCCGATATGAAAATGTGTCTCGTCAGAAAATATATTTTTTCTTCTTTTTAAATAACGCAATTTTTGAGCTACACAGCACTAATTTAGAAATTCGTTTTTAGTATTTACCAAACGTTGGTCAAGTACAAGTTGGCTAATTTCGCTACACGAAATTCTTACTTTATGTTTTCGAGCGGGAAATAGCTGTCAGTTTTTTGATCTAGTTATTTAAAGAAAGCCCCTATATGGCCCGCCCTTTACTGTAAACCCCACTAGACCTAGGAGTTTCACCAAAAAATATTATTAAGAATCTTTGTTTGTACTCGTTAAATTAGATTAATTTAGTGTTGTATGTTTTTACATACGAGTTGATTTTTATTAGCCTAAGCCGATAAGTATGAGTTTATTTTGACCTCACCCGTGAAGTTTCGAACCAAATTTTTCAACACAAACTTCTGAAAACATAGTTGCTTAAAATAGATAAAAAAGAGAAAAATTCTTATTCTATTCATATTTAATATTTCTTCTAAAAATTATAACCTACTGAACGGGGCGGGATAGAAAGGTGCGGACTCATGGAAGAAGAAAACATTCTCAAAATTATGGCTTTTGGGATATGAAGGTGTAGAAGTTTTAGTAGAGTGTTTAGTAAATCAGGAAAGTCTTGAATTAAATTAATATTAACACCATCTGATAAAACATACCAATAAAATGATTAATCATACGAAAATGTTAAAGTTCCTAGATATGTACATAAAATTGATACTGTACTGACAATCAACCAAGATTGTTCAGTGTACCCTAGCCCCCCAGTAGCTTCCTTAGGGTGAGGATATACAATATGCGCTACAGTTCTCGTCCTATTTTTTGCCTTTATGTGCTTATGAAAATATACGAAAATTGCTTTCGCAACAATAAATCTTCCTCTTTTTTCGTCAAATCAGACAAGATTTATAGTCTCCTTATAGTAGCAAAAAAGCTCTTATAACAAGAGAAAAATATTCTTATGAGACCCAAATAGCTTCTATAAGTCACTTAACGCTTAAAAGGCTCTTTCGAGCTCCCATCCAAAGTAGCATACTCTGGAACTTGTAGCGCAATCAAAATTCTCTTCAGTAGCACTACTGGTTTTGAAATGTTTCTTAATCATACCATAAGGTGCACCATTTTAGTACCATAATTATAGAACTTGAAGCGCTAATACCATAAGATTCGTAAACATGGTGCTATAAACGTTACCAGCACTGAATTTAAAAGCCTAAAGAAGTCTATTTCTAAGTGCTGAGAAGTTAGGTGTCATAGCACAGGTTCTTTAGACGTTTCTAGGACCTTTTTTTTATAACACTATAAGTTTGGCACATCCGAAGTACTAATTTGCTTTCTTATATAGCTTTTGGGGGTTGCCAAATGTGATACAATAAAAGAACTCCTTTCTTCCTCCCCCGGTATTGACTTCGTCTCAATTAAAATCACTCTCCCCCACCGATCACTTTACGTTTTGTGCTGCTATATTCTACCGGCCCAACCTATTGAATCCTTCCAACTTGCCACCCCTCAATCAATCGGACTCCCTCAACGACATTCTTATATTTGGTGATTTCAACCTTCCCCAATTGCGCTGGGCTCCATCCGATGACGTGTCCTTTTTCACCGCTTCAAATGCCAACTCTGCTAAGGAACGTCTCTTCATAGATCAGCACTCTGATTCAAGCCTATTCCAAGTTAGCTGCATAACTAATTGCATGGGTAGACAATTAGACCTTATATTTTGCACTGATCCAGTTAACTCATCCGTCAAGGCATGTCCTCTCGCCCTGTCTACTATTGATATTCTTCACCCTCCTCTTCTTCTTTTATTTTGCCTTAACTCCCAACCACAATCCATTTCCTCAGTTTCGCCTATAGCTTCTTCTTTCGACTTCCATAAAGCGAATTTCCGCCTTATCAACGCTCATCTGAGCAGGGCTTCTTTTGATTTTGCGCACTTGTCTTGCGCAAGACAGAATCAAATAGAAGCAATCAGCAGTTTTTACAGGGAAATATTTGACTGCATTTCTCTTTATGTCCCCTTGTCTCGCCGTAGAGCAGCGTCTTCATCCCCGCCATGAAACAATCACAAACTGCGCTCGTTACGTAATAAGAGAAACAAGTTATGGGTAATTTTCCTTCGTACTAACTCCGTTTTCGACTATTCCAACTTCCTCGGTTCCTACCTGCAATTCAGGCAGCTCTACAGTTCCCTTCATCAACAGTACCTAGGAAAAACTAAAATAAATCTGATTAACGAAGTCTTTCTTCAAATTTGTCAATTATAAGAGAAAATTCAGATTTTATCCTCCCTCTCAGAGGTTATCCTCCCTCTCTTTCTTATGAGAATTCGTCATCAACTGATCCACACACCATTGCTTACTTCTTTGCTTCATTTTTCCAAAAAATTATATAATAATAAATAATTCGACCCGACTCTTATTGAAAACAAATTACTAGCTTTTAATGAAGAATTTTCGCCTGCCCCGGAAGGTCTTCCTGCAATTTTTCTTAAAAAATACTCTTCCAATCTTTCTCTCCCTCTTTCTTTTGGAAAACCTCTTACATCACTCCGATTCAAAAAAAAGGGCTCGAAAACTGAAATGACAAATTACCGTCTTATCGCCAAACTCTCCCGCATACCCAAGGTATTCGAAAGTATTTTATGCGACACGTTAAGTTTTCAATGCAAGTCACTTATCTCCCCTAACTAACATGGCTTTTTAAAAGGTAGATCCACTACGACTAACCACGTCGAGTTCGTGTCTTTCGCTCTCTCAGGCTTAGAGACCGGCAAAGAAGTGGATGTTATTGCTACCGACTTTAGTAAAGCATTTGATAAAATTTCTCATAATCTGATCCTTTTTAAATTTTCTGCCCTTGGTTTCGAGCCCATATTGTTAAAATGCATTTCTTCATACCTGAAAGACCGTTTTTACTGTGTCCGTCCTATCTGATCTTTTCTTGGCCTTCTCTGGGGTGCAACAGGGCAGCCATCTCGGACCTCTTCTCTTCATTCTTAGCATTAACGACGGTGAAAGAGTTATAAAGTATACTCTTCTCTCTCTCTATGCGGACGATACCAAAATTTTTAAATCCATCTCCTCACTTCACGACTACTGTCTTCTTCAAAAAGACCTTGACAGTTTTTTGCACTGGTGCTCCAAAAATTGTTTAGAGCTCAATGTCTCCAAATGCCTATCAATAACATTTTCTCGTAGAATCAAAACTTGCCCTCCCCGTCCGTATCTACTCCATCAGCCTGTATCCATTGCTCAATTTCATCGGGACCTTGGAATTTTGCTCGACAGGGAACTTAACTTCCGCTCCCATATTGATCAGATATTTTCGAAAGCCAACTCATCGCTTGGCTTTGTTAAACGTTGGTCCAAGGAATTCTCTGATCCCTACGTAACTAGATCCCTTTACATTACCTTCGTTCGCCCCCTCCTCGAATACGTCAGTCAAGTTTGGTCCCTCCATCATAAGCTACATGTGTCAAGGATTGAAAAAATTTAGCTTTGCTTTATCTTGCCTCCTTATCGCGACCGTCTCAAACTTATCAACCTAAATTCATTTGCAGAACGCAGAGATGTTGCTAACATTCTTTTCGTTTATCATCTGCTCTCAGGCTCCATCGACTGCGTATCACTCCATAACTTAATTTTCTTATACACCCTCGTAATCCACGGTGCCCACGCCTCTTCTATATTCCTACCCACCGTACATCATATGGCTCCAATGAACCTGTCTCCCGTATGTTGCGGAAGGTTAACTCGAACCATACCTTCTTCGATTTTAACCGCAGCACTCCTAGCCTCAAACTGATTCTTCTTCACCCTTCCTCCTAACTTTTAAGCGTTAGTATTTAAGTTAGTCTTAGCTTAAATTAAGCCGGATAAATGGGGGATTTAGCGCCCACCAAAATTTTTCCAGAATCATTACGTAATTTCTCGTAATTTCAAAAATCACAAGTAGCATAGAATTGGAGATTGTAATTGATATTGAGACATATTGATATGACAAAAACTTTTCAGATAAACCGCGTTAACGAATAATTTCCAACGAGTGCAATACTGGACTCATCCGAACGTTTTGCTCAAGTTGCATTGAGCGTGGTCACTGTGAGTGAAACTTTTTGATTATAAAAGCACATCCTACATTTGAAAAAGTTCGTGAGCAACACCACTTAATGAAAGGCGGTTTCTTCTTCACTTTTTCCTTCCAGACTGCAATATGGTATTTCCTGTTGTGGTGGGAGTTATACTTCCAATCTGCAACGCCTGAGTATGTTACAAAAAAAGAAACTCTTTTAAAGGCTTTTAGCAAGCAAGCTTTTTAGATGGTTTTTCATTAAGGCACTTATATTACCATAAGGTTCTATTACCATAAGGAAGCAACTCTGCAGCTCTAGTAACTACTATTCATTTCGAACCACTCATTTCAGAAACTTTTTCACTGTCATTGCCTGCAAGTTATTCAATAGCCTGCCTTTAAACTTAAGAGTCCTAAGATGCTTTCCTGCTTAGTTTAACTTTGGCTTCTAGGAAATCAGAAATGTGTTTATCTTCTTGTTATGATTAGTTTCCATTCATAATTAATTAAGGCCTTCGTTTAACATCATCAATGTAAAGGACATAATTAAAAATTAAAAAAAATTTTCACCCCACAATCATTTATTTCGAATTTGAATTTAGTTAAGATATATATTTACAATATTTTGTTTTAGTAAATTATTGAAGTGATCACTACTTTTTCTGAAGCGTTAGCCTTAGATTGAAATATAAGTCCAGTCGCTGACGTACATATATTTTGAGTAATGAAATAAATACAATTAATTTTAACAAAAGAATCGTCGAAAAAAATTTATTGCATTAGTTCTGCATGATCTCTCGTTTCAACAGAATTGTGCTATCCCTCACACGTGCTTATTTATTCTGCATTCAACATGCAACATGGGTTAAATTTTAATGGTTCACACCAAATAGATTTTAAAAATATCCGCCATAATGAATTGAGTTAAGCAAACAATACCCGATGCAATCCGATTGCATCTATTTGTTTGTTGTGCGCGTCCAAGAAACTGTAAAAAAACCAATTTAATTGGTAAACGACTCGTTTCAATTTTATTGCTTATTAGCTTCACATCAATAGTATGACTCGTTGCAATTAATTCCGCAATCGAATTTCATTGGTACTTATTACGGGCAAAGGGCTCAATTTCGCATTCAATTCGTTCTCGGAAATTCATAGTTCGTGATTGAATTTATGTTTTTTCTCTTGGACTCTTGAAACTTGCAAATTGTTGCATTCTCTTTTACCATAATTTGATTCCTTTCATTATTGTTGTGACCACAGACTCAGTACTCGCATTTATTTTTTATACATTTTAGAATTAACATTTTTTTTTATCGCCAATTTTGCTTTATACAAATGAAGAAATAATTAATAGATAAATATGTGGTATTGAGAACATTATTTTGATAGCATCCACATTTGATCGAAATACATTTGCATATGAATTTTTTTTTTTTAATCAATGTATTGAATATAGAAAACACTTATTTGTACATTTTGGTCACACAACATTTTTTGAACCACGCCCATATTGGGAGTAGAATTGAAGTGAGATTTAAAAACAAAACTTTGAATGCCTTATTCTTTGAAATAAAGCCCTTTTAACTAAAAAAAAACTACTTTCTTGAAGTCACGCCCACAAAAATGGGCGGAGACATACCAAATTCCAATAGCTACAACATTTGTTATATAGTTTTTTTTCTTTTGTCATACGCAATGTTGGATTTGCAGTTTGTCGTCCAGCATTCTGATTCAAAGGGGAACAGAATATGGATTTAAAATTCCGTGGTGAAGACAAGACGAAATTATTGAGGAGATTTTCGCAATGCGAATTGATCCCGAGCATCTGTTGGTGTTTTGTTGATGTTCTCTCAAAACCTTCTATGAAGTCCTATGCAGCCAGCATCAAGTATTGATAGCCAGTGGCAGCATTGCCAAAATGCCATCAGAGACGCCGCCTCTGAAGTGCTGGGTTTGACACGGCCACCACAACGAAACCCCTGGTTTGACGATGAATGCCGGCAAGCATATGCAGCTAAACAGGAAGCATACAAAGCGGCGCTGCACAGAAGGACTAGAGCTGCTCGCGAGCTCTACGAGAAGAGGAGGAGAGAGGAACACCGGCTTCTCCGAAGGAAAAAGAGAGAGCACGAGAAGCGCGCATTTGAAGAGATAGAGAGATGTTACAACAGGAATGAGGTAAGAAAGTTTTACCAAAGGACCAAAAAGTCCTGCCAGGGGTATTAACTTCGAACTGAAGCCTGTAAGGGCCACCAAGGGAAAATCGTTGTAGAATCGCAGTTGGTGCTGAGGATTTGGAAAGACCACTTCTGCAGACTGTATAACGGCGAGGACGAACCAAATACCGCTGTCAGGCAAAACAAACCATTCAACCCGGGCTAAGACGTTACCGACGAAGCATACGAACGATACCGCCCACCCGACCTGGAGGAGGTGAAAGTAGCTGCGTCTAAGCTCAAGTGCAACAAAGCAGCCAGAGCAGACGGCCTAGCTGCCGAACTTGTTAAATCTGCTGGCGATGAGCTGGTTAGGAGCATGCACCAGCTCATCTGCTAGATATGGTCGGAAGAAAGCATGCCCGACGAATGGAACCTCAGCATTCTTTGCCCGATCCTGAAGAAAGGAGACCCTCTGAGTTGTGCCAACTACAGAGGCGTCAGTCTTCTTAACATCGCATACAAGATCTTTTCTGATGTACTGTGTGAACGCCTGAAGCCGTTCGTTTAAACAATCTGATAGGCACATATCAGTGTGGCTTTAGGCCAGGAAAGTCCACCATCGATCAAATATTCACACTGCGGCAGATCTTGGAAAAAACCCAGGAATTCCAAATCGATACACACCACCTCTTCGTCGATTTCAAGGCCGCGTATGACAGCATTTATAGAGACGAGCTATATAGCGCAATGTCTAGTTTTGGCATCCCTGCCAAACTCGTCAGTCTGTGCAGGATGACGATGGAAAACTCACGCTGTTCCGTCAAGGTCGGCAAAGACCTTACCGACCCCTTTGATGTCAAAAAAGGATTTAGACAAGGCGACGCGCTGTCATGCGACTTCTTTAACATCATACTTGAGAGAATTGTGCAGAACTCTCGCGCCAACACCAGAGGTAGAATCTTTCAAAAGTCCGTTTAACTACTTGCATACGCAGAAGACATTGACATAATCGGTAGAACAAAGCGTGATGTCAGTGAAGCCCTCGTGAGTATTGGCTTGGAAGCGGCGAATATGGGTTTAGTAGTCAATGAGGGCAAAACCAAGTATATGCTGTCATCAAGAAAAGACACCCAACACCGACGTCTTGGACAAAACATCACCATCGACAGCTATAACTTTGAGGTAGTTAGGGACTTTGTCTACCTGGGTTCCGCTATCAATTCAGACAATGACACCAGCGCTGAAATCAAACGAAGGATAACTCTTGCCAATCGCTGTTTCTTTAGGCTAAGGAGGCAATTGAGTAGCAAAGCCCTCTCTTGAGCAACTAAAGTGTCCATGTATAAGACCCTTATCATCCCAGTCCTGCTTTACGGTGCAGAAGCATGGATGAAAACACTTTAGGCTACGAAAATTCTTCGGGCGATATACGGTCTCGTCTGAATAGACGGAGAGTGGAAGAGAAGATATAACATCGAACTGTACGGACTGTACAGCGATACCGACCTAGCCAAAAGAGTCAAAACACAACGTCTACGATGGCTGGGTCATCTAGACCAGATGGACACCAACGCGCTGGCCCGGAAAATCTTCGAATCCACACCGCAGTGACGGGGCGGTAGAGGAGCACCGAGACTTAGGTGGCGCACGCCAGTGGAAGGGGCCTCAGCCAACCTCGCGTGCGAAACAGGAGACGGCTAGCTAGAGACAAAGCTGGCTGGCGAAGCTTGTTGGCTGAGGCCCAGGTCCACCCCGGACTGTAGCGCCACCTTAAGTAAGTAAGTATGTGTTGGTGTTCACACACCCCATGGAAAGTCGCACACAAATGCCCATCAACCGTTTTCAGTTGTGAAAATGGCTCGTCGTACCACAAAAATTCGCCAAAGGAAATAATTTTCGTCTTAATTGATATGCAAATGCGGTCCACAGCATCTGAAGTGTAAGACTCTGGATATCCTTTGACTCGTTTTCCCTGTTTGCGATACTCAAACTGTTTCGACAATGCTGTTTCAGAATATAGTAAAGTGCGCGACTGCTTGAAAAATAAAGCAGTGACTTTCTAACATTATCGATGGCTTCAATATGTTATCTGAATAGAAGTTTATTTGTTCGCTATTTCTAGATGCATTTTCACTTGAGGGTATTTTTCGCAGCAGAAAAACTTTGGCATTTACACTGATCACGCCCACTTTTTAAGAAATTTTAATATAATATGTCTGTTTTTGAGTATTTCTATGAAATTTGATTTTCGCATTTTCTAACTTTTCGTATATATTATATTTGTCTCCGCCCACTTTTATGGGCGTGGCCTCAAAAAAAGTGATATTTTAGTTAAAACGACGGGCTTTTAGTCCAAAATGCCGCCCACTTTCTGGAGGCGTGGCCGTTTTCTCTTTGGTAGGGTCGACTGAAGGAACTTAAGCTTTTTCCTGTGCACTGTTGAACTTTCCCACTTGTTTTTACTCCGGAGGCAGTCAGGAAGCAATAATGATCTTCTCTGGAGGGATGCCAGCTAGGTTTGCCGGAGGAATAATTTTCTCGCCGATGATATTTTTCTTCAGACACAAGAGGGCCAGGCATTTTATGATTATGTGTAAAGAGGACTTTAGACCGCTCTCTAGACAAAGTCTGCGTGTGGCATCTGGTAAAAGGCCGATGGGATGGAGATATTTTTTCCAGGATTTTTAAATTAGCCCTGTCAAGATTGGTCAGGGTATTAGACCTCCTGGGGGAATCTGGGAAAGATTATTTTTGAACAATTCCAGACGTCTTTAGATTCAGCTCTAGCTAGGTTTTTTATAGAGTTCTTGAAGAGTTTTCCACTGACTCCAGAGAATAAATCAGGCCCTATGAGCGGTAAAGTTGTCCGACATCAGCGAGCGAGTGTGCTAATTCGTTGTCTTCAAAACCACTGTGGGCTGGAATCCAGTGAAGGATCATTAAGTTGTTTTTGGCTATTTTTTGGATGGCCATGACTGTTTCTGAAACAACTTTGATTTTATAATGCGTGAGTCAAGCGCCTTGAGAGCTGCGCGAGAAGATGAATATTGTTTATCCTCTTGTGTTTTAACTTAGATTTATTCTAACACAGCAGTTGATGGTAAGGACTTCTGCCTTCCCAGGCTGGATAGATAAGCTTTTGCCAAGGCTAACTGAATTGAAAAGTCCGCCTGGGGCAGTTCTCCATGAATGCCAGACCTGGTCAAACCGAGAAGGAGTTGGTTTGAATTTTTCCCATTCATCCCTTGGAGGGATCACTACGAAGATTTTTTTCTGGAAACTATATTCTGCAAGCGTATCGTCGAGAGGCATGCTGAATTTGCTTCCAAATTGAGTGAAGTAAGTTTCGCCACCACAAAAATAGTCAAATCAGAAATATGCTGTTGTTTACATGCTCGAATTCTGTACTTGATCACCTTGACAGAGTTACAATATGCGGGCTCAAGAAGGGGGAGGGGAGTATCGTGCGGATTACAATCGGCTCCGCTTTTCTTCAAAGGGTTACGATTTGAGTGGTCTTAGCCTTGAAACATTACTGTTAATGTACAGCTACAACTATCCAAAAGAAGATATAGGCTAAAAACCTAAAAATAAATCACATTTCGCCACTATATTTGCGGTTGGATCTTCTTTAGACTTGTACTGGACTCGGTTCGATATTTAGAATTGTGTGACAAACGTGCGTCGTCACGATGGTCTAAAAATCGAAGATGAGTTAATTCATAGTTCGGTTTGCTTCCAAAATAATGGGTCAATCCCAACCAATAAACCATACGATGATTTGTGGTTACTGCAAATATGAAAAAGGGCGCGGTCCAACGGCCCTTTTAACAAAATTTCAACATTAGCATAGATATCTCCAAGTTACGCTAAAATGTACAAAAAAATTCAATTTTCAGTTAAATTTTTATAAATTCGACCCCTAAACATGAGGCGTGGCTACAATTTTGGTAGGAACAAAATCCAGAATTAAGTCTCGTTTACCTCGCTGCTAGTTTTTATTTCTTATTTTTTTTTAAATTATTTTTAGTGGAAAAAAATAAAATATAGACGTGGCCCAGAACTTTCTATGAACGAAATGTAAAGGGTGATTTTTTAGCTGGTTTGGTTTTGGCAACACTGGTTTTGACAGCTGACGTGTGTTTAGTACCTTGTGTCACTATCAAACAGCTTCAGTTTGGTTTGCAATTTAACCATGGATCGCCTTACAAATGAACAACGCTTGCAAATTATTGAATTTTACTATCAAAATTCGTGCTCGGTTCAAAATGTTCATCGCGCGCTGCTTCAATTTTATGGTCGGCATTCTCGAGCATTCTCGGCATTCACGTTTCGGGCCGGTGAATTGGCCGCCTAGATCGTGCGATTTGACACCATAAGATTATTTTTTGTGGGGGTATGTCAAGGCTAATGTCTATAGGGACAAGCCCGCTGCGATTGACGCACTGGAAGCCAACATCCATGCATTCATTCGTGAGATACCGGCCGATATGTGTGAAAGAGTATGCCAAAATTGGACTCAGCGGATGGGCTACCTGAGACGCAGCCGTGGTCAACATTTGCATGAAATTATCTTTAAACATTAAATTGCAAGGTTCAAACTATCGATTCAAATAAATATTTCATTAATTTTTTCGAATTTTTTGTGTTTTTTTTTTTAAAAGTTTTCTTAAAAAATCACCCGTTATAACTACAGATTTATTTTCTACATGATACAATAAGTAAAATTTTTTCGATTTTTAGCAAAAAAATTAAATAAAATGGACTTAAAAATTTTCCACTAAAATCGATACACACCCACTGTAGTCTATCGATTTAATATTCCTTTTTTCCAGTCTTACAATCGTATGGAGATGCCATATGTAAAATTTTAGTCTTTTACAACACGTCCTAAAGTTTGGAGAGCACTGGAGGTAGTGAGTACATATATAAACCGTTTGTGGATGTGTGTGTGGGCAGAATAGAAAATTTTTAACATTTGTACTGCTTCGCTTTATATGAAGCCTATGTGCGAAATTAAAGCAACCTAGCTCGAAACTGTAGGCCTAAAAACTTGTGACTAAACGGATGGACGAATAGAAGAACGGACGAACGGACGAACGGACGAACAGACATGGCTTGTTCGATTTAGAATTAAATCTCGATCACATGCCCTTGAAATCTTGGGGGTCTACCATTATTATTTCACCGTGTACCAAACTGTGCGACAAACGTAATATACCTTCTATGTTATGGGGCGGGTTATAAAATTTCCAAGGTGTTCTGTGCAAGGCTACCGGGTCCCGAACGTTCTCTCGGCGTGACGGCCCTAACAATATTTCATATTATTGCGAGCCTCAAACGCATTAAGGTAAAATTGGTGAATCAGGTACAATCCGAAATAAATGTCTACTTCAACATCCTTGTTGATGACAAGACATACGCGGAGCGGTCTGTCGGCTTTTGTTGAAGGTTATGGTCATCTATATTGCGCAGTTTGTGTTACATTCTATTTATACTCTATTTATACTCTTTCTTCGCCTTTTTTAGGATTTTTATAATTTAAGACCCATAAAACAGCAATTTCGATTATTTTTAATTACCGTTAGACTTTTTGATCAATTTTACAACCAACTGTGCTAGCATTTGCCACTCTTCTCAAATTCTGTGGTCATGGATCTCTGAGAAAACGGTAAAAATATGCTGTTTTTTATTTCGCTTGTTTGAATGGGCTTAAGAACTTAAGTCAAAAACGGAAATTTTGAAAGGTTTCTATGCAGTTCGCTTGCCTTTTAAACATTACATACTTTAGCAAATTTAAACAGGGTCGTCATGACCGTTAAGGATCTCGAAATCTTTAAAAAATAGTTTACGAAAATGTTTTCACGTTTTTCAGTTAGATTTTCGAAGTTTTTGAATATTCGAATTCTGCTATAGTTTTGTATAAAATTTAAGAAGATGATCTTTGCCCGGTGTTAATCTAAAAATTATACTTTATACCCTTTGCGGGATAGAGGGGGAGACATGCATTCTTTTGACCTTTTTTAATTTTTTAAATTTCAAATCCATAAAACAAATATTTTGAAGTTTTTTTCCAGTTCCCGTTAGACTTTTTTCCAATAGAACAACCACCAGCACTAGCCTTGGATATTTTTTTTTTAATTCTATGGCCACCGGCTTATGCGTAAACGGTAAAACAAGCTCCTTTTTTATTTCGTTCCTTAAATAGGCTTCTAAAGACTTAGGTTAAAAACGGAAATTTAAAAAACTTTTAACGCAGCCTTCCTTCTTTTTGTAAGCTCTGTATTTTAACCGAATCTGAAAAAGATCGCCTATACCGTTAAGCCACTAGAAGACTTTAAGAAATTGTTTTCGAAAATGCTTTTATGTTTTTGAGTTTAATCCCAGAAGATTATGAAATTTCAAAATCCGCTATTAATCCGGAAATTTCCTTAAAATTTTGAATTATTTCTGATACGTGTGATTTTTTTCATAGAATTCCACCAAACAGCACCGGAGATAAGGGGGAGGGGGGCACCCGTTTTTTCATACATTTTTGCGAATTTTTTTTTTTTCGAAAATACGTCAAAACTGCAGTACTCAAACTGTATTTGAAAAATATGACCTTAGCACTTGGTTAACTTTGAGTTGCTTTGTACGTGAGTTGGGGTGAGTGGGGTGCCGTGGCGTAGAGGTTAGTGTGTGTGCTTACTACGCCAGAGGTCTGGGTTCGAATCCTGCCATCGTCACCTGAAAAAAAAAAAAAAGACTTGTTCTTTTCACGGTCCCCACCTCCGCGAGGGTTTGACAAGCCCTCCGAGAGTATTAATTGTCTTGAAAAACTTCTCAAAGTGCCGTTCGGATTCGGCAAAAAATTGTAGGTCCCCTTGTATGTAAAGAAATTAACACACCAGCATACATTGTTGAGAAGTTGGCCCTGGTTCACCTCGAGCTGTTGCGCCACTCTATTTATTTATTTTTGTACGTGAGTTCAATATTGATTTTGAGCAATAAGCCGTTCAAAAGTTATGGCCTCCAACACTTTGAAAAACATCATGCATTTTCGACTCTGCATTTCTCAAAAACGTTTTGATATTTTCGAAAAGTTTTATTTTTTAATTAAAGCTTAATATCGTTTTAACCTAAGTTTTGGTTTTCTTGCTCTTGTCTACTAAACTTCCTGAAAAAAACAATAAAAAACCTTGAGTTCATTTTCACATGAAACTTCAAACTGGAATTAAACCAAATAACGGTGCCTAAAAAAATTGCCCTCTTTGAATTCTCTGACTATTTCCGCAGTTTATACGCACACCAAATTTTGTCTTTCTACGACTTACTGCTCAGAAGTTATAAAGCGATTGGACGGACGGACGGACGGACAACGTAGCGATACCATAAGAGGTCCTTATCCATTTTTGGACGGACCGCTAATAATGCAAATAAAGGAATGATTTGCTTTTCAAGCCAATGATTTAACTTCTTCAGCTCGTGTAATTTGAAAGCTTTTCTAATCGAACTTTCTTAAAATTTTCTCCCTTCTTTGGTTGACGAAGAACTTCCTAGAATTTTGCATAAAATATCCAAACCTTCTGATAACTCAAGGATCTTCTGCTAGGTTCGAGTTGCTGCCCAACTGACCTACTTCTCGCCAAGCTAAGCGATCATTGAATGAGATTCCTTTGGCTGACTTCTAGACCAAGCTTAAGTTGTAAGACATTTTCTTTCGTGCTGACGTTTCTATAAGGCTCCGTTGCGGCTTAAGTTAAAATCCCCCGATTAATACAATACCGAGCTCTTGCCCATCTTACCTATTTTTCGCCAAGCTCGGAGATTGATCATTTGGGGATGGAACTGGTAAATGAAATATTCTTTTTATTATCGAGTTCTAGTCAAGCTGACGGGTGTCAGGTGTCAGGCGCCAGGTGTCAGGTGTCAGGCGTCAGGTGTCAGGTGTCAGGTGTCAGGTGTCAGGTGTCAGGTGTCAGGTGTCAGGTGTCAGGTGTCAGTTGTCAGGTGTCAGGTGTCAGGTGTCAGGTGTCAGGTGTCAGGTGTCAGGTGTCAGGTGTCAGGTGTCAGGTGTCAGGTGTCAGGTGTCAGGTGTCAGGTGTCAGGTGTCAGGTGTCAGGTGTCAGGTGTCAGGTGTCAGGTGTCAGGTGTCAGGTGTCAGGTGTCAGGTGTCAGGTGTCAGGTGTCAGGTGTCAGGTGTCAGGTGTCAGATGTTAGGTGTCAGGTGTCAGGTGTCAGCTGTCATAAGTCTGTCCAGCTTAAGCAGTAGTGAGTTAAATGTGGCTTCTATTCTTTCTCCGAAAGATATATGCTAGAATCAGTTTCGTAGTTCTGGCGCCTAGTCACAAGAAAGGCGTCGCCTTTTTTTGTACCTGCGTCAATACACTCCGGCCTTCTTCCGGTCGGTTCTTGTGAAATAATCTGCTCTTGTACGAGAAGATCCTTGTACTCGCTCGATGAACGGTCCTTCAAAAATGGGCCTTCAGTAAATTCACATAAAACTGCGGTTGTTTTCTTTATGAAAAGAAGGAAGGCTGCCCTGACTCAGCTGGTAATTAAAGTTGTTACTATACCAATTTTCGATGAGGTCCTATATCTAGGACGAATACTTGAGAGAGAAAACCAATATAAATCAAGCAGTTCGAGTCTGACGCTGCGGCCACGCAATGAGCGATGAGTGGCCATTTACTGATTTACTGAGTGACGTCAATAAGTAATAAGTTTCGAAAATGCCTTCGTCTAGGGCAATTGGTCATAATTTCTTGAAAAAAAGTCCTGATTTGATTATATAACGAGGATTCTGTGTTCACCATATAAATCGAGTACATAGTCTTCTTATTGGGAATTTCATCACTTCCCTCCAAGTTAAAAATGCTATGCAGGGCGACATTGTTTCGACCAACTTTTCTTTGGCGCTTCTTTTGACAATATCACATGACCCTTGAAAATATGTTTTTTAAAATCCTGAAAAGTGAGACCGCCATTGAAAATACTCTGTACAATTGTGTGTACAAATGATGCCCATCAAATTGGTGGTACGTTAGTGTTTTACACACTCAAGCCATGTGTTTCGTCGAATGAATATTAATTGTTTGTGTATCTATCAGCTAAAATTAAAAATTTATTTTGTTTTAAAATTAAGTGTCTACTTCATTTTTGCTGTCGCCCCAGACCCTGGAAACAATTGGCTTTGTTGTTTACAAAGATGCCTAATTTTGTTAAAACAAATTTGAAGTACTCAAAACTTTTGCCTCTGAAATATGAACTAGTTTCAAGGTTATCTAGAATGTGTAATTGTATAATCACGTGCTCATTTTGGATCCGACAAAAACTAGCCTCAGTAATATTCATGAGCTAACTCGCACGCATAGTGGCGCTAAAATAAATTAGTGTATTGCTCTTTGTCTTAAACTAATTATTGACAGGTTAATAAAAGAAAACTTATTTCAATTCATCCGAAATCATCCAGTTGGAATGGTTTTCAACAAATTGACAGACACTTTATTTGCAGGAGCTGTCATCTCGAGTGGGATGACAAGTAGTGTCTGAGGTGTACTTGGCCAACAAAAAAAAACCACCCACGTCTTACAACTCAAAGCTAAGAGGCCATATTTTGAACTAAAAATACCCACACATCGTCGACAACGACGCACAAGTCTCTCGTGTAAATTATAATTCGAAAAGGACCCACTTACTGCTAAGGTGATGTAATCTTTACCAAACAGGTTATTTAAGCTTTTGAAGCTGAGAAATACCTTCACCCTTTGATTTGTTGATCCGGATACGTGGTGGGTAGCTGCCGAAGGGGTGTATGCAAATTTAGAACCGTATACGGTGGGTAAAAGATAAGTTCAGCTCGATGAAAGGTTTTGGTATGCTTTCTTGGTGGAAACATGTTGGGAATGTCATTTTATGCTACGGAACGTAGACAGATTTCAAAGCGAAATCTCAAAAATTCTGCTTCAGTCTGAAGATGGTTGTTTTTTTTTTTTTGTGGAAAATCTGTCCCGAAGCACACAGAATTTAATAAATCCTGAAGATGAATTTTCAAGTGACTTGGGTTCGCTTCGCAAATATTTACTGTATGGCTGTTATCAAGTAGGGTTTTCTCAATGAAAGTCCTTATTTACTGTTTTCGAGTTAGATAATGCAGTCCATATTATTGTGCGAGAGTTATTTCGGTTCGTTTAATATGTGTTTAGGATTTTTTTTTTAAGTCTCTATGAGGCTTTCTTTCGGGATTAGTTTCACTTGATTTGTAGGGGTTGATAGGTCTGCACAACAATGAGCGTTTGGGTGTCCTGACTAGGATCTTTAGTTGGCAAAGGAGTTGAGTAAATATATTATAAAGATACCTTTCGAGTCCGGCACGAAACTAAATTGGCAATTGAACGTAAATAGCTCAAGGATTATCAGGTTTAAAGGTTGGCCCTTATGCTCTGCAGTAAAAAAAATTGCAACGATTTTTTTAGTAGGTATAAGGAAGGTAATGTTTCATACGCTGTTTTTTTCCTTTCAAGCATTTTGCCGAGCATGGTTCTCACACAAAAACTTAGCGGCAAAAGGGTATAATAATAATTTCTCACATCTGTAATTTTTTTTTAAGTCGAATTTTTACTTAAACCTTATAAAAAAGTGAACCTTGTCACGATTGCAAAATGTTTTTTGTGCCTTTAAGAACATTCCAAGGCTGTGCCTCACCTCAAAAATTGACATTTAGACGCTATATTGAAACATGGCTGAAATCTGATCAAAGTACTATTTCTTTTGATTAGAGGTGGTCACATATACAACTCTGTAGTGGGTGTGTCTGTAGACTTATTTGCCTAATTTTCAAACTTGATTTGATTCAACGGACAGCTTAGCTACCAAATTTCATCTCCCTAGCCTAAACTTTGAGGCCAAAACGTCGCTTTAGGCCTCAAAGGATTCGGATCCAACAATTGGATGGCCGACGAACGAACGAACATGGCTTAATCAATTTTCCTGCAGGGCTTTATAATATCTCTTAAAGGAAGTTTTTTTCAAGTTTGAATTTAAATCGTCAGAATTAAGCAGAACGTCTGAGCCAACACCAGAGGCACAATCTTTCAAAAGTCCGAACAATTGCTCGCATACACGTAGACGACATTGACACTGCGTATTGGAACGAAAGCAGTAGAATATGGGCTTAGCAGTCAAACAGGGTAATGACTGCTATGCCGATATTCTACTTATGGGCTTATCTCTCTTTGGTGTGACCAAGCACGCTTATGCCACACCAAAGAGAGATGAAGCATTACCATAAACAATTTAAGCTTCGAGGTAGTAAGGCCCTTTTTTTACCTGTGTCCCTCTATAAATTTAGCCAACGACGCCAGCTAGCGCTGAATTCAAACGAACGTTAACTCTTACTAATCGCAGCTGCTTTGGCCTTAAGAAGCAATCGGATACCAAAAGCCCTCTTTAGGGCAACTAAAATGTTCATTTTTTAGACCCTCATCATCCCAATTTTATTTTATGGCGCACAAGTATAGACCTTGTCATAGGCGGACAAGAGCGCCTTAGAAAAAAATCATTCGGGTGATTTTCGGTCCCTTCTGCGTAGGTGATATATTACCGTACGAGCTGAGCAACGACGTTAAATTAGCTAGAAGAGTCAGAATACACGGACTGCAATCGCACCTAGAGTGGATGCGGACACCAAGGCCCCGGCCCAGAAAGTCTCGGCCAGAGCAGTAGAAAAGCGCAGTCTCAGGTGGCGCGCGAAAATTGAATGGGACTTCAGCCAACTTTGCGTGTAAAACTGGAGACGGCTAGCCAAAAACATAGCTGGCTGCTCAAGCCTGTTAGTTGAGGTAGAGGTTCACCCCGGTCTGTAGTGCCAACTTTAGTAAGTAAGCACAATGAAATGGGTTCATTACACTTCTTACGAAACACAAAATGTAAACTCTAGAAAACCCTTATTCTGCTTGTTCTATTTTATTTTTCCGAGTACTGGAGGATAACCAGAGAAGGAAAAATTATACTTGTCTCTTTCGGGAGAAAAGTTGTACGGTCGATTTATGGTCATCTGTATGGGGTGGGATAAGATACAACAAGATACATATGAAGGAAAAGATACAACAGCGAACTCTATGGTGTTAATGTAGTTCAAAAAGCGAAATCACGGTGACTTCATTGGCCTGCTTACATCAGTTCAAAGCCCCCAGGTTCGAAAAAAACAAGGTAGACTGAACCTCCGTTTTAAGGGCTAAGCCATTGCGGAAGCGTAAACCAGTACTCTAGATCATATGGAAGACTACTGTTAACCAGGTCGAGAGGCTCTTTGTGTCGAAAGCCCTATAGGTAAGTAAGTAAGTAAGTAGTAAGGCCTGAAGGCTAAATGTTTCTGTTGCCAAATTCCTCTTTTAACTCAGCAGTTGTTATCAGTTGTTCTGTTTTGCTTAAGAGAATCCTAGAAAATCTACTGTCAAATTAAAATGCGAAATTTTTGTTTTTTTTTCGGGAAAAGTTCAAATAAAAAATTTGAATATTCGAGAAAAATTATATTTTTGATCACAAATTTTTGACACAAAAGGGGATATTTTTGTCTAGGGTTTTTCGTATTGAATCAAAATCCTTATCACGCAGTGGAGCTCTGTATTATTTAATTTAATTATTTATTTTTTTTTATTTATTTATACATTTATTTATGTATCTATTTTTTTTTTTCTTTATATATTTATTTATTTACAACAAAACTATGTTAATCGTTCTTTTTAAAACTAATCTTTTCTGCGAAAACCTCGAACAAACTAATGTACAAAACGGGCTTGAGCAGTATCTTGGTCTGAAGAGGGTTAAACTTTGGGCATAGGGGGTTTTTCGTTGGAAACAAGCAGGAGTAACATGAAATCGTGCCGAAAACAAGCAGCTTTTGTGAATGAGGAATACAAATAAGCTTCCAAAAAAGAAAAAGAACAGAAAGAAACTTTAACTTAAGTTTAAATAAAAACATTTTACTGTATACTTACTTACTGAAGGTGGCGCTACAGTCCGGGGTGGACCAGGGCCTCAGCCAACAAGCTTCGCCAGCCAGCTCTGTCTCTAGCTAGCCGTCTCCACTTTCGCACGCGAAGTTGGCTGAGGTCCCCTTCCACTTGCGTGCGCCACCTGAGTCTCGGTGCTCCTCTACCGCGTCGTCCCCGCGGTGTGGATTCGAAGATTTTCCGGGCCGGGGCGTTGGTGTCCATCCGCTCTAGATGACCCAGCCATCGTAGACGTTGTGTTTTGACTCTTTTGGCTAGGTCGGTATCGCTGTACAGCCCGTACAGTTCGATGTTATATCTCCTCCTCCACTCTCCGTCTATGCAGACGGGACCGTTAATCGTCCGAAGAATTTCCCTCTCGAAGCAGCCTAAAGTGTTTTCATCCGCCTTTGACAGGGTCCATGCTTCTGCACCGTAAAGCAGGACTGGGATGATGAGGGTCTTATACATGGACACTTTAGTTGCTCGAGAGAGGGCTTTGCTACTCAATTGCTTCCTTAGCCCAAAGAAACAGCGATTGGCAAAGAGTTATCCTTCGTTTGATTACAGCGCTGGTGACATTGTCTGAATTGATAGCGGAACCCAGGTAGACAAAGTCCCTAACTACCTCAAAATTATAGCTGTCGATGGTGCTGTTTTGTCCAAGACGTCGGTGTTGGGTGTCTTTTCTTGATGACAGCATATACTTGCTTTTGCCCTCATTGACTACTAAACCCATATTCGCCGCGTCCGTCCTAATACTCACGAAGACTTCACTGACATCACGCTTTGTTCTACCGATTATGTCAATGTCGTCTGCGTATGCGAGTAGTTGAACGGGCTTTTGAAAGATTGTACCTCTGGTGTTGGCGCGAGAGTTCTGCACAATTCTCTCAAGTATGATGTTAAAGAAGTCGCATGACAGCGCGTCGCCTTGTCGCCAAAACTAGACATTGCGCTATATAGCTCGTCTCTATAGATGCTGTCATACGCGGCCTTGAAATCGACGAAGAGGTGGTGTGCATCGATTTGGAATTCCTGGGTTTTTTCCAAGATCTGCCGCAGTGTGAATATTTGATCGATGGTGGACTTTCCTGGCCTAAAGCCACACTGATATGTGCCTATCAGATTGTTGACAAACGGCTTCAGGCGTTCACACAGTACAGCAGAAAAGATCTTGTATGCGATGTTAAGAAGACTGATGCCTTTGTAGTTGGCACAACTCAGAGGGTCTCCTTTCTTCAGGATCGGGCAAACAATGCTGAGGTTCCATTCGTCGGGCATGCTTTCTTCCGACCATATCTAGCAGATGAGCTGGTGCATGCTCCTAACCAGCTCATCGCCAGCGGATTTAAAAAGTTCGGCAGCTAGGCCGTCTGCTCCGGCTGCTTTGTTGCACTTGAGCTTAGACACAGCTACTTTCACCTCCTCCAGGTCGGGTGGGCGGTATCGTTCGTATGCTTCGTCGGTAACGTCTTCGCCCGGGTTGAATAGTTCGTTCTGCCTGACAGCGGTATTTGGTTCGTCCTCGCCGTTATACAGTCTGCAGAAGTGGTCTTTCCAAATCCTCAGCACCGACTGCGATTCTACAACGATGTTCCCTTGATGGTCCTTACAGGCTTCAGTTCGAAGTTTATACCCTTGGCAGGACCTTTTGATCCTTTGGTAAAACTTTCTAACCTCATTCCTGTTGTAACATCTCTCTATCTCTTCAACCGCGCGCTTCTCGTGCTCTCTCTTTTTCCTTCGGAGAAGCCGGTGCTCCTCTCTCCTCCTCTGCTCGTAGAGCTCGCGAGCAGCTTTAGTCCTTCTGTGCAGCGCCGCTTTGTATGCTTCCTGTTTAGCTGCATGTGCTTGGCGGCATTCATCGTCAAACCAGGGGTTTCGTTGTGGTCGCCGTGTGAAAC
The DNA here is from genome assembly GCA_947623515.1 of Neoascia interrupta. Classification (NCBI taxonomy): domain Eukaryota; kingdom Metazoa; phylum Arthropoda; class Insecta; order Diptera; family Syrphidae; genus Neoascia; species Neoascia interrupta. Next base: position 177,449,697 of record OX392463.1, read on the forward strand.
CCAGCACTTTAGAGGCGGCGTCTCTGATGGCATTTTGGCAATGTTGCCACTGGCTATGAATACTTGATGCTGGTTGCATAGGACTTCGTAGAAGGTTTTGATAGACTCGGTTGGAGAAGGACCTGGCGGTCGCTTGCGATTGAAGTCGGCCGACGTCAAACTTCCTCACAGTATTTCCATAACTTGGCGCTGGTCGGGATATCTGCAGCCGTACCTTGGCTACAACAAGGTAGTGATCCGAGTCAATGTTGGCCCCTCGAAAAGTTCGGACATCCATGATACTGGAGAAGTGCCTTGCGTCGATCGCAATATGGTCAATCTGGTTGACGGTTGATTGATCGGGAGATCTCCATGTCCCTTTGTGGATATTGAGATGCGGGAACTGTGTACTAGCTACCACAACGTGTCGCCCCGCAGCAAAGTCGATCAGCCTGAATCCGTTATCGGAGGTCGTGTCGTGCAGGCTATGCTTTCCGACAGTACGACCAAAGATGCCCTCCCTTCCTAGCTTGGCATTTAAATCGCCTAGGACAATCTTCATGTCGTAGCTAGGGCACTGCTCATTAGTTTTGTCCAGGAGCTCGTATTTTACTGTTTGCTCAACTTAAAAAAAAGCTTTAAAAAATGTTATGCATTCTGAATAAAAATTTAATATAATAATAAAAAGAATATGTCGAGTATAATATCGACCCTCAAAATTATTGCCTCTCCCAACTCTCACTTCACATAGAAAAACACACGAAAAGAAGTTCGACCTATTCCCAGATGTGATTTTTCGTAGAAACACGCAAAACAACTGTCATTTCACACAAAGAAAACATTCGAACGGTTCTGCAGAGTTGATCCGAGGTATTAATTCACCGAATTTGGCGAGTAAAGCCGAGATTAACCCCAGATCCAAGTTCACTGAAAAAATCTTTTCCGGGACTAACCTCAGCTTAACTCGGATAATCTTGTACTGAATGAAAAACCGGGACTAGAAGGTACAATATGTTAATTGAGCGGGGAATTCAGCACTTTTGGATGCCAAATTCACTATTTTTGAATATCCTTTATTTTTAACCGTGTCATAAATGAAATAAAAAAGGATACCAAGTGTATCCTTCATGTCATCGTTTTTCCTAATTGGACTATGTTCATCTTCTCAACACCTATTAAAATATCTCAACAAATTTCTTCTTGATCTAGGAAGAACCTCTAAGTTAAAGTTTTGTGAGTCATCGCATGTTCTGTAATATAGTTTTCCAACAGCAGCCTCGAATAAATCATATCTCTAGATATTTTAATTAAATGAAAATCAGTCGGGCACTGTGGCGTATGCGTAACATTTTTTTCCCTCGATTTTCGCAAGGGATTTTAATGTAATATTGTTTTTGCAGAGTCCGCTTATTTTTCGGAAAAGAAAATAATTCCAAGGCGAAAAAATACTGACAGAAATGCAGATTAAAAATTCAATCGCCTGGAAGAAATAAATATTTTGTTATTTTTTTTTTCGGAGAAATTTATTTTATAGAAAATGTGTGCCATACTTTATGTGTATGTATGTCTATTTAATTTATTTCATGAATAAAGTCAATATTAAAAATATATAAATAAACAAGCAAAAAAGTAGCAAAAGATTAAGTACCCATTGAGTACGCTCAAAATGCACATTGATATACATTTTGGCATCAATTCAACATGGAGCATCGGGAACTCGTTGATGGAAATTCATTTGAAATTTTCAAAAATAGCAACATTAGTATGAATATCACATTGCGATAGGAAATAAACCGGGCCAGCTGCTACGCGAAAACTTTGATTCGGTTTTCTACAAAAGCATATAGTAAAAAAGTACTTTTCATGTGGCTCAAAATGAATAGAAATATTCATGAAACGCACTTTCTGCAGATACAAGTTTAAAAGTTAAAAGTTTTAAAAAAACGATCCCCTTAAAAGTTCCTAGTATTTTAACGGTTATGACGATCTTGTTTAAATTTGGTTGAAGTTAAAAACCTTTACAAGGCAAGTTTAGTGTTTTGATAATTTGCTGATCATAGAGAAGAGTTTAAATATAACTGGACGAAATGTTGAAAGAAAAAAAAACACTGTATTGTGTGTGGTTCACTGTGTGCGTCGTTCGTCGGCAGTCTATGATCCTGAAATAATTGTCTATTGCGGGTAATGTTCTACTAGCCACATTTTACTCCCCAGTTCATATGTTTTTAAGGATATATGACTAAATTAATTACATCACTTTTTTACATATTATGTGAAAGGGTTTTTAGAGGAATTCGCATGAGATTTGGGAACAAAAATTGGTGACAAAATAGTAAGTAAAAGAAAGTAAGAAAGTTTAAATTTATTAAAGGCATAATAAAACTTTTAAGGTATTCGTTTGTCATATGTCTACGTGTCCGGCACCACAATTTTAACATTTTTAAAAATTTATTTAAATTGAGTTGAAAAATGAAATACCAAGTTCCGGTAGCAGCCCATTTCTCAATTGAATTTCAAGAAGGAGATAGCCAGCTTATATACTGCTTTAAAAGCAAAGTTGGCTCAGGTCCCTTTCCATTGTAGTCTCGGTGATAGTCTTCTGCTCCATGTACCTTCGGGGTGGATTCAAATATTTTCGGGGCATTGGTGTCTATGCGCCCTAGGCCCAACAATAGCAGACCTTGTATTCGGACTCTTAGCTTTTTCGAAAAAAAATTTTGCTTTCGAAATTTGCTTTTCAAAATTCTCCTTTTTTACATAAAATTTTGCGGAGAAACAGCCACTGGTCGGACCGAAATCATACGCACAGGTTGCGGCAAACGAAAACAAGGCAAGATCGCCCAAAACAGATGCAGTGCCACAGATCCTCGTTGTAATCTTGAAGAAACTTGAGGATCAGACTAAAATCAATATATAGACTGGTGAAAGACGATCTTGATCGTATGTATGACTTCATTGGGTCCAATTTTATCATTGGGGGTGACTTTAACGCGAAGCATACTTTTTGGGGTTCACGATGCAATTCAACAAGAGGCAGATTACTGTACAAACGTGGCGTGGATTTTTTCTCCACGAGTAAGCCAACATTTTGGCCAACCGATTGGAATAAAGCCTGACCTTGTCGACTTTTTTATCGCTAAAGGGTACCCCAAATACCTTACGCGAATCGAAAAGTGTTATGACCTTTGCTCAGACCACTCAGGAGTAATTTTGAAGTTGGGTGGAAGACTTGCGAAAATAGAAAGAGCTCCCAGATTATCTAGCAAAAACTTGAACTGGTACGCCTTGAGCAAGGACTGTTAAGAGGGTGTTGGCTTGAATGTGCCATTGAAAACTCCTTTCGAGTTAGAAACCGCAAAAATTGACAAATTCATTGAAGCAATTCAGAGCGAACAACACTTCGTCCCAAAAGAACGCAGTTAGCACCGACGGGCATGTACGCACAACATATGCGTACGAACAACACTTCCGCTAGAAATCGAAGAATTGATTCGTGAAAAGAGAAGAGCGCATAGAAGATGGCAAGGCACGAGGCCTCCCCCGACAAAACCCTCTTGAACCACCTCTCTAACAAACTAAAAGGAATGTTGCAAGGTTTTAAAAATCGTTAGACCACTGAATACCTTGAAGGCTTGTCGGCGGATAGGAGCTCAAACTACTCGCTGTGGAAAGCAGTTAAGTCTATCAAAAAACATATAGTCCTCACGGCACCAATAAAAAAAGCTAACGGCGAAGGGGCAAGAGAAGACAAAGAGAAAGCGAATCTGTTGTTTAATATTTAGAAGAAACATTCAAGCCTTTTGACGGTCCGCCGTTGGCTGACGTTCTAAACAACAACAGGGAACCTGATAGCCTTAGAATGAAAAAAGTTTCGTTAGTTGAACTCCGACAGACAATTAGCAAACTTAAGAATAATAAGGCCCCGGGTTACGACCTGATCACTGGCGAAATATTAAAAGAGCTACCAAAAAAGGCATTAGTCAAGCTACTTTATATGATAAACGCTTCTCTTAGACTTCTTTACGTTCCAAGGCAATGGAAAGTTGCTGAAGTCATTATGGTTCCAAAACCGGGGAAATGCGCAAATGATAAAAAATCTTATAGGCCCATATCGCTTCTGCCGATAATATCGAAAGTGTTCGAGAAACTTCTGCTGAAGCGATTACAACCAATAATTGCAGAAAGACGCTTGATCCCGGATCATCAATTCGGTTTCAGACCTAACCATTCCACAATAGATCAAGTCTACAGAATAACGCATGAAGTGTTAAATAACGTTCAAGTGTCATTCTCGACGTATCGCAAGGTATGGCATGACGGCTTGAAATATAAGCTACTGCAAAACTTGCTGGAAGACATGTTAAAAAGATTGAAAAACCATCTTGAAAGCAGACTCTTTCATGTTAGGTGTAGTACTGAATACTCGAGTTTCAAGCAAATTTGAGCTGGAGTACCCCAGGGAAGTGTCCTCGGTCCGACACTGTTCCTGCTCTACACAGTCGAGTCATCAACGAGAAACCTCCAACGAGCATTGGACAGAATTTGTGTCTGGACGAAGACTTGGCGAATCGCTCTTAACGAGAACAAATCTACGCATGTGAATTTTACTTACAGAAGGGTTAACAATTTACCTCTGTTTATAAATTCTGCACAAATACCTTATATAAATGAAGCGAAATATCTAGGGATGACACTAGACGCTAAACTAAGGTGGAAACCATATGTAAAGAAGAAGCGTAACGAGCTTGAGATTAGGCTCAGGGAAATGTATTGGCTTTTCGAAAAATTTTCGAAATTAAGCATAATAAACTGCTTTTGTACAGGCAGGTGTTAAAGTCGACCTGGACATATGGTATACAACTTTGGGGTTGTACCAAGTGAGCAACATGTCCATGTTGCAGACTTTTCAAAACAAGACGCTAAGAGCAATTGTGAATGCTCCATGGTATATTAGGAATAGTGACATTCACAGAGATTTAGGAATAGCTCCCGTGAGCGAAGAAGTAACAAATTTTGCTCGAAAGCTAAATGCTCGCCTTTATGTTCATTGCAACAATGCGATGATCCGTACTCTAAACGATATAAAAAACAAAAGATGACAATAAAGAACAAGACCCTTCGATCTAGCGACGTAGGGTGAAGCCGCACGAACGAACGGTTTTAGTAGGTGCATTCACTGGATAGCAACCTACCCAACGCGATAAACACTACGGAAGCGTAAACTACTTGTTAAGTTAACTTAGTTGTAGTCAAGAAGTATTATGAGAGAGCCAAAATTTACTACTATGAAGTGCGTTCTGGCAGTTTCATTGTGTCACTCATAAATGGGTGGTTTTTTAGCACGTGGAAATCGGGCATAACCAATATCGGCTGCTTCGGTATTATATACCTGCTATAGTGGGCTTATTGGTATCTTTGAAAGATTTTGCAGTTTTAGCCTCCGTCCACCCTAGTATTCAAAAAAAAATATAAAATGTTGTCTCTTTTGAAGTAAATTAAAGGTAATTTAGGAAACTGGCTGTAGGCTGCCGGGCCCTTAAGAAATTTGGCTGTGATTTTGTCAAAGTTACAGAGCTTTGAAAAGCAGAATTCTGAGAAGGAGAATTTTTAAAAACAGGATATTTAAAGTAGAATTTTTAAAATCTGAGTTTTGAAAGCAATTTTGACCCGGAAAAAATTTGACCCCAGCAATTATATTTTGTATAATAAGTTGAACATGTTGCATATGAAAACCGAAAAAGTAATATTTTAAATCGAGAATGAAAAATGGCTGCAAAAATTTACAAGGAAAATCTGTATATTGGGGCCTTTGTTTCCATTGAATATTTAAAAAAAAAATATTTCATTTCTCTGTGAGAAACTTCTATATACCCGAACCTATACACCGTGTATAACACCAAATCTTAAAGTTTTTTGGCCCAAATTCATATTTTACCTATAAGTGTGGGCCACGCCCCCAAGAGTGGGTATGGGCTAAAAACTAAAATCAGTTACTTAATTGTAGTTTCGTTAGAGTCACGAGAAAATAGGATAAACGCGAAAATTATTTCATAAAAAAACCTTTTTTCCTAAAAACGCCCTATAAAAGTGGGCGGAGCTCAAAATTTTGTAAGGAGTATTGCTGTTATATCCTTTATATTAGTCACATAATTTTTTTTTTGATTTGGAGTGATAATTACGATAAATCTGGTTGTTAAAGATCTAACGTGTAAAATTTGCGCATGTTCGATATTGTGGATGGTTTAATTTTTGCCTTGTTTAAGGTCTTACAAAAATACCAAAATTTGATTTCATACGCCTTATTTAACTTGATCAAAAGGCATTTTGAAAGATAAAGTGAAATAGAGGTTGTCTCACATTGAAGCCAGTATTGGGCGTGGCCATTGACGGATTAGTCCAATTTTCACACTTTGTCTGTGTAACAGAAGAATCAAGCCGTGTACTTAGTTTCAGCACTCTAGCTTGATTTTGAAGACCTAGAACCTTTACACATGCAGACGGGCGGACAGACATGGCTTAATCGATTCACCTATCGGTCTCGATGATGTCTCTGAAAGCTCTTGGGGGTCTACGATGATTATTTAACTGTGTCACAAACTATGCCATAAAATTAATATGCCCTCGGTCGGATATAAAAATTTATTTTCAAAAATAATAATCATTAACGAAAAAAATTCTAAAAAAGTTAAGAGAAAAGTAGACTAACAAATGGCACAATTATGAAAAAAAAACACGATGCCTGGGGACCTTTTTTAAGAACTTCCAAAACACCGTTTAATTTTCGGGACTTTGAGTTCGGTAATTAAGTCCCCGCCGGTGTATGAGTCAAAGCGACACACGGAGTCATATTTATGGAACGTAAATTTTTCGCGCAATTTTTTTATGGGCAGAATTTCATTTAGCCGGTGCCTGAAAAAAGGTTTAAACATAAATAAAAGCCCCACGATGTTCGACGAAGTTTTTATTTTTTCTAATTTCAAAACTATAATTGAATTGAATTGCATAGAAAGCGCCTTCTGATATATTGGGCTGTATTCGAATTGGAGGTACATATGTTGGCTCTATTTAATCCTCGGGTAGCTGAGATACTATGATATCTCTATACTATACCTTACCTAGATACTATTAACAAAGTGGAGCTCCATACATGCGGCCTATTTTCATTGAACGCATAACGTTGAATCACCCTGAATAAGAAAGACCAGATGAAAGTTTTTCTTTGTAATTATGGCGCCTCGACTTATTCCAGCTATTAATAAAATAGTGTTGAAATTCTAAGCATCCTATGTTACGAGGCAAACTATTTAACTGTTTAAATAATGAAACGTATGCAAGAATTATTAAAATACAGCTGGAATTTTCAGTATTTTCGATTAGCAGCGTAAACTATAGAAATTTCAAATTATACAAAATAGTTACGAACTGAAAGGTCGTAACTTTTCGCAAATTTAAGGGGAAAACTTCCTCAAAGTGTCAAAGTAAAAGAATTTGTCAATGAAACTTCACCGTAATTTCCGTAGTGGTTTGGTGCTCCTTTTGTCACAGTAGGTAGATTATGTACCAAACAAATTGTGTGTACCACAAGGATACCTCGGAGCATAAACCAAATTATCTACGTACAAACGTTAAGCAAGGAGGCGCACCTCTGCAGTTCCTGCAAACCTCAAGACGGCAGGTGCATAATAAAATATGTTGACAGTTTTAAGAAAATTCATAATAAAGACATTGACACACGACCATGTTTTGCTAAGGAAATAGAAGTTGTAACAAGGTTTTAGTTCAGAAAAAGGACTCGTTTTTTATTTTTAAACTCGCGTTTAGGCAACACCTTAGGTAAGGTTGTTGGGTTGATGGAGCGAGGTAACCCACGCCCTATCGCACTTAGGTCTATTTAGACCTACTGTGATACCCAGTGGGGGATAATTCTTGTTGTATGGATGTTCCGCTTCCTTCTTACGCCGCCGTGTTGAGTTCCTGAAGCCACCTTGTTGATTTAACATACCTGGAAAGAGATGTTAGTGTTGCGTTTGAAAGTTCTGAGATGTCATGGAAGAAGTACTTACTTACTTACTTCCTTAAGGTGGCACTACATTCCGGGGTGGACCTGGACCTCAGCCAACTAGCTTCACCAGCCAGCTCTGTCTCTAGCTAGCCGCCTCCAGTTTCGCACGCGAAGTTGGCTGAGGTCCCCTTCCACTTGCGTGCGCCACCTGAGTCTCGGTGCTCCTCTACCGCGTCGTCCCTGCGGTGTGGATTCGAAGATTTTCCGGGCCGGGGCGTTGGTGTCCATCCGCTCTAGATGACCCAGCCATCGCAGACGTTGTGTTTTGACTCTTTTGGCTAGGTCGGTTCGCTGTACAGCCCGTACAGTTCGATGTTATATCTCCTCCTCCACTCTCCGTCTATGCAGACGGGACCATAAATCGTCCGAAGAATTTTCCTCTCGAAGCAGCCTAAAGTGTTTTCATCCGCCTTTGCATGGAAGAAGTAGCTTTCTAAAATTCTTTTCCTCAACTGACTTAGAGTGGGGCAGTGGCACAGAAAGTGAGGTGTGTCATTGCAGTAATCCGTATCGACACATCCTCTGCAGATATCGTCATTGTCGAGATTTAGTTTCAAGGCAAGGTGTCTCAAAAGATTGTGGCCAGTAAGTATGCCTACTAGTAACGACAGAGTCTTCTTGTTGCTCTTGATGAGCGCGTTAGTTCGGGACTTATCATATTAAGGCCACGTTTGTCTTGAGATTTCATAGGTGGTAAGGATGTCCATCTTGTATTTGTTTTCATCCGAATTTTGTTTTTCATCCGCCTTCTAAGGTGGGGGTTTGATCCATTGAAGGGCTTGTTGAGGATCCAATGTTGATCCATATGTCTTGCAAGCTCATCGGCTTTTTCGTTGCCACGAAAGTTCTTGTGACCAGGAACCCAGCAGAGTCTTACATTGTGCTGTGAGCCAAGAACCTTTAGCTCTTTGCGACAGCACTTAACAAGTTCGGATTTGAAGGCGACACCTCAGAAGGGGAATATAGTTTTATATCAACTTCATATGACTGAGTGGCGGAGTCTGTTTTTTTGCTTTGTATTCCTTAGGTCATTCAGTCTTCGGATAGTACTTAAGCAAGAGCAAATCTAAAAAAGCGAATTTATGTCACAAGTGTTTGCCAAAGTAAAAAACTATAACCGAAAAGACAGAATGAGACAACCTACCTACGCTCTATGGTTTTTTTTTTGCAAAGGGAAGGCAATATGAAGAAAATGTGCTTAGTACCTGCCTTATACAATTAATTAAGTAAAAATTTCTGGGAACTATATAGATGGGAAAATAAAAATTGCTTAACTCCTTACAGTATTCACGCTGCCGAGGATTGAGTAGAACTCTTGAAAAATGAAAAAAATTCTCATTATGTGAGCTTCTCCACTGAACTTATCATGGATGTTTGTTGGGTATTTCCCATATGCCGTAAGTCATTTTTCTTAATTCTCATTGAAAAATTGAAATATTCCCAGTCATCGGAATGATAACAACCAACAAGTACTAAAGTAATAGTCTTTCGACTGAAAGTGACTGGGATGACAGCGTTGTTTCGAAGTCTGCCAGAACTTCATCATCAGACCCCTTAGTGATTAACTTTGAAATCAATGTCATCTGTTACCTACACTTTGTCTGTCGTAATCATACTTAGACACTGGCGAGAAAAATACCGAAATATGATGAAGTTCTGGCAGACTTCGAAACAATGTTGTCATCCCAGCCACACTCGAAAGACTGTAACTTAAATATTTGTTGGTTGTTATCATTCCGATAACTTGGAATATTTCAATTTTTCAATTTCGATAAAAAATTCTCTTTTGCATGATAAAAGTCCTGGGTTACCAGGTGAGTAAGGAGTGTCCACAACCGAGCAAAAGGCGATAATATCGTTTCCAAAATCAAAGGATGTCCACGGCGTTTGACAGTTTCTGGGGCTCACTGGTTTCTTTCGCAATTTTGTGAGGGACTACGCATACTGGGCGACGGACCTCACCAAAACAAACTGCCAGTTCGAATGGACAGAGCGGCAAGAGGCAGCTTTCTAGAAGCCGGCTCTTAATCTTCATATCCTTACGCTGTTCAACCTAGAGTGTGAACAGCCGCTGTGCCTGGCTGGAATTCTTTTGAAACCTGTCCACCGATGAAAAGGTGCTTCTAGCTTATAGCACTCGTATAAGCTAGAAGTCTTCGCCATAGTGGAAAGTTTGAACCGCTTCAGGGTTTTTTTTTTTAATACTAAGGTGGACGGAGGATAAAACTCCAAAATCTTTCAAAGATACCAATACGCCCACTATAGCAGGTATATAATACCGGAGTAGCCGATATTGGTTATGCCCAATTGCTACGTGCTAAAACACCACCCATTTATGAGAGACACAATGAAACTGCCAGAACGCACTTCATAGTAGTAGATTTTCGCTCTCTCATTATACTTCTTGACTACACCTAAGTTAACTTAACAAGTAGTTTACGCTTCCGTAGTGTTTATCGCATTGGGTAGGTGCATTAAGTGAATGCACCTACTAAGCCGTTCATTCGTGCGGCTTCACCCTACGTCGCTAGATCCAAGGATCTTGTTCTTTGTAGTCGTCGTTCGTTGTTTACATCGTTAAGAGTCTCTTTGAGAGTACGGATCATCGCATTGTTGCAATGAACATAAAGGCGAGCATTTAGCTTTCGAGCAAAATTTGTTACTTCTTCGCTCACGGGGGCTATTCCTAAATCTCTATGAACATCACTATTCCTAATATACCATGGAGCATTCACAATTGCTCTTAGTGTCTTGTTTTGAAAAGTCTGCAACATGGACATGCTTGGTACAACTCCAAAGTTGTATACCGTATGTCCAGGACGGCTTTAACACCTGCCTGTATAAGAGCAGTTTGTTATATAAGCTTAATTTCGAAAATCTTCCCATAAGCCAATACATTTCCCTGAGCCTTATCTCGAGCTCATCACGCTTCTTCTTTACGCGTGGTTTTCACCTTAGTTTAGCATCCAGTGTCATCCAGTGCCAGGTATTTGTGCAGAATTTATGAACAGAGGTAAATTGTTAACCCTTCTGTAAGTGAAATTCACATGCGTAAATTTGTTCTCGTTAAGAGCGATTCACCAAGTCTTCATCCAGACACAAATTCTGTCCAATGCTCGTTGGAGGTTTCTCGTTGATGAATCGACTGTGTAGAGCAGGAACAGGGTCGGACCGAGGACACTTCCCTGGGGTACTCCAGCTCAAATTTGCTTGAAACTCGAGCATTCAGTACTACACCTAACACGAAGGAGTCTGCTTTCAAGATAGTTTTTCAATATTCTAAACATGTTTTGCTGTAGCTTATATTTCAAGCCTTCGTGCCATACCTTGCGATACGTCGAGAATAGCACTTGAACATATTTTTTCCCCTTCTAAGGCTTTTTCAATTTCATGCGTTATTCTGTAGACTTGATCTATTGTGGAATGGTTAGGTCTGAAACCGAATTGATGATCCGGGATCAAGCGTCTTTCTGCAATTATTGGTTGTAATCGCTTCAGCAGAAGTTTCTCGAACACTTTCGATATTATCGGCAGAAGCGATATGGGCCTATAAGATTTTTTATCATTTGCGCATTTCCCCGGTTTTGGAACCATAATGACTTCAGCAACTTTCCATTGCCTTGGAACGTAAAGAAGTCTAAGAGAAGCGTTTATCATATAAAGTAGCTTGACTAATGCCTTTTTTGGTAGCTCTTTTAATATTTCGCCAGTGATCAGGTCGTAACCCGGGGCCTTATTATTCTTAAGTTTGCTAATTGTCTGTCGGAGTTCAACTAACGAAACTTTTTTCATTCTAAGGCTATCAGGTTCCCTGTTGTTGTTTAGAACGTCAGCCAACGGCGGACCGTCGAAAGGCTTGAATGTTTCTTCTAAATGTTCAGCAAACAAATTCGCTTTCTCTTTGTCTTCTCTTGCCCATTCGCCGTTAGCTTTTTTTATTGGTGCCAAGTGGATTATAGGTTTCTTGATAGACTTAACTGCTTTCCACAGCGAGTAGTTTGAGCTCCTATCCGCCGACAAGCCTTCAAGGTATTCAGTGGTCTCACGATTTTTAAGATCTTGCAGCATTCCTTTCAGTTTGTTAGAGAGGTGGTTCAAGAGGGTTTTATCGGGGGGAGGCCTCGTGCCTTGCCATCTTCTATGCGCTCTTCTCTTTTCACGAATCAATTCTTCGATTTCTAGCGGATATGTTGTGCGTACATGCCCGTCGGTGCTAACTGCGTTCTTTTGGGACGAAGTGTTGTTCGCTCTGAATTGCTTCAATGAATTTGTCAATTTTTGCGGTTTCTAACTCGAAAGGAGTTCTCAATGGCACATTCAAGCCAACACCCTCTTAACAGTCCTTGCTCAAGGCGTACCAGTTCAAGTTTTTGCTAGATAATCTGGGAGCTCTTTCTATTTTCGCCAGTCTTCCACCCATCTTCAAGATTACTCCTGAGTGGTCTGACAAAGGTCTTAATCTTCTTCTTACGATTTTTGTTTGCTTGTATATATTTACTTGTACTTTATTAAGCCATTTAACTGTCTTAAATAAGACTTATCCTTCACTGTGTGTACATGTGTAGGATATGTGTACACTTGATACCACAATTAAGGAGCGTTGCCAACCTGTACAGTGTGACATTTTATAGCGCTCGCTGAGCAAAGATCATAACATTTTTCGATTCGCGTGAGGTATTTGGGGTACCCTTTAGCGATTTTGCAATCCGTCACAGACGGGCTGAAGTTTTTGCGTATGCACTGTTGCACTTTCCCACTTGTTCTACTGAGTTATCGTTGCGCAATTTACAGGTTTACATCATGCATTTTTTCCATGCAAATTTTCCTGTCAATTTATTTGTCCTGCTTAAGTCCTCTTAATTATTTTCAATAGGCTGTAAAATACGCAGAAAGTTTGAGCGGCAATTAACTATTATTGTTGTCAGATTAAAGTACCTGACAGGAGGTCTACCATATCCTCTTAGCAACGTAGAACCTTCTGTAGACCTTTATAGTCCCAACTTGAACTCTTTACTCCTATGAGAGGAACTTAATATAATCTAGCCACAAAGTGCTGCAAGTACATTATGTGAAAGTTCGATAACAAAGTGCTCATCTCATTGAACAAAGTAGAGCGATATACAATTTGTTTGAAGTTTTCAAAATAACATTTCAGCCACATACTAGAGACGATTTCAGCCAAAATGAGTCGATTCAGAATTAATGGAAAATATCAACAAGCCACTTTGCACTGGATCTTTTTTTAAAAATATTTTTTTCTTTCTATAAATGAAAATGCATCACTTGAAAATTTTTAATGGAATGAATACAATCAGCTTTAAGTATTCCCTATTGAATTGATGCCAAATTGCGCATCGATTTTCGAATTGCACATTGAATGAATGTGAATTCAGTGCGTACTCTTGTGCCACTTTGGCTTCTTTTGACACAATATTTTCCAGAAGCATTCAGTCGAATTAATTATTATTGTGCAATGATTGCTCATCCATCAGGAATGCGAAGCAAAATTAATTCTGCAGAACGTATAGAAAACAGAATCATCATTGTTCTCCTTGCTAGGCTTTGTTTGTCTAAATATTTTCACCCATCACATCATAATTAATTTTTTTGACAGTTGTTTCAAGGCAGACCTTAACGAAATTTTTATACACAATCGGATTTTGGAGCATTTTATTTTACTTGGAAAAGCAGGATGAAATGAAGAATTTTTAATACCATTCGGTAACCATACCATTCGAATAGCATACCATTGCGTAACGTCAGTCTTAATGAATTGCTGCTATCAGATTTACAATTCAAATGAAAAACTTGCACCAAAACAAGTTCCGATTGCTGATTTCGCCCTTAAAGGGCTCGTTGATATTCAAAGGTTGGGCAAAAACAAAGAACACATTTTTCTTCGAACAAAGTCGTACATCAGAATGTTGGAATAATTCCTTTGAAGCTTAACGGACGTTTCTTTAATTCTTCATCAATTCACATGAAGCAACTCAAGTTAACGAATCTGTATTTCGATTCTGTCAGGCAACACACATAATTAAGTGGGTATAAAAACTACCAAAATTATAAAGAATATAAAAAACAGCTCTCATATTTTCAACATACTTGCTGTACGCATAACAAACTTAAATCACCTGAAAAATGAGAAATTCTTGGAAGAGCTTAATGCGATTCCCTACTTCTATAACAAAATCTAAGAGGTTGAAATTACGTTTCCGTACTGGAGTCGATTGGGGAATAAAAATAAGTTCATGGCACGATTTGCCATTATAAAGATTTTCTTAGGAGTTCCCAAAAAGGGATTGTGTTGAATTTGATCCTTGGAATCCTCTTAATGCTTTCCAAAAGCCAATTCACATGAATTTCTAAGGTGCGATTGAGGGAATCTAGTTTTTCGAGTAACTACTAAGAACTGCTGGAAGGAAGAATGAATAATAAATTCCTGAGTTATTATTCTGTGACCGACAAAACTTTTCTTCGCCGGGTATCTTTTGTCTTTTGAGAGCACGTAGATTTCCACGAAAACCCCTTGGAATTGCAGATTTATTTATGAAAACTGTGTTTTAAGAGCCTCCCTGATGAGTTTTCAGTAAAATTAAGCGATTAAGCTAAAATTATGCTGGCTGCGAAATGATAAAAAGAAATTAGTTATGTCCTTTGCAAGCCAGTTATTTTAATATTTTCTTTTGCGATTTAAATGCAGATGATCTTTTTTATGACAACATTTTGTAAAATGTTTATAAATCGCTTACAATTATTGAAAAAAAGTACTTGAGGAGTGAGAAAAGATTACTCACATTAGTGTTAGATGGAGATTTCTTTTGTATTCGGAAAGGTACCCAAATGAAGCCACATTTCTACCGAATGGATTTTAACTTCGTGATATCAAACGCAAAGCAGATTAAGCTTCCTGTCAGCAGAATATCAAGGTCAGCTTCTGAAGGAATTCATTGTTGTCAAAATTAATATGCCATTTTCCTGCCTTCTTAAAACTGACACAGACTCTCTGCCAGGAAGAAGAAGGTAAAATCACTCCTAACTGGACCAATATCGTGTGTCACAACAAATTCGGCACCTCAAATATAAGTTTCGATATCAGAAAAGCTTGAGCAATAAACTAAAGCTACTTACTTACTTAATATGGCGCTGCAGTCCGGGGACAAGCTTCTCCAGCCAGCTCTTTCTCCAGCTAGGTGTCTTAAGTTTCGCACACGAATTTGGCTGAGGTCCCTTCGACTTGCGTGCGCCCCCTGAGTCCCGGCGCTCCTCTACTGCGCCATCCCTAAGGAGTGGATTCGAAGATTTTTTCTGACCGGGGTGTACATCTGCTCTAGATGACACAGCCACCATAACCGTTGAATTTTGACTCTTCTGGCTGGGTCATTGTCACCGTACAGCCCGTAGAGTTGACGTAATATATCCTCCTCCCATCACCGTCTTCATGCAGATGGGACCGCAAGGCGCTCGAAGAATTTCCTCTTGAAGCAGACGGGATCATAGATTGCTCGAAGAAGCTTTCTCTCGAAGCAGCCTAATGTCGCTAAAAGTTGGCAAGTCTGTTGGAGTTGATGAAATCCGACCAGAAATGCTCAAGGCAATGGGTGAAGAGGGTGTTAAATGGCTAACACGTGTCATTAAGGTTGCCTGGGATAGTGGCAAGGCATCAAGCGATTGGCAAACGGGAGTTATAGTGCCCATTTTCAAAAAAGGGAACTGGAGAGATTGCGCCAACTATAGGGGCATATCTCTCTCGAGTCTTCCGGGGAAAGTATTCGCGAAGGTGTTGGATACGCGTTTCAGAGCTGTAATCGAGTCTTTGTTACGGGAAGAACAGTGCGGCTTTCGGCCTGGCAGAGGCACAACCGACCAGCTTTTTACTCTGAAGGTTATTCTTGAGAAGGCCTGGGAACATGCCAAACCGGTCTATGCGTGTTTTGTAGATCTGGAAAAGGCGTATGACCGAGTCCCTTGGGATACACTGTGGAGACTTTTGCAGGACTATGCGCTGAGTGGGTCTCTTCTGAGAGCCATCCAGTCTTTGTATGGAAACTGCAGAAGCTGTGTACGGATAAATGGCGTCCCGTCAAATCCCGTCCTATTAATGTGCGCGTTGGACTTCGCCAGGGCTGTGTTCTGTCGCCGCTCCTTTTTATAGCATATATGGACTGGAAGGTGAAGCGCAGTCTTGGCGAGCAATGTTTCGAATTGACTGGCATAAGGATGAGCCATCTGCTTTTCGCAGATGATTTGGCCATCCTTGCATCATCCAAAGAGGAACTTCAACGAGCACTGGATATAGGTTTGCAGCCGTCTGTGGTGATGCTGGGATGAAAGTAAACGTGAACAATTTGGAAGTGATGGTTGTTTCCCGAACTCCTGTGCAGTGTACCCTGCACAAAAATGGAGTTCCATTAAAACAGGTGGAGAAGTTTAAGTATCTCGGGGTCTTTTTCACGAAAGATGGGAGGAGTGATACTGAGTTGTCCTGTAGAATTTGCCAAGCTGGAGCAATAGTAAAGGAACTGCGCCGGCGGGTCATCAGGAAAGCTGAGCTTGGAGTGGAAGCAAAGATCTCAGTTTTTTATTCAGTGTTCGTTCCGACCCTCATCTATGGTCATCGAAATGAGATTCCTGAGGTGCGTTGCTGGTGTTACTCTAAGGGACAGAGTGAGAAACGTCAGTATTCGTAGGAATCTTAATGTTGAGTAGCTACTTCTCCGAGTGGAGCGATCGATTCTTCGATGGTTTGGACACGTTGTTTGCATGCCCCATGACAGGCTTCCTAGACAGGTCATGCTAGCCGAGACGCGAGCGCGTAACCCCCCTGGTAGGCCAAGAAACAGGTGGTGGGATCAGGTAGAGAACCTCTCTGAGTCCCGCCTGGGGATTGCGCCGGAGTCTCTTGGTGGAGTTTCTGGCGGAGGATCGAGAAAGATGGAAGAACCATTTAGTCACCCTCGCTCCGCGACTCTTTTAAAGGATAAGCGGCATCCGAAAATGATGATGATGATGATAAAGTTCACTAAAATAGTTTTCCAACTACTTTATACTTTCCTTGTTTTGTTGATGTTGTGGTGCTGTCAGCGTCTAGGACAGGATCAAATTACAAAATCGATGCAACCTTGTATAAATCATATCCCTAAATATGTATTTTAATTAAATGAAAATCAGCCGGGCACTCTGGCGTATGCGTAACATTTTTTCCCCCTCGATTTTCACAAGGGATTTTAATGTAATATTGTTTTTGCAGAATCCGCTTATTTTTCGAAAGAGAAAATAATTGTAAGGCGAAAAAAATACAGACAGAAATTATAAATTCAATCGCCTGGAAGGAATAAATATTTTGTATTTTTTTTCCGAGAAATTCAAGTAATATAAATTGTTTGCCACTCAGGGATGAAGTCAACATCGAAAATATGAAATATTAATATTATTATAAAGTATATAACAGGCAGTACAAATAAACAAACAGAAAAATAGCAAAAAATTAAGTACCCATAGATAAGTACCAAAGATAAATACTTTGGCATCAATTCAGCGTGGAACATCGGTAACTCATTGATGATAATTCATTTGAAATTTTCAAAAATAACAAAACAAGTATAAATATTGTATTGAGACAGGAATAATAGACCGGGTCAGCTGCTACGTTAAAAACTGATTCGCTTTTCTATAAAAGTATAAAGCATAAAGTAAAAAAGTACTTTTCATGTGGCTCAAAGTGAATGGAAATAATCACGAAACGCACTTTCTGTAGGTACAAAATTAAAGGTAATAAATTTTGGGTAGTAAACAGTGGATATGAAAATGTTCCATGCCGTGTTCGATGGGCATAAAAACCCATCCCTATCCAGTTTTAGAGTATAAAAAAGGCCATGCCTCCAGAAAATTTGCGGGATAAAAAATAAAGCTTCTTTATGCTCTGTGTAATGAAGCAACATTAGCTTCTGATCTGAAATGGGGCTCCATGCGTGCGGCCTTTTTTCAGTTCACACAAACGTTGAATCACCCTGAATATAAAAGATCAGATGAAACTTTTTGTTCATTATAATGGAGTCTCGACTTATTCCAGCTGTTAATATAATAATGCTGAAATTCTAAGTATCTTATATTACGAGGCAAACTATTTAACTGATTAAGTAATGAACGTATGCAAAATTTATGAAAATACAGCTGGAATTTTAAGTATTCCCCATTAGCAGCGCAAACTATGGAAATTTCAAACTATGCAGAAAAGCTGCTAACTGCTAGGTCTTAACTTTTCACAAAATAAAGGGGAAAACTTCCTCGAAGTGTCAAAGTAAAATAATTTATGAATGAAACTTCAACGCAATGGTGGTGGTTTGGGGTATTTTACATTAAAATCGGTTGCCTTTATCACAGTAGTTAGATTATGAAACAAACAAATTGTGTGTACCACAAGGATACCTCGGAGCATAAACCAAATTCTCTACGTATGCTAAGCAAAGAGGCGCACCTCTGTAGTTCCTGCAAACCTCAATACGGCAGGTGCATAATAATATTGTTATGTGGAGACAAGAAATAAAACAACACACAGGAGTCGCTGAATGCACCCATCGATTCACAAAACGAACATACCCAACTGTCATTCCAGTCATCTGACAGCAGCTGTCATATTCGAAGTTCGAATTTCGATTTCCCCTCCTTGGAATTCAGCTGAGGAGTACCAATGGAAAATTACCAAAGGGGAAGTATGGAACGTACTAGCAGGTGCTTAACTTTGTATAAATACATGGGTGGCAGGCTCGTACGGGACAGTTATATTTAAAACGTTGACTTGTGAAAATCGGTGAATAAAGTGAAAAGTGATTGAATTGAAATAAAGTGTTGAATTCTAAGTAGTAAAGTTGAATAACAGTGTGATTTGAATTTAAATAAGCTTTGTTTGATAAATAAAGAGTTTTATTGTGAAATTATAAAAGCGAAATTGAGTTTTATTCGACGACCTGGGGCCTTTCGAGTTGGGGAGGGGCTTATGCAAGTTCTTTTGGGTCCATACTTACTACGCAAAGATATATTGTAAGAATAATTAAAAGGAAAATTCGTTTAAGCCATTCAGTCTCTTTTCTGTGAACTTCGTATTCTCCCTATAAGACATCTCTACGCTTTTAAGGTTTCTGGAGAGTTCCTCAAACGAAGTGGGAATCAAGCGACTAGATACGTTTTACGTACGTTTTTGTTGGAGGTTGCTACTATCCGATGGAGCACTCAGACACAACTACTGGTCCATTGTACTACCATGCAGATTAATGTATTTAGTTTACCCGTCTTTCGAAGAAAGATGAGAAGGAGCTTCAGTGATGAAGAGCTTAGGTGTTCGGCACTCACCACGTCAGCCCCAAAGATCCGCCACCTGATGCGAGCAAAGGCAGGACAACTACAGAGAACGTGCTCCGCTGTATCGTCGTCCTCTCCACAGGCAAGACAGGTGGTGGTTTTGCTTAAGCCTAACACATTCAAGTGTCTAGCAAAAGCTTGGTGGCCAGTAAGGACGCCTACAAGAAGTCTGCAATCGATTCTCCTAAGAGATAGAAGAAAAGACGCTGACCCCTCGCAGATGTCCGGGCGTAGTCATTTAGTCTGTCTGCACCCATTGCAGTCACGCCAACGAGCCCCGTGCTCACGAGAAACCCAAGTATCAATGGCAGACGTGACAACAGATACAGGCAGGCCTAAAGCAGGTTCGGGTCCTGAGAAAATCTCTTCTGAGCCAAGTCTGGCAAGCTCATAAGAGATCTCATTTCCCTGGATACCAGTGTGACCTGGAACCCAAACAAGATTCACTGCATTTAGCCTTCCGACTAAGTTCAACGAATACTTGAGTTCGAGCACTATCTTGGACGAGGTAAGAGGGTTGAGCAACGCATTTAGAGCGGCTTGGCTGTCACTGCAAACGCATATGCTTCTTGCCCTCCACCTGTTAGTCACAATATAGCGCTTAGCCATTAGGATAGCGAAAATCTCCGCTTGGAGGACAAACGCATATTTACCTAAGGGGTAGTGGAGTCTAATGTTCTCGCTTTCCACAAAGACTCCAGCACCAGACCCCTGTCCGGTTTTGGAGCCATCCGTGAAAATACGATGGCATTCTTTCCCTGGCTCATAGTCTGGCCGAAGCCATTCCATTACCTGAGGAAAGTTGACTTGGTACATTTGTCGCAAAAGGATTTCTGGGGTCATTGCGTCAGGGGGCATGTCCATAAGACAGGGGTCAAAGGACAATTCTCGAACAAGTTCTTCAAAATTCCAATGCGTGTGATACCAAAAACCACCTCTCTTTAAGCGAAAGATGGTTTTCAGCGTACACCCCATGATAAATATATGAAGGAGGTGGAGAGGTTCTTCAAAGCATCTAGAGCAGAGCCCGGCGTGCTAGGGAAGGCCCCTGTGCAGCCAAGACAAGCCGTTCTTTGGAGTTTGGCAAAAGGGCAGTAACACGTTTCCGTGAAAGCCTGTTCCACCAAACAACCGATGCGTATGAGAAGAGTGGTCTAACCATGGCAGTATAGATCCAGAGGACCCTTTTCGGAGATAAGCCCCATGTCTTGCCAAAAGCGCCTCTGCACTGCCAGAAGGTGGACAATGCTTTTTCGGTTTTGGATTCAACATGCTTGGACCATAGAAGTTTTCTATCAAGGATTACTCCCAGATATTTGACTTCATCGGATATCGGTATAGTGACACCTTTAAGCACTAGTTGAGTCAGACCAGTGACTTTCCTCCTTCTCGTAAAGAGAACAACCGTAGTTTTAAGAGAATTCACTGAAAGCCCATTCCTAGTGCACCAATCATCGATCAAGTCCAGGGATCTCTGCGCCTGAGAGCACACAGTCCCTAGGTTTGAGCCGACAGAAAGAACGGCGACATCATCCGCGTAGGCTTGTGTGTAGGTTGCAGGAAGGTTGAGAGCCGATAGTAGAGAGTCTACAACCATGCACCAAAAAAGGGGAGACAGAACACCACCTTGCGGGCAGCCCTTGTTTACCCCAGTTATGACGCACTTGCCACAATCTGCTTCGGTTATCAGCGTCCTGTTCATTAGCATTGCCCTAATCCATTGAACTAATGTTTCATCTACACCATGTTGTCTGGCTGAGTTGCACATGTTATCAAACGTCGCGTTATCAAAAGCACCCTCAATATCGACGAAAACGCCCAGCACGTACTTCTTCTGGTCAAGAGCACATTCAATCCTACCAACAAGGTTTTGAAGCGCAGTTTCGCAGGATTTTCCGCGCTGATAAGCGTGTTGCATCTCAGAAGGAGGGTGCAAACGAAGAGAAACTTTGCGCACGCGCAGCTCAACCAGTCTCTCTAAGCTTTTCAGCAGGAAGGAAGACAGACTTATGGGTCTGAAGCTTTTGGCTAGGCTATAGTCTGACTTACCAGCTAAGCCAAGGCAAGCGACTAGATACTCGAGATCATACAATTTGCGCATCAATAACATGTCCCTTGTTTGTGTACCAATTGCACGCAGAACACATTTTTCTCCTTTCCTTTTATATTCCGCCCCTACATATATTAATAAGTTGCCGCTATCTATTAGAAGAGTTGATAGTTCCCGAAAGTTGGTGTTAAAAACTGGTTGTTCACGATTGAATCCTTTTTGAGTACAGTTACCTAACGTTCTGAGTTACAAAATATTTCAAAAGCTAATAGGTAAAATAGATAAAATTTGTTTTGGTTATTATTAAGTTTGTTGTTTGTTTTTGTAACCACCATTTTTTTTTACTCAAATTTGATTTTCTTATATCATTGATTATTGATTTTTTTTTTTTTTTTTAAATAATTGTTTTCGAATTTTCTCTGTTGTAACCCAAATTAGAAATCTTGTTGTAAAATTATAAGCAGACCATTCATCATTGACCGTATATATTTTCAAAGAAAGTGGGGTGCCGTGGCGTAGTGGTTAGTGTGTGTGCTTACTACGCCGGAGGTCTGGGTTCAAATCCTGCCATCGTCACCTGAAAAAAAAAGACTTGTTCTTTTTCACGGTCCCCACCTCCGCGAGGGTCTGACAAGCTCTCCGAGAGTATCATTTGTCTTGAAAAACTTCTCAAAGTGCCGTTCGGATTCGGCAAAAAATTGTAGGTCCCTTTGTATGTAAAAGAAATTAACACACCAGCATACATTGTTGAGAAGTTGGCCCTGGTTCACCTCGAGCTGTTGCGCCACTCTATTTATTTATTTATTTTTATTTTATTTTCAAAGAATGGTCACTTTATCCTTTTCGCATTGTAACGCTTTTTTTCTTAAGAATTTTGTATTATTTTTAAGTGAAATTAAGAAAAATTTAAATGAAATGAAAAATAAAAATGGAAACTATTGGAATATAACTAAACCAATACTAACCAACCATAACTTACTAAATTTTCCCAATTATTGATACCATTTAAAATATCGATTGCTTCTTGATCTGACAGGTGAACCTGGCAAAAATACCTGCATCTAAACTCTCTTAGAATTGGGCAACTTCCTAGGATGTGTAGCAGGGTTTCTGACTCTCCCAAATTGCACCTTGAACAAAGCCTTGCTGCATTGTCCCCACATCTATTACCGTTCAATCAAATAAGATCACTTCTAGCTTTAAATATCCACTCAATTTTATTTTGGTCAAAATTATCCGTGAGCTATAAAAAGCCTTTATTATGATCAAGATGTTTGTAAATTCTCTCCTAGCTTTCTAAACTCCTTCTTTACATTTGCTCATTTCTCCTATTTTTTTCTAGCCTAAGTAGCTCCTGTCTTCTAGCCAAACGCGATTGCTGCTGGAGCTTAAACTAGCTGAAGTTCAGGGTACTTTGTCACTGACCCACGAAAAAAAAGATTGCCAAGTAAATTTAATAGCATAATCGAAACTTGTTCCTATGAATGAGAATTCATGGTTAATTAATGAAACGTTTGTCAAGCTTTCAAGGAATTCCAGTGTTCTGGCATTCTGATTTTGTTTAATTTAAAAATGAGTTCCATGCTTCTTACCCAGACTTTGTACATCAGTGAGCTTATTGGGTGATTTTATAATGAATCGGGACTATTTTATATTAAAACGCTTCACTTCGATTGTATATCTCAATTATTTTTCCCATGCGACTACAACTGAAGGCCAAAAAAGATTTACTGGGGAAGGGACTTAAAAGTTATTTCTTCTTACTTCTTTTTCAATCGGAAAAAAGATTATCCAACAGAAAATAAATAGTAAAGCATCAGTGAAAACAGATAAATAATGTGAAAAAAGAAAGACCGTGAAGACATGGTAGCTCACGGAGCGGTCCGTCGCCGGTTGTTGTTGGAGCCTTAGGAGGTTAGGTTAGGTTAGGTTGATGGATGCCCTTTTGACAATATTCACGGCTTCACTTAGACCAGCAGTTGGGTCCATTGTGTCCATTGAGAACCTTCTTAATACCTGGAACGAAAACAGAAATAGACCGCTGTTAGAAGCTCAGAGTTCCGCCCTCTTGGACCCATCCGGATTTGTATACAAATCTTAGGAGGTCCTTTAGATCTACATTATTTAGATCTTCGAGCTCGTTGAAGAGGTTACTGCCGAGGGTACTATGCCTGATGCTGTTTAGGGCTGGGCATTCGCAAAGCAGGTGACGAACAGATTCTATTTCTTCAACGTCCCTGCAGCTTCTGCAGTTATCGTTATGCGGTATGCCTAGCCGCTCAGCGTGTAGACCCACAGCGCAGTGCCCCGTGAGGATTCCCGTGAGTACTCAGATGTTCCTGCGGACTAGTCCGATCAAAAATAGTGATCTCAACATATAAACATAATTTGACATAAATTGACATTAACATAAATTGACCAAAATTATATGGGGAGGATTTATGACATGATTAACAAGTAGTTCATGCTTCTGTATAGTAATCGCGTTTGGCAGGCTACCTTCCAACGAAAGCACCTGCAATACCGTCATTATGTGCGGTTTCCTCTTAGACGCTAGATCCAACGGTCTTGTTCGTTGTAGTCGGCGTGCAAGATTTGTCTGATCCAGAGCTCGGATTATTTCGTGGTTGCAATGGCCGTGAAGGCGAGTGTGAAGTTTACGAGCAAAGTTTCTTACTTCGTCGGTCACGGTTGCGATGCCTAGATCTCGATGTAAATCGCTATTTCCTATATACCATGGAGCATTTACGATTGCTCTTAGTGTCTTATTCTGAAAAGTTTCTAAAATAGATATGTTGCTTGGTTTGGTACAACCCCAAAGTTGTATACCGTACGTCCAAGATGGTTTTAGCACTTGCTTATACAATAGCAGTTTGTTACATACGCTTAGTTTCGAATAACGTCCGATTAGCCAATTCAGTTCTCGTAGCTTGATTTCAAGTTCATCGCGGTTCTTTTTAACGTGTGGCTTCCACTTAAGTTTTGCGTCTAGGATCATGCCTAAATATTTCACCTCGTTTGCGTACGGAACTTGTACCGAGTTTATAAACAGAGGTAAGTTGATTACCCTCTTGTAAGTAAAATTCACATGCGTTGATTTTGTCTCGTTTAGGAGGATTCGCCAGGCCTTTGTCCATTCGCATATTTTATCCAAAGCGCATTGGAGTTTTCCCGTTGATAGTTCGACTGTCTTATCCGTAGCGAGGATAGCCGTGTCGTCAGCGAACGTGGCTACAGTCGTTGTCTCTACTTGAGGTAGAGACAATCTCTTGTAAAAAGTAAAAACAGTGTTTGACCGAGGACGCTACCTTGTGGAACGCCAGCTTGTATTTCTTTGAATTCTGAGTATTCGGTAGTCGGTTGTCAAGATAAAACTCTAAGAGTTCATACATTTTTTCCGGCAAAACTTTCCGTAGCTTATATTTTAGGCCTTCGTGCCAAACTTTATCAAAGGCTTGGGATACGTCAAGAAAAGCGGTAGAACATATCATTTTCGCTTCTAAAGCTTTCTCAATTTCATTAGTTATTCGATAGACCTGGTCAATTGTTGAATGTTTGACCCTAAAGCCGAATTGGTGATCCGGAATCAATCGTCTTTCTTCAATTATTGGTTGCAGTCGTTTGAGCACAAGTTTCTCGAAGACTTTAGATATAATCGGCAGAAGCGAAATCGGTCTATATGATTTTTTGTCGTTCGGGCATTTCCCTGGTTTCGAAACCATTATTACCTCTGCGACTTTCCATTGCCGTGGAACGTATGAAATTCTCATTGATGCGTTTATGATGTAGAGAAGCTTGACTAACGCTCTTTTCGGTAGCTCCTTCAAAATTTCCCCAGTAATTAGGTCATAGCCTGGAGCTTTGTTATTCTTCAAATTTCGGATTGTTTGAGAAAGTTCAGACAGTGTCACGGTTTTCATTCGATAAGTAAGTAGAAGAATAAGAAACAATTATTTTTTACTATCGAACGGAAGGATCTATCTCCCACTGGTTAACTTTTCACCTACAAAGGTCTCGTTAGTAGTTGAAATTTAGACCGAATCCCATACATTTTGTCCCATTAACCTTTACCAAAAAAAATCTATGCGCATATTTTTTCTACTTTTTAGATATTGGGGTAGTCCCGTTGCTACTAATGCTAAGTAGGGCAATCTCGAAAATCCAAAAGCAAATTGTCTGTCTTGATAAATTTAAGAAATCTCTAGTGTGGCGTTAATTTCGTTTTCTGTTTTTTCATATTTCACTCAATCTTGGCCTTAAAAATTTTCTAACTATTTTCTTCATTTCTCTCTTTCAGCTGCGACTTTATGAAGGCTTCAAGGCATATCAAGTGTGTTTACTTAAAATCTTTTATCATCACGCACGTGTAACAACTTTCTTTAAATAAAATCATCAGCCGAGACTCCAAGCTGAATAATTCTACCTGCTACAATTAGGTTGCTAGCAATTAAGGCCGCCTGTTTAAGGTCAAGTCTCAAGCGCACTGTAAAACTTGCCGCTATAAAAGTGTTTGAAAAAAAAAAAATGCAGTCGGATTGAAAAAGAAAAACTCGGCGTGGAAACGAATATTGTGCGGCGTGTTTTTTTATTCCCTGTAATTTGTTACCACTGTCAAAGGGTCAAGTAATTGCATAAATATCGGGGCTGATTACCTGCATGTCAAAACAGCCTTCAAGGTGTGCTAATCGATGTGAAACGCGTGGAAAATTTCCAGTGGGTCTTAGTGTGGAGTGGTGAAGTGCGATTGAGTGAAAATGTGAGGAAGGTTCATCGTACGTGAATTTAATTAAAATCCACAAGGAAAGCATCATCATAAAAATTCATTTTCTTTCTATACCATAATGGAGTCGCAGGATATCCGCAATGAATCGGTTGTGTTTTTTGACGGCAATTTGACAAGCATGTTGGACTATACCAACTTGGTTTTGCGTGGCCTTGTCGTCGCCGGTAATGATACATTCATGATACCTCCGCAGGTATCGTTTTCCTCGATGGGAGAACTGGCACCGACTTTTGATCCCTCCCTAATGCAAACGTCCAACGACACACACCACGTGCGACTGGAGCACGCACCACAGCTCTCCAAGTCGTCAGTGGTCAAGGTGATAGTGCTCTCGGTTATGGCGGTGATATCGCTTCTGGGCAATATTGCCACAATGTGGAATATTTACAAGACCCGCATGAGCAGGCGGGCTTCCCGTCACAGCTGGAGTGCCATATACTCGCTCATATTCCATCTATCGATTGCCGATGTCCTTGTGACGGGATTCTGTATAATAGGTGAGGCTGCATGGAGCTATTCGGTGCAATGGATAGCCGATGACTTTACGTGTAAGATGGTGAAGCTGTTCCAGATGTTTAGTCTGTATTTGTCGACTTATGTGCTGGTGTTGATTGGTGTTGACAGATGGATTGCCGTCAAGTATCCCATGAAGTCATTGAACATGGCAAAGAGGTGCTATCGTCTGCTGGGAGGAACTTATGTCCTATCGTTTCTGCTCAGTCTACCACAGGTGAGTGTTTGTTATAAATCTGTATGCGTATATAAATTCTATAGGTATGTGGCTGTATTTTACTCCTTGTTAACGAGGAGAAGTAAGCAGGGAAAGAATTCAAATATTTTATGTTCTTTAACGAATCAAGTGCATATTGATGTTTGTATAAAAATATTTACTGGGCGAATTCAACATCTGTGGATGCGGGGTTGGCGATAAATTGGATTATGGAAACCGTTGACGCATTCTGGATGTGTTTTCTCAAGAGCACAATGCGTAAAGCTGTTGAAGGAAATTTTTGACACAAGTGCGAGAAAGAACCGTAGGTCCCGTATGTCAGAATAATTTCTGCATAAAAATCATTTTTAATATTTTTGTTTGCATAAAGAGTTTATAAACAAGGAATTCAGAAGAAATTCAGGCGACACTAAACGCATTGATTGAAACGAAAACTGTTTCTGTTATTTTGCAATTCAATTTACCGACTCATAATGAAAACTGTGTCTACAGATTTTGCGAAGAGCTACGGATATCTTAATTGTCTTAGCTTTGATTTGCATTCTTAACGCGGAAAGGTTTAGTACTTAAAAATCACACAGAATGAAAAAAGCTTTTACTGACATAACGTCCCCCCCATGTTGAGGCAGGGGTGCTATTCAGCATTCACTGCGATAATGTCGTATCGTTTTATGGCATACGCAACGACTTAACTGGTTTTAGCAATGGAGGCATTTTTTTTTGCGAACTTTGCTACTATCAGCTGGAGCACTAAAACGCAACCGATTTGTTGAGGCACCTTTTTGTAATGTTCCTAGTTTTCTATTCCTGTAAGGAAAGATGAGAAGTAACTAACACGTAGAAAGAACTTGGTGGTCCGGATCTCTGCTAGCAGAAATGCACAGTCGTTTGTACTGGGTGATGATCCAATTGAAAACCAGAAGGAAACGTACTGACCTTACTTAAAAGCCATAAGTCAATGGGAGCTACAGATCAGAGATGGGGGTAATGCGTAAATTTTCCAATGAAATTCTACGTTCGTACATGGCATTAGCATTAAGTATAAGAAATGAAAGACAATGAAATAAAAAATTTATAAGCGTTGAAAATCTCAATCATCATCATCATTTTCGAATGCTGCCTATCCTTTAAAAGGGTCGCAGAGCGAGGGTGGCTAAATGGTCCTTCCATCTTTCTCGATCCTCCGCCACCAACTCAAGAGACTCCGGCGCAATCTCCAGGCGGGACTCAGAGAGGTTCTTTACCTGATCCCACCACCTGTTTCTTGGCCTACCAGGGGCGCGACGCGCTCACATCTCGGCTAGCATGACCTGTCTAGGAAGTCTGTCAGGGGGCATGCGAACAACGTGTCCAAACCATCGAAGAATCGATCACTCCACTCGGAGAATTAGCTGCTCAACATTAAGATTCCTACGAATACTGACGTTTCTCACTCTGTCCCTTAATGTAACACCAGCAACGCACCTCAGGAATCTCATTTCGGCAGCTTGTACCCGCGATCTAATTCTTTCGGTCATTACCCAAATTTCATGACCATAGATGAGGGTCGGAACGAACACTGAATTAAAAACTGAGATCTTTGCTTTCACACCAAGCTCAGCTTTCCAGATGACCAGCCAGCGCAGTTCCCTTACTATTGCTCCAGCTTGGCCAATTCTACAGGACAACTCAGTATCACTCCTTCCATCTTTCGTGAAAAAGACCCCGAGATTCTTAAACTTCTCCACCTGTTTTAATGGAACTTCATTTATATGCAGGGTACACTGCACAGGAGTTCGGGAAACAACCATCACTTCCGATTTGTTCACGTTTACTTTCATCCCAGCATCACCACAGATGGCTGCAAACCTATCCAGTGCTCGTTGAAGTTTCTCTTTGGATGATGCAAGGACGGCCAAATCATCTGCGAGAAGCAGATGGCTCATCCTGATGCCAGCCAATTCGAAACATTGCTCGCCAAGACTGCGCCTCACCATCCAGTCCATATATCCTATGAAAAGGAGCGGCGACAGAACACAGCCCTGGCGAAGTCCAACGCGCACATCAAAAGGACGGGATTTGACGCCATTTATCCGTACACAGCTTCTGCAGCTTCCATACAAAGACTGAATGGCTCTCAGAAGAAGCCCACTCAGCGCATAGTCCTGCAAAACTCTCCACAGTGTATCCCGAGGGACTCGGTCATACGCCTTTTCCAGATCTACAAAACACGCATAGACCGGTTTGGCATATTCCCAGGCCTTCTCAAGAATAACCTTCAGAGTAAAAAGCTGGTCGGTTGTGCCTCTGCCAGGCCGAAAGCCGCACTGTTCTTCCCGTAATAAAGGCTCGATTACAGCTCTGGAACGCGTTTCCAACACCTTCGCGAATACTTTTCCCGGAAGACTCAAGAGAGATATGCTCCTATAGTTGGCGCAATTTCTCCTGTTCCCTTTTTTGAAAATGGGCACTATAACTCCCGTTTGCCAATCGCTAGGTGCCTTTCCGCTATCCCAGGCCACCTTAATGACACGTGTTAGCCATTTAACACCCTCTTCACCCATTGCCTTGAGCATTTCTGGCCGGATTTCATCAACTCCAGCAGACTTGCCAACTTTTAGCGATTTAATCGCTTCAGTGACTTCGTCTACTGTGGGACTTTTCTCCGCCCTTATCTCGTCAGCAGTGGGAATGCCGTCTTCAGTGCCCTGTTGGGGGTTGAGAAACTCCGAAAAGTGCTCTCTCCATCTGCGCAAGACATCGCTCTCATTTGAAAGAAGTGTACCGTCCTTGGATTTAACCCCTTGAATGATATTCAACTTCCTTCCTCTGAGCCGGCGAATGGTTTGCCAAAATATTTTCTTTGCAGATCTGTAATCGTGCTCCAACTTCTCGCCGAAATTTTTCCAAGACTTTTCCTTGGCTGTTCTGACTGTTAGATTGGAAGTCCTTCGCGCCTCATTTTACCGGGCTCGAGAAGTTGAGTTTCTACATTGGATCCACGCAATGTAGGATCTCTTCTTCTCTCTGATCGCTTCTTGAACTCCAGGCGTTTTGAACCAAGCAGTTCTTTTCTCAGCGCCAGCCGCTACCCCAAGCCGCTTCACTCCACAAACATTTCCTGCAGAGGCAATGACTGCCGATATCAAAACAGGTACGGAGGGAAGTTGTTGGACTTTTGCTGTGCATATGGCTTGTCCATCATGAACACCTTTTTCCCACACAGAGACATTCACAAAAACACATGGTACAAGCACAGTTTAAATCAGAAGTCACTGATTGATTTCTTTGTTGTACCATCGTGTGTTCAAAGAATGATTTGTGATGTTCGAGTTTTCAGGGGAGCTGAGTTGTGTAAATTGTTGTTGTGTAAAAAAAAAAAAAAAAAACTTAGTGTTGTGTAAATTGTTTTTCAGTGACAGTATTCCTTTGCCACCCAGGCGAAAATCTCAATGTTAAGTATAATTTTTATTAGCATTAAACAATTTCCGTTAGAATTTTAATGCCAATGAAGTGTATAGACTCAAGCTCACCATAAGTGCGGGTTTTTCGGTTAAAAATTGTTTGGTTACTAATTTTGTGCCGAAGCAAATTTTAATATTAAGTTTCAAATTGTTGTATTCATACTTCTAAAAAGGGCACAAATGGCAGCACTAGATCTGCAGACCAATGTGAATGAAATATATAATGAGAACATTTTTATAAGAGACTGTCTTCGAGTTTCTTCGTGCCTCAAAAAAAAAAAAAAGGAAATAACACTCGTAGGTCTTGGCAGCCCTATATGCACTAATGGTGCCTTTTTTCTAGCATTACTTTTAGCACGATTGCACACACTTTACACAGGACAACATCCTATGTATTCATAAACAAATCAGATGTAGATCTGCACACACCTTGTAAGGTTATTTAGCGACGAAATAGGCTGAAAAATTACAAAAATTAATTTTAAATAAAAATTTTTGTTTTTAAACAAAAATCAATTTTTTTATTAGCATTAAAATGGTCAGTGGTAAAGAATTTTTTCATTAGCATTGAACAGAAGTAAGCAGACTTAATGGAATTTGGAGAAAGTCTCTTTTGGTCCTCTTCTGATCAAGCTCATAAAGATCTTATGTTCCTGGGATGCTCAACCCTGCCAGAAATTGAACAGTCAAGTACTGGCTCGATTTCTTTCGGAGAGAGACATGTGCCGTTTTTTTTCACCTTTTGTTGGCCATTGTTATGACATAACTGGATTAGCATAAGCCCCCTTCTGTAGCTAGCTCACCAGGTCTGCATTTGCCAGGAATATAGGCTTGGTTAGGTTAGGTTGGAAAGAGGGCTGTTTGCATTAGTGCAAGTTCACACGGTGGCCAGATTGGCCCATTGTGATTACCCTTGTAAGGTAGACAAACATGGTTGTACATATTATGTCTTGCTTACTGAACTAGCTTGATCTTTTAATAAATCTTTTTGGGTCTAGTAGTGATATTCCTGCCAGGTCGTCCAGGCTATCAAAGAACCTGACTTCTAAAAAGGTTAGTCGTCGTTCTTGGAGAGCTGGGCAGTGGCAGGGAAAGTGTTCTATAGACTCTTTTTTTTCTTCATCCCTACAGCGTCTGCAGAAGTCGTTCGCAAAGATTCCCATTCGTGTAGCCATGACACAAATGGTGCAATGTCCCGTGAATACACCATCGAGTGTTCTTATGACATTTCT
The DNA here is from genome assembly GCA_947623515.1 of Neoascia interrupta. Classification (NCBI taxonomy): domain Eukaryota; kingdom Metazoa; phylum Arthropoda; class Insecta; order Diptera; family Syrphidae; genus Neoascia; species Neoascia interrupta. Next base: position 177,481,334 of record OX392463.1, read on the forward strand.
ACTCAGAGATAGAAGGGTCGTTGCTCTTTTTGGTTTGAGTACTGGCCATAAGCAGTGAGTAATGATACAATCTTTGAACTGTTGCCAACATTCACTGGCTAGTTTGATCGTGTATTGATCTATAAGACTTTTGGCTGTGTTGAAAGGGAGATAAACCCGCCGATCAGCCATCGTTGTGTCAATATCAGAACCTTTCCTGGCCAGTTCGTCCGCCATTTCATTTCCGGCCAGGCCAACGTGCCCAGGAACTCATAAGAGTAGAACTGTCTGGAGGCTTATTTCCTTTAGTGCCAGGAATATAACTGAGGCCTGGAACCCGCCACAGGTATATGTCGCACCTGACATCAATCTCATTGAGAGATTCGCGGCATTGCTTTACCAACTTAGATCAACTTAGAGAAAACAATAGCTCTGCTGTCTATTTAGAGCAGATTATATCTATATTAACAACTGCGATTTCTACTTGCAATCCACTACAGTGATCCGGCAGGCGTTTGGAGATGCTTAGGTCAAGAATACTGGAAAAGACTCCTGCCCCTGGCCCAGTGCTGTTTTACATCCATCTATCTAGATTTCTATTGCAGATACCTTTAAGGCTTCACCCAACTCCCAGGCATTTCTGCTTGGTTTGTTCCTGAATTTGACAGTTAGGCCGAGCAATAGGATAACGTATTCCGATTTACGACTTATAATAATAACTTGTCCATTTAAGGTGCTTCCATGACCCATATTGTCCCAAGCCAATTGCAGGGATTCCCTACGTCTTGGTGCTGCTTTTGCTGCTATCAACATCCTGAAGATGTCAACGCGAAGAAGGTGAAAATCTATTTTAAATGCGGCTCAAGAAGTTTGTAAACCGCCTAAACCCAGGATCAGAAGTAATTTGTTATAACTATACGGCGATAATACTGCACCCTGTGGAATACCTCTACACATGGACTTGGGATGAAGCCGAAGTTCAAGCAATTCCTAAATATAATGTGGAAATAAGGACTCAGTATGGCAAGACCTTGCAGAAGTCCTACTTGTAAAATGCCATCAAGTCCAGTTGAATTGAGCGCAATGAAGCTATGCACTGCCCATTGTATCTTTTTGGGAGTGACTACATCCTCGCGTAGAGCAAATTGAACTCCGTTATGGTTTACTTCGGACTATATTGTCTCTGCTTTGCTACCAGGAAAGTGGGTGTCCATAAGAATGGCATAGTTATTTTTTGACATTTTATAAGTTATGCAAACTTCGAAAAAGGGCGTGGTCCAACCGTCCCTAATTACAAACTATTAATTATAAGATATTTCCACAGATATTTCCAAATTACACCTAATTGTACGTAAAAATGCAATTTTTTGGTTCAAATTCAATAATTTTGAAAAATCGACCCCTAAAAGGGGGCGTGGCTAAAAACTTTATATCAACGAAATCTGGACGGAAGTATTGTTTATCTAACCTGCTACTTTTTTTGTTTCATACTTTCCTGAATCAGGCTCAAGGGCAGTCGAAATTAAGTTTTTCTGGAAAATTTTAGGTTTTTCTTCAATTCTGCCTCCAAATGTGGGCGGGGCCCAAAGTCTTGTATGAACAAAATGTGGAACTAAGCGTTTTTTACATAAAATATTAAGCAAATTTTTTTCAATTTCGAGCAAAAGTACTGAGTAAACTGCATTTGAAAATTTACCCTTAAAATAGATGCCACGCCCACTAGAGGAGGTTCACCAATTAAATTTGTCTTTTTTGTGTCTTAAATTCATTAGGAGATGCTTAATGTCAAATTTCAGCCTTTTAGAACTTCTTACAGTTTTGTAAAATCTGGAGGTAGTTGCATATTTAGACCGATTGAGGGCGTGTCTTTGGGCGTAAAAATTTTTACACTTGTACTGCTTCACATGACGTGCACCTGACGTACGAAGTTTCAGCACCCTAACTCAAAATTTAAGGCCTAAAAACATGTGACATACAGACGGATGGACGGACGGACGGACATGGCTCATTCGATTCAAAATTCGGTCTCGATCATATGCCTTAAGGTCGTGGCGGTCTACCATTATTATTTCACCGTGTTATAAACTATGTCACAAACTTAATATACCTCTTATCCTATGGGATGGGGTATAAAAAGCGACATCCTAAATATTTAGCAAGTAAGTAAGTGCAAGAGTTCGTCTGTGACAAACTTCTATATACCCGACCCTAAATACCGTGTAACACTAAATCTTAAAACTTTTTTGTCACGAGTGAACTTTCCGCGAAAACGGGTTTTAAATAATTTAACATGTTAAAAGTGGGCATGATCGATATTGTGGGTTCTTCCTTTGCCCACAAAGGAAGAACCTTCTTAGAGGTTTTGCCTTCTTAGAGGTTTTGGGCCATTATTGTTCTATACCAAAATTTGAGTTCCTCCTGGTCTAACTTAACCAAAAGGCATTTTGAAAGAAAATTTGAAATAGAGGTTGTCCTACATTGAGTACAATAGTGGGCGTGGCCATCGGCGGATTTAACTAGTTTTTATACCTTGTCTGTATAAAATAAGAACCAAAATTGAGCTTCCAAGTTTGAGCGTCCTACCTCAATTGCAAAGACCTAAAACTTCACATATACAGACGGATGGACAGACGGACAGATGGACAGACGGACAGACGGACAGACGGACAGACGGACAGACGGACAGACGGACAGACGGACAGACGGACAGACGGACAGACGGACAGACGGACAGACGGACAGACGGACAGACGGACAGACGGACAGACGGACAGACGGACAGACGGACAGACGGACAGACGGACAGACGGATAGACGGACAGACGGACAGACGGACAGACGGACAGACGGACAGACGGACAGACGGACAGACGGACAGACGGACAGACGGACAGACGGACAGACGGACAGACGGACAGACGGACAGACGGACAGACGGACAGACGGACAGACGGACAGACGGACAGACGGACAGACGGACAGACGGACAGACGGACAGACGGACAGACGGACAGACGGACAGACGGACAGACGGACAGACGGACAGACGGACAGACGGACAGACGGACAGACGGACAGACGGACAGACGGACAGACGGACAGACGGACAGACGGACAGACGGACAGACGGACAGACGGACAGACGGACAGACGGACAGACGGACAGACGGACAGACGGACAGACGGACAGACGGACAGACGGACAGACGGACAGATGGACAGACGGACAGACGGACAGACGGACAGACGGACAGACGGACAGACGGACAGACGGACAGACGGACAGACGGACAGACGGACAGACGGACAGACGGACAGACGGACGGACGGACAGACGGACAGACGGACAGACGGACAGACGGACAGACGGACAGACGGACAGACGGACAGACGGACAGACGGACAGACGGACAGACGGACAGACGGACAGACGGACAGACGGACAGACGGACAGACGGACAGACGGACAGACGGACAGACGGACAGACGGACAGACGGACAGACGGACAGACGGACAGACGGACAGACGGACAGACGGACAGACGGACAGACGGACAGACGGACAGACGGACAGACGGACAGACGGACAGACGGACAGACGGACAGACGGACAGACGGACAGACGGACAGACGGACAGACGGACAGACGGACAGACGGACAGACGGACAGACGGACAGACGGACAGACGGACGGACGGACAAACGGACAGACGGACAGACGGACAGACGGACAGACGGACAGACGGACAGACGGACAGACGGACAGACGGACATAGCTTAGAGGTCTTAGGGGTCTACGGTGATTATTTCACTGTGTTACAAACTTACTTACTTACTTAAGGTGGCGCTACAGTCCGGGGTGGACCTGGGCCTCAGCCAACAAGCTTCGCCAGCCAGCTCTGTCTCTGGCTAGCCGTCTCCAGTTTCGCACGCGAAGTTGGCTGAGGTCCCCTTCCACTTGCGTGCGCCACCTGAGTCTCGGTGCTCCTATACCGCGTCGTCCCTGCGGTGTGGATTCGAAGATTTTCCGGGCCGGGGCGTTGGTGTCCATCCGCTCTAGATGACCCAGCCATCGTAGACGTTGTGTTTTGACTCTTTTGGCTAGATCGGTATCGCTGTACAGCCCGTACAGTTCGATGTTATATCTCCTCCTCCACTCTCCGTCTATGCAGACGGGACCGTAAATCGTCCGAAGAATTTTCCTCTCGAAGCAGCCTAAAGTGTTTTCATCCGCCTTTGACAGGGTCCATGCTTCTGTACCGTAAAGCAGGACTGGGATGATGAGGGTCTTATACATGGACACTTTAGTTGCTCGAGAGAGGGCTTTGCTACTCAATTGCCTTCTTAGCCCAAAGAAACAGCGATTGACAAGAGTTATCCTTCGTTTGATTTCAGCGCTGGTGTCATTGTCTGAATTGATAGCGGAACCCAGGTAGACAAAGTCCCTAACTACCTCAAAGTTATAGCTGTCGATGGTGATGTTTTGTCCAAGACGTCGGTGTTGGGTGCCTTTTCTTGATGACAGCATATACTTGGTTTTGCCCTCATTGACTGCTAAACCCATATTCGCCGCTTCCGTCCCAATACTCACGAAGGCTTCACTGACATCACGCTTTGTTCTACCGATTATGTCAATGTCGTCTACGTATGCAAGTAGTTGAACGGACTTTTGAAAGATTGTACCTCTGGTGTTGGCGCGAGAGTTCTGCACAATTCTCTCAAGTATGATGTTAAAGAAGTCGCATGACAGCGCGTCTTCGACATGACGACATGACTCATGACAGCCTTGTCTAAATCCTTTTTTGACATCAAAGGGGTCGGTGAGGTCTTTGCCGACCTTGACGGAACAGCGTGAGTTTTCCATCGTCATCCTGCACAGACTGACGAGTTTGGCAGGGATGCCAAAACTAGACATTGCGCTATATAGCTCGTCTCTATAGATGCTGTCATACGCGGCCTTGAAATCGATGAAGAGGTGGTGTGTATCGATTTGGAATTCCTGGGTTTTCTCCAAGATCTGCCGCAGTGTGAATATTTGATCGATGGTGGACTTTCCACAGTGTTACAAACTATGCATTAAAATATACAGACCCCATATGCTGTGATTTGGATTCCGCTGTGCCATAAAAAATTTTTACTGCTGCCTCGATGAATCTTTCCCAAAAGAAGAATTTCTGCAATGGCAACTGCTTGCAAGGGAATCTTTAAATAACCCTTTTAGATTCCATCGATAATTTATCTCTCATCCTGTCATTCAATTCTGCTTTTAATGCAATAAAAATGTGTGCGCCAACACGTAGCACAAATGGGTTTTTGTTTGAGTAAAGATACACAATGTGTGACGTGTGTCCATGGAATGACAGGAACACGTTTTTCCTGACAAACACACTCAACCATTCTCCTTAAGCTGGTGAAATAACAGAACGACGCAAAATTTAAGACTATTTAAAGCATTAAATTTTAAATTTTAATAAACGAAAAGCCATTATGATCGAGCATCATTCTACACCCAATAACAAAGGGTTTTAGCAATGGTTATTGTTTTGGTAAGGTCCTGTCCTAGAAGCGGTTTTAAGTTTCCCTATAATACTCAAATCTTAAAATCATTCATTGTTTCTATTTCCTGGCATGTGTTGTGGGTCTATAAAACGTTTCATAGACAAGGTTTTCCACGAATAGATTTACTCCAGGTCTAGGGTTTGTGGCTACCCTTGCAAAATTTAGATAATGCGAGTTAAAGTAGTGCATTCAGGGTTTACCCAGGTGTAAGAACTAAAGCAGTTCGTACGAAATCAATTTTGAATGCAGCACCTGTGACATAACTTGATCCGCTTTCACTTAAATTGTGAACACAAATATGTACGCATACATTATTTAAAATACTCGGGCTTCAGAGATTCCTAGAAAACTGCTTATAGGATTTTGACTCGAATATCGCAACAAAGGACCATGTTGGCAACCCCTATTTATATTTTAGCTTCCTGTGTGCGATTGTCAGGTTACCATCCATGGAGTATGTTGTGAATTCGAAAATTTTATCTCTCAAAGTATGTTCACGGATATCGTATGAACCAGTTTTATTTTGTGTCTACTGTTACAACTAAGCTTTGATGAAGCAGAACAGCGTATCTTGCAAAAAAGTCCGTAAATGCTATTAGGATAGAAATATAATCATGGTCCGAAAAATTGAAGATGAGAATCAAATTTGAGATCAGAAAAGAGTTTATAAAAAAAGCTATTATCAAAAAAGACCGTGCTTATAAATTTCCGTATCCCAATGAGCGGTGCATGTTTTACCTTTTTGTTTAGAAACAAAAATGTTTTACCTTTCCACAAATTTTTCCCTCCCCGAATTTCCTCGAAGTGTGCCGGAGTAAAAAGAATTGAAATTAAACTTCCACGAAATTTCAACATTCAACAAGTGCTCTGATCTTTATGCCTTCTAGTTGATTACCGAAAGTCATTAAAGTCTTCTGAAAGTACTAAAACGCGCGACGCAATCGCATGATATTATTTCCTAGAAGACGTTACAAGTAAACTTGATATCCTTTATGCAATTTGTGAAGAGAAAATGCATTTCGAGGAAGAAGGCTTAGCTGGTAATGCAATTTATTTACCGTAAAATTCTAGGAAAGTCAACTAAGGAGCTTTTAAGCTCCTTACAGGATTGCTACGTTGCATTCTTTGATAATGATAAAAAATTCCATTTTTCATAAGGAATGAAAGTTCCTTAAAATGCACCTCGAAATTTACAGGGCCTTCCTCGTAGGAGTCAAATGACTAGCAAGTGGCCAAAACTAAGCTTAATGTAAAAGTCCTTCTGGGAATCATGAACGAGATTAACTTGCCATCAAAATTATTTTAACAGATTTAATTCTGTAGAGATAAGATTAAATTTTTTCGATTTCTTTTTTATTTGCTAAAAATTAAATTTCTTAAGTCTTATTTCGGACAGAATCATGAGGAGATGCGTTTAAAGAAAGTCAAAATACATGAGAAAAGTTCTTGAAAACTTGTGCGGTTAAAGTGGTTGTGGGCGGCTCAAATTTGGTCCAGTTGACAATTTCCACCCATATTGTAATGCACCAGAATTTGAGTTCCTACGCCTGTTTTGCTTGGTAAAAAAAATCTGTTCAAAGGAAATGCAACTACTAAGAAAAGTGCAACATTGCTTATATAACAGCTTCAATCCACCTGCGACGGATTGCAGGAAGCAGTGAGTAAATGCAAGACTTCGTCTTTCACGAACTTCTAAATATCTAAATATCTAAAAAGAGTTCACAAGAAGGTATAACATAACATTTTTAATTCCATTAAAACTAAACGGGTTGACAACTGACACTTCCAGTTCACTCCAGATATTTAGGGGGTGCTAGAAAAGCCTCGATTGCCCTATGAGAGTAGCCGGGACGGACCAAGCCAGCAAAAAATGAAAAATCCAGGACGTTTGCCCCAAAATGAGCGGCGTCCTGGTCGGAGCCTGTTATCCAGCTAAAGTTAGGTTTTCTCCAACATGTGGATAGTTTTTTTTTTATAATAATGCTCCTGTTTAAGGGGTTATGACTACCCTTAAAATGCGAAGCACATCGCGAACAGAAAGAATTTGGAAAAAGAAAAAATAGAAGAAGAAAGTAATTCTCGATCCAACACAAACGCTGATGAGCCAAAACACCAAAGCTTACCCCCACAAGTGTTATGCATTTACGGAAAAAATACAATATGTACTTAAACCAGCAGAATATTTCATAAAAGCATCTGACATGCATCTAATTGTTGTCCATTCTATTCGGCCGACCCTAACCTGCAAAACAACGCTGACAAGGAAGCCGCTGGTTTTGGTCCGCCCGAATATTTTCCATACCGGTACCCACCATATCTGTTGAGTATTCCACTATCCGACACCGGGGGAAGCGCCCAATTGGAGATCAAAAACCCCAGAAGGGATGTGGATAAAATAGACAAAATAAGATGTACGCCAGATATTTTCATTGAACACTGTGCTGGTTATATTCATTACGTTTCTCAAAAAGGGCATAACACTTGCGGGGCTAGCTTTGGTGTTTCTTGGCGGGGTTTTTATGTTCTCCACACATCAGCGAGTTAGATCACGAGTGTCTTTTCTCTTCTATCCTCAAATTCTTTTCACTCGCATTGTGCTACGCGTTTTAATCGTTATGATGACTATACCCATAACCCTACCCATTACCCGAGTTTATTATAGAAAAAAGAGTTGCCCAAACCGAGGACTCCAGCCCTAGACTGTTCACTGGATTCACAGGGCAGTCGTAAGGCACATCCTTATGTACAGAGTGGAAGGCACTATAAAGGTGCCCTAAGAACAATTCCTTCAGCTGCACAAGACGAATGCTCCACCTTCTTCTCGTTGATATCGTTCGAAAATCGTGACATTAAAGCAGCACTTAGACTAAATCCCTACAACTAACGGCTCGGAGCAGCCTGGGTCATGCAAGCATCCTAAATGGGCAATTTATACTATCTTGTACTTTGTTCCAAACGTCGACTTTAGTGAAAAATTCAAGACCGAATTTCCAAGCGTAAATGTCTGTGGAAGTTGGGTAAAGCATCTCCAACAAAAATATAGGCATAAAAGATGTATTTGGAGTATGGACACCTCTAAACACTGGATCCCTGCCGTTCATTTCAAGCAGAAATCACACCTATTCAAGGTCTCGAACAGGTGTGATTTCTGAGACTTCAGCGCTATTGTTTTTTATATACACAGCCAAGCTGCAATAAAAGCCTTGGAATCCAACGATACGATCCAAGTTGGTAGAGCAACACCGCAAATCTCTCAATGAGATTTCTGTCAGGTACGATATATCCCTGTGTGGGGATTCAGGCCACAGGGATATGCCAGGCAACTGCTGTGCTGAGGAGCTAGCTAGAAATGGTGCTGATCCTAATCAGACTGATGTCATGAACCCGCAGCACCCATAAATTTTATAAAGTTTCACCTGGACACTGAAGCCATCACCATGGCCAACAATAGATGAACAATATCTGCTCATGTCCCTTTTTGAGACAAATCTGGCTAGTGCTTGAGGGTAGGAAAACAAAGAGGCTTATCTTAAGATAAATACTCGCTTTTTTGTCGAAGTTTGCTAATATCCGATGGAGCACTCAGATACAACTACTGGTCCATTGCACTACCATGCAGACACGGGAAGGAGCTTCAGTGATGAATCACTGGTGTTCCTAGCTCATCACGCCAACCCCAAAAATCAGCCACCTGATGCGAGCAAATGCGGGACAACTATAAAGGAAGTGTTCCGCTGTGTCAGCGTGCTCTTCACATGCAGGACAGGTGGTGGTTTCGCTCAAGCCTATCACATTCAAGTATTCAGAAAAAGCTGGTGGCCCATAAGAACGATTCTCCGAGAGATAGAAGAAAAGACCCTGATGTCGTGCAGATGTCCGGGCATATAGTTGTTTGGTCTATCTGCATCGATCGCAGTTACGCAAACGAGCCCTGTGCTCATGAAAAACCCAAGCATCAATGGCAGATTAAAGACCAACCTTGAGCATTCGCAGCTCGACCATTTCGGCAGGAAGGAACATAGACTTATTGGTTTGAAGCTTTTGGCTAAACCATTGTCAGATTTTGGTTTTTTTTTTGTGAACGCGACTTTAAGCACAAAAGGGGTGTGTATATGTAAGCCAAAGTACATAAGACTTGCAGTGAATATTCTTTTCAGGTCGGGCAACAGCTGACTTTTTCAAGAGCAAGCTTTGCTCTTATGACAGGTAAATCAATCGCCTTGACAGCTGCTTGGCTGTCAGAGAAGGTGAAAAGTGTTCTTCCTCGTGCGCTAAAACTTATTTTTTTTTTTTGACATCAAGGGGTCGATGGCAAGGACTTCAGCCTGGAAAATGGATAACTTTTGAAAATTGGCCCAAAGCATTCATTGACTTGAAACTCTCTAAAGATGCGATCGCATATTTGATAGCAACATCGTTTACCACTCTGGATGCAATATACCTGCTAAGCCGGGCCGTGTTCCTTCATTATAAAAAGGTCACCGTTGCCGGTAACACTGCAGAACTTAAAGTGTTCCGATTTTCCAGGAGTTGAGTCTCTAGGAGAAGCTTGAAATTAATAGATACCAATATGTGGAGGCTTGAAAATAATTTGCTTTCTTGAACCATTTTTCGAAAAAACCTCTTCAAATAATTTTGATTCGATCTATATTTTTTGCCAGTCCAATAAGTTAGGAGTTCTGTATTCCACCAAGGTGCCGGCTTTCTGCGGGGGTTTTTTAGCAACCGGGAACGCTGGTTCAAAACAACGACGAAGCACACTGTGCAGATCTTAATCAGACATCTCCAAAACATTTCAAGATCTAATTTGGAGTTCTACCTTAATTCTAAATTTTTCCTTTTCACAAATTTAGAAAAAAAAAATTACTTTCAAAGCTTAAACGAAGTGTCGAAACCTAGTGGCTTTGAGTCCTTTCTTATTCTCTGGTGCTCAATATTGTTTCCTATAAAGCGAATTACTTTATGCAATTTGTGAGCAGAGAAAGCAATTTACTGAAAAACGCTTAGTGCCAAATGCAATTTATTTTATATTTGGAAAATTTCTAGGAAAGTCAACCATGGATGCCAGTGACGTTGCTAAGCTTCTTACACTAGTGGTGCTGCCTTGCAGACAAGTAGCTCTCATCAAAAGAGTTAAAAAAATTCTCTGTTGCGCATTGAAGATCTTGAAATTCATAATATTGACAATACTCCTTGTTGTGGCCTGGTATGCTACCCGTATATGTGTGCGTGATAAAAAAAAGTAGACACAAGATCTTACTTTAATTTTGACAACGAAGCCCTGTAAAGCCCTTAACACCTGATCCAATTCCCAGAATAAATTTATTATTTAAAGAGCAAAATCTCCTTCCGCTCGATAAGGCGTCAAAGTCCCCTTTTGTCCCCTTTTGGTCAAGTTTTTTCTTTCTATCCCATCCTAAATAGTTTGTTAGCCGGAATCCTATTGAAGGTAAGAACTTACAAGCTTTGACTTTCTAAAGTAGTCCATGGCATAAAAACAAATTGAATACTTAAAATAAACTTTTGTTCTGCTACATTACTTTTTGAATAACACCCAACTTCCTTATTTTGTGTCCAGTTTGCTTTAAACCATTCCTGTTGTGATTTCGCTTCGCATAAGCTTCCACTGTCCATCAATGGTGAATGGAGAAAGAAATCCATTCGCACAAGTTGCACTAACTCAAGTGGCAAGGACTTTCTCCTTTTTTGGGTAAAATCGCTGTTTTTTACATTGCGAAAACTCTCGAATTTCTCCTGATCCTAATCGATTTTTTTCTAGCAAAAAAATAAAGCAAGAAAAACACCGAACAAAATTTAAATCTCCCTTGTCAATCGTCCTTTTCGAGAACGCACTCACCGATGTGTTTTTTATCAAATTTAAGCGCACCAATGAAACTTTAAATTATTGTCATCACAGGAGGCCGACTCTTTTATGCTTTGAGGGTCTATAGGTTAGAGGAAAAGAACAAATGCATGAAATGCTAGGGTGTCCTTCCTGATGCCGCATACAATTTTCGAGTAAATTGATTTCGAAACGTTTCGTCTATACCTCTCAGGGTTTGCCAGAATCTTAGAGTAATGTATTCAAAAGCATCTCCCAGTGAGATTATTTCATGGATGACAGGAATTATGGAAATTGATGAACAAAGGAATTTTTTTTTCTTGAAGCAGTAGAGTTGATAGAATGATTTATTCCACATGTGTTACACACATGGCATAGAATATTTTTGGTTATTATAATATGTGTTAGAATCCGTTAAGTTGTTTTCAACTAAGAAAGCCAGTTGTGTAGATATGAGAGCTAAAATAAGAGGATCAATTGCATCGCAATTTGGTGCAAGAGGTTTATTTCCAGGATGCCATGAGAATAGAATTGACACTTTTGACTGGATTGATAGAAAACTGTTTTATATATATCGAGCACCTGCATGGTCGCTCGAGCAAAAAAACTTTGTATCTTCGTTCTCAGAGGGCAAAAAAAAAAAATAATCCAGATCCAGTCCTAGAATTATGAAATAAGTTCATTAGTGTTGTCATATCAGTCAATCTACCCGCATGCAGAGAAGTGCCTACACAGATGTGGCTTGCCCGAGCGATGAAGCTAGAATCCCATATTTTCCTTTTAACTCAAAAGAACGAAAAAGCTCCTGTAAACTTAAATCAGGAAGGAACAAATGCATGTAGTGCAAGTTCTCTCACAAAGTAAAAGTTTTCGGTGCGGGTAGTTTGAGTTTTAAAGCATGTCTAAAGGTCCTGTAATCGGATAAAGTATCCGGTATTTCACAATGTTTGAATGAACTTGTAAGAAGTATGTTGCCTTGTATGAAGAGGCCTTCCAGGAATTTAGCCAATGGAGTAACATATTCCATGGCAAATCCCAGATACAGGAGCGTAACAGAATATGCATTTTCAAAGAGATGAAAGCCCATAATGACCGCAAGGGTTGAAGTTAGTGGAGCTCAAAGAAAAAAGCAAAACTGTGGATAAAATAAATTCGAAGAATCATAAGCCACAAAAAGCTGACTATAAATCCAAGGTTATTCCTTGAAACATCAGGCGAGATTCCGAAAACAACTCGCTCAGCAGTTTCAGTGGTAATTTTTACTCAATGTAAATGGAAAAAAAAAAATTTTTTGTTGCTGTGAAAACCTTAAGCTTACCAATACTGTGGTGGATGAAGTAAAATATACAAGTCGGAACGGAGTGCGGGAGCAAATACACAGAGCTTTTTTAGCTGTGATGGAAGCTAAAAATAGAGGACTACGACATACGCGGTGAACTGTGGGAGAAGCCTAACTCGAGGAGCGTCCAAAGTTTCAAAGTTCCCCAACTTTCAACAATAAAGGGGAATTTCAAAAAAATAAGTTTTCCAATCATTATGAATCATTATGAGAAGCCTACTTTCACTATGGGATGAGTCATCAGGCAATCAGCAGTTTTCGGATGAACTACACACATTTTGCCGTTTGTTTCTGGATGAAAGATTGAAATGCGCGTAAAATATCGTAAGTTGACGGGTTCCTAAATGAGATTTAAGATTTCAGCTCTATCTTTGTAGCGAAGAATGGTTGCAGGGCCACGAAGTCTGCAGATCTGTTAGCCTGGAGTAGTGCAATTCGGTGGGCGTTGATTTCGTATGAAACCTTTTGGCTTCGGAAAAACACTTTTTGGATTTTCAAAAGCAATTCACCAGATGCGCCCACCCCACTCCGGGTGTTTGCGTGGCGATGTTTGTGCGACGCTGGCATCGAACGCTCCAAAGGTGTGACGTATACATGAATCTGATGACTGAATGATTATCTTTTACTAGTTCAGCTAGCAATGCCATACCAAAGACCTGCGATCTAGACATATGTCTTGTTGCCATACGCACTTTATAAGGCCGCGTTTTGAGGCACAACCGCGAACCAATGCAGATCTAAAATCTTGTTTTGTAGTCTTTTAGCGACGCGATCCACCAAGTGGGTGAAATGGTCCTCTACTTTGCACTATTGGCGCTTTTGTTCCAATCAGTTTTAAGCTGCCATATAAACACTGGAAATGCATGTTTAGGATGACAGAACTCTGAGAGAATTAGTCCATGTGGTCGAAAATCTTGGCAGTGTCAGATACAGAAAATAATGCTAATAAAACCGTGTTAATAAACTGTGCGGTCAGACCTAGATGTTCGGAAGCTAGATTCCAAAGACGTTCTAATGTCTCGACTATGACTGCCTCCGACAAAATCTAATGCTTGCATATAATTTTGGTTCATCCTCGAATAAGGCATCGATGAACAATGGCGACCAAGTGGCTAAGTGGGGCGACCTTTTACTTAATAAGAAACAGCTGGCATGGCTCAACAATGGATCAGGTGAGAGATTATCCATATTATCGTTGCGATAATTCTGCAAACGGAGTCGCTTATAGTCGACGTACCCTGAGTTGACCGAAATGCTACGGTCGCCTGTCATCTTCGTTCAGAGAAAATTCTCTGGATTCGCTGTAACAACCTTAAGTAATGTACTTAATATGAACTCGCTCTCTCCGCGTGCTCAAAATCAACAAAGTCCTGTATAACCTTTCTGTATTTGATTGCTGCTCATTTTCGAAAAGCACCTCCATCCGGAGAAGGCTACAACAAACCACAGGTTCCCTACGTAACGTCTTGACTATGTCTACTGCAGAAAAATCGAATAATAGCATGGTTGGTTTAGGTATGACATCGAAGACAAGAGCAGAATGCGACCATCTAAAATATAGCCTACAAGAAACAGCTCTTAGGGGCTATATAATCGTTCAGCACCCGCAATATAATCAGCTTGAAGAGGTCATAAAAGAAGCTTCGTCCGAGCAACCTATGAGTAAATCATCCACGTAAGAATACTGAAAAAATGTTTGTTTTACTTCGGGACAATTCTGACCTTCTTTTATTTAAGTTTGTTGTATCACATGCTTGAGAGATCCTTTACTCATCAAGGTTATCATTGGTGCAATTCTGCAAGAGCTCTCGCTTAAGGGCAACGCGCAGTGCTCTGAGTTGATTCATACTTGACGGTACATTTCTTCAGCATCAATGATCAAAGCGAAACGCAATAGGCGTATTGGAAGAAGAGCCACGAACAGATGCGTTGCGATCCTATCATCATCGTACCACTTTACGTACATTTAAGCTCTTATAAGACTTCCCAGGAGGCATATAAGAGTTCAATCCTAAGAGTAAAGCTCTTTGAATTTCACTCTGGTAGAGTTTCATAACTATAAGTGTCTTATGAGGGCATTATAAGCGTTAAATGGCCTACTAGTAGCAGCTATTTAAATGTTATAATCAATCGTTTACTCTCTTCATATAAGAGCAATTAAACTCTTGTAAGGAATATATAACTCCTGTTGCAAGAGCTGTATTCTCACTACTATCTAAAAATTATCGGTAAATTCTGCCTAAAAATGTGAGGATGGCCCAAAACTTTATATAAAAAAACTCTAGACCTGGATGTTTTTTACAAATATTTTGAGTAAATTTTTTCCGATTTTGAACAAAAATATTGCACAAAATGCATTTGAATAATTAATTTTTAAATCTATGCCACACCCACTACGAGAGGTCTACCGATATGATTTCATTCTTTATGACTTGCAATCGCTACGAGATGTTAAAACGAAATTTCAGCTTCGCATGACATCTTACTCTTGGTTAACTTTCTTATTTTTTTAAGCAACTTTAAGTCAATGCATCTCCCAGAGCAAAACGCAAATTTTTTTTCAATTTCGAGCAAAAATATTGAGTAAACTGCATTTGAAAATTTACCCTTAAAATAGATGCCACGCCCACTAGAGGAGGTTAACCAATTTAATTTGTCTTTTATGTGTCTTACATTAATCAGGAGACGCTAAATGTCAAATTCAGACTTTTAGAACGTCTTACAGTTTTGAAAACTCTGGAGGTAGTTGCACATTTAGACCGATTGTGGGCGTGTCTTTGGGCGGATTTCAAAAATTTTTACACTTGTACTGCTTCGCATGACGTGGACCTTACGTACGAAGTTTCAGCACCCTATCTCGAAATTTAAGACCTAAAAACATGTGACATACAGACGGACGGAAGGACGGACGGACGGACATGGTTCATTCGATTCAGAATTCGGTCTCGATCATATGCCCTTAAGGTCTTGGGGGTCTACCATTATTATTTCACCGTGTTATAAACTATGTGACAAACTTAATATACCTCCTATCCTTTGGGATGGGGTATAAAAACGAATCAAGGCGGCGTGGCTGGTAGGATGCAACAGAGACAGAGAAATCCTACATTGGACGTTGCACCCAATTTTGCATCCGATGAAGTGAAAACAACAACCCAGTACACCACCTACGTTGTAGTCAAGGAGAGCTTTATGGGAATCTAGTGTAGGATTTGATGAAAAACTGTGAAGTCATAGCTATTTAATAGTATTGAAGTCTACTCTCCCTTCAGACAGATTTTAGACAAAATAAGGGCAATCATCTGATCGCATTACAAGTGCGAGTGTATTATTCAGGACGAATTAGGGCAAGTTTCGTCGAATGAACCTAGAACCCTGGCCATGTAATGGTTCAAAAGTGTCCCGGAAAATCATCTTGCCTTGTAACAACGCGATGGACTAGCTGCAGTATCCAGTACTCTTTTGTATCCAAAATACTTTGTCTACATTTTTTTCTGACTCTCCTGCGTTTAAAAAAAAAAATGGTTTTTAATAAACTTTAATAATTTCGATTGGTCCTTTGAACCTCTTTGTTGTACCCATAATGAGTGGCTATGTTATTATATTTTTTTAAAATAGCACAGCTGATCTGAGCATCTCAATAAAACTTGCACACTTCCTCCCAGGCGTGCGTTTCCCAGACAGCATTTTGGAAAATAATCTTGTGTCTGAACTCGATTTTTCCCAGTGATTTTTCGGTCATTTTCCAATCGTGTGAAATGGCAGCTCATGAATCTGGTAAATAAAGGCAACATTTATAAAATAAAAAGCCTCTCTCCAGAGCTTGCAAGATCTACCGATGCCGCTCTCTATCAGATGGAAATGATTCAAAACACTTTTGACACCAAATAGACAGTAACTACGCCTTTTTAGGCATCGATTGGACATTTGAAAACCCACCACTCGAAGCCATCGGGTAATTCGTAGATAAGAAGGGAGCATGTAGTGCATACATTTTAGATGGATGCATGGGCAGGTGATCAAAAGATGCAAAAAATTGCAAAAAATTATTTTCTTATTCTAGAGCCGGCCTGGTAAGGGCTCATACCGATTCGGTTGTCTCACCTATCCGCTCTTGTGGGAACACTAGTACATATTCCCCCTGGTACGGGTTCATACCGCTTCGGTTACCCCAACCTCTCCTATTACCCCCCAAGTTAACTTTACTTCAGTCACCTGAGGTATGGGTCTACACCGAAACGATTACCCTACTTCAGCGTCTGAACAAAGAATCATCCTTCGGCATTTATCGAAATCGGTTACCCTACCTGCACTCTCCAATGCTAAGGGCTAACTCTCACTTAGGGGCAATAGTACACCAAAGGTTTTAATCTAGTTAAACTCGACGCAAGGGAAATAGTTTCACACCACACGGGACGTAATTAGTAGTACTCCTACAGTAATTGCCATTCTTCTCATCACTCCCCTCCCCGCTTTGGTTGCCCTCACCTCTCCGCCCCCATGGGATCAGCAGGACATAATTCTCAATGGTACGGGCTTATACTGCTTCGGTTAGCCCTACCTTCGCCCACTTCTAACGCGAGTCGCCTGTAGTACGGGTTTGCACTGAAGACGATTACCCTACATCAGCTTCTTGCCTGAGAATTCCCCCCTAATATGGTTCACACCGACTCGGTTCCCCCTGCACTTTCCCATTCCCGAGGATAATTCTTAGCAGAGAAGCAAAAGGTTCGGACTTATACCGAAATCGGTACCCCCTGCCGGGCTTTCTTTCCTATAGGAACTATTCCTCACTGACCCACCCACCTCCTCCTCAACCTCAAGCAAGCCCCCCCCCCCCCCCCCCCCGTCCGTCATATCAACAAGGCTAATTCCCATCTGAATTTCAACAGTTACGCAACCACCATTTCTTCAGGCAGTCTCTCACTGGCCCCCCTTAGCTCTGCTGACAGCATTTCATACCGAAACGGTTACCCCTATTTGCCTTCATTACCCTCGGGTATGTCTTAACCAATCAAACTTGGATTGGTGACCTTCGGTACAGGTTTATACCGTCACCGGTTGCCTAGACCTCTCCCACCCAAACGGGTACTCATCATTTAGGTGCTCGGGCTGGTGACTCCGGTCCTACAAGTGGTATAACAATGGACCTCCTTTGGCTTAAGTGTGTCCCTGCCCAGCGGGGATAGCCACCCAACCTTACCTAACCTAACCTAGAAAATAAAAAAAAATTTTCATAACAAAATAATGTGAATAAGGGGAAGTGCTAGCATCCCCTTAGGGAGCCTCGCTTTGGACTAACTACTTGAAAAATTAAGTAACTTATATGCACAAAATGTCAGCATATGCCAAGGGCATATTATGCATTTTCTACTAGGGAAATGTTTGAGAGAACGCTCAGCGAAAATATTCAAAGGTAGCTTTGCTGCCGACCAAGAATGGTGTTTAACATCTGCAGTCAACTGAGTAAATGCCAAGTCAGGGAAAATAAATATCCAAATGATATCAGTCAAAGAGGTTGAATAAATAATAATCTTGTTCGTAGAAAAACTCAGGATAAAAGCACAGAAGATAGCTCCAAATATACTACCAGTGCCTCTATGATATGCAACAGAATTGCACGTAAGTCCTGAAAATGAAGCCCACACAATCATAACGTGCGTGGGAGTAGTAGCGTGGGCAAAACGATAAAGTCTAACCGACTGAAATCTGCTTCTGCATAACAGGTGCTTTGGGAATATAAGCAGTATAGGGTCGAAATACCACAATCACACTTACCACAATCTGAATACGATTCAGACTGACACAATGCATGAAATCCCTTTCATGTTTCTTGTACGCTCAACTCCTATAATTTTATATTCCCTCCTGGTCTTGTCAATGCTACCCACAAGCATGAGTTTCCAAGTTCTGGTTTTGCTCTATGCAATTCAAATATTTTTTTATGATTTCGCATAAAAGTATGGCACATTCTATTTTCGCGTACTGCAGTAAAGTTGATGACTTGTGCGCGACTTGTTTGATGTCGCATTCCAGCCAATCAACCGAAATAGGAAAATGCAAAGTTTGAAAAATTCCTCATTTTTGCTGATCACACACGTACTAAAATTTTACAGTTTGCTGCTAAAGCAAAATATTGAGCGGCTATAAATCATATCTTTAGGGAGTCCTTGCCGGCTTCGCCAGTCCTAGTAACTCTCAAATTATAGGCAATCTGCCTTCGAATAGTTTCCATATATCTCTAATCTGAATAGCATAGTTCCAGGAGCAAATAAACTGTCATAAAAAAGGAGGATAGGTAACAAAAAAAGGGTTAAATGAATAATACACATCTGTCATTACTATCGCTAATTCCGAGTAATTTCGCCAAAACGACGCCATAAAAACCATGGACGAAAGCGTTGCGTTGTAAAAGCGAAACGTGTTTTCTGAATATTTGCTCAAATTCTAATTTCGCCAGAAGACCGTTGAAAAATATATATTTCTACTGTTGTCCCAGTGAAGGGAGTCCTCCGAATGGATATAACGGCAAGGACAATCATAAAAGCGACGCGCACTAACTTCAGCATCAAATGACATTTGCTCGACTTCGCGCGCGTTGGTCATAAATCCGGCTTCGAGTGAGATCCGCGGAAAAAAAGACCGGGCACCAAATTGACATGGTAAAGGTCGTAAAGTGTTAAAACGTACGCAATGTGGGATATGCTATAAAAATGACTATAACGCATATACATGTATACCAACCTCCAAAACGCCTTGAAGGATATTTTTTGGGGGCGCGCACCAATGAGCGGAGTAGCTTGCATTCCTTTCTTTTTGGTGCGTCTTGTCGATCGTTAAAGTTTAATTGAGGTCAGATAATGTTTACAGCAAATGAACACGGTGCGAGGCAGTCATCCCTGGACTGGGAAAATATTTTGCATTTAAATTCACACTGAAGGTAATAAATACGGAGTTACGGTTTCATTGCAAATGAATTTAAACTTGGGACTATATGAGTTGGAAAAGGTGTGCAAGCTAGGAGCTCGTTAAACATTAATCTAAAAAGTTTCCTCATTAAAACTAAAGCGGATTCTTTTTAACACTCCAGTGGAGAGAGTTGTCGAGTTTTCTTTCGTTGTTTTAAGATGCTGCGAGTTGCATTACCGGGATTAAGTCTGTGGCGATGATATCTTTGCAGCATCCAGTTGAGGTGTGTTTTTATCCTTTTTAATTGGAAAACATCACCAGGAACAGATCCAAATTACTGTCTTGCTTGGTATTCGTAAAGGTTTTGAAGTTGATGCTCGCCCAGTCCTGTGCGCCGAAATCGTTAATATACTTACTTACTTACTTAAGGTGGCGCTAGAGCACGGGGTGGACCTGGGCCTCAGCCAACAAGCTTCGCCATCCAGCTCTGTCTCTAGCTAGCCGTCTCCAGTTTTGCACGCGAAGTTGGCTGAGGTCCCCTTCCACTTGCGTGCGCCACCTCTCGGTGCTCCTCTACCGTGCCGTCCGTGCGGTGTGGATTCGAAGATTTTCCGGGCCGGGGTGTTGGTGTCCATCCGCTCTAGATGACCCAGCCATCGTAGACGTTGTGTTTTGACTCTTTTGGCTAGGTCGCTATCGCTGTACTCTTCGTCTATGCAGACGGGACCGTAAATCGTCCAAATAATTTTCCTCTCGAAGCAGCCTAAAGTGTTTTCATCCGCCTTTGACAGGGTCCATGCTTCTGCACCGTAAAGCAGGACTGGGATGATGAGGGTCTTATACACATGGACACTTAAGTTGCTCAAGAGAGGGCTTTGCTACTAAATTGCCTCGTTAGCCCAAAGAAACAGCGATTGGCAAGAGTTATCCTTCGTTTGATTTCAGCGCTGGTGTCATTGTCTGAATTGATAGCGGAACCCAGGTAGACAAAGTCTCTAACTGCCTCAAAGTTATAGCTGTCGATGGTGATGTTTTGTCCAAGACGTCGGTGTTGGGTGTCTTTTCTTGATGACAGCATATACTTGGTTTTGCCCTCATTGACTGCTAAGCCCATATTTGCCGCTTCGGTCCCAATACTCACGAAGGCTTCACTGACATCACGCTTTGTTCTACCGATTATGTCAATGTCGTCTGCGTATGCAAGTAGTTGAACGGACTTTTGAAAGATTGTACCTCTGGTGTTGGCGCGAGAGTTCTGCACAATTTTCTCAAGTATGATGTTAAAGAAGTCGCATGACAGCGCGTCGCCTTGTCTAAATCTTTTTTTGACATCAAAGGGGTCGGTGAGGTCTTTGCCGACCTTGACGGAACAGCGTCAATTTTCCATCATCATCCTGCACAGACTGACGAGTTTGGCAGGGATGCCAAAACTAGGCATTGCGCTATATAGCTCGTCTCTATAGATGCTGTCATACGCGGCCTTGAAATCGATGAAGAGGTAATGTGTATCGATTTGGAATTCCTGGGTTTTCTCCAAGATCTGCCGCAGTGTGAATATTTGATCGATGGTGGACTTTCCTGGCCTAAAGCCACACTGATATGTGCGTTTACATAGTAAAGCAGAAAAGATCTTGTATGCGATGTTAAGAAGACTTATGCCCCTGTAGTTGGCACAACTCAGAGGGTCTCCTTTCTTCAGGATCGGACAAACAATGCTGAGGTTCCATTCGTCAGGCATGCTTTCTTCCGACCATATCTTGCAGATGAGCTGGTGCATGCTCCTAACTAGCTCATCGCCAGCGGACTTAAAAAGTTCGACAGCTAGGCCGTCTGCTCCGGCTACTTTGTTGCACTTGAGCTAAGACACAGGTACTTTCACCTCCTCCAGATCGGGTGGGCGTTATCGTTCGTATGCTTCGTCGGTAACGTCTTCGCCCGGGTTGAATGGTTCGTTCTGCCTGACAGCGGTATTTGGTTCGTCCTCGCCGTTATACAGTCTGCAGAAGTGGTCTTTCCAAATCCTCAGCACCGACTGCGATTCTACAACGATGTTCCCTTGATGGTCCTTACAGGCTTCAGTTCGAAGTTTATACCCTAGGCAGGACCTTTTGATCCCTTGGTAAAACTTTCTTACCTCATTCCTGTTTTAACATCTCTCTATCTCTTCAACCGCGCGCTTCTCGTGCTATCTCTTTTTCCTTCGGAGAAGCCGGTGTTCCTCTCTCCTCCTCTGCTCGTAGAGCTCACGAGCAGCTCTAGTCCTTCTGTGCAGCGCCGCTTTGTATGCTTCCTGTTCTGCATGTGCTTGCCGGCGTTCATCGTCAAACCGGGGGTTTCGTTGTGGTGGCCGTGTGAAGCCCAGCACTTCAGAGGCGGCGTCTCTGATGACATTTTGGCAATGTTGCCACTGGCTATCAATCGTTAATATAGGATGAGGCAATTGCTAGAAGGAAGTTTTCATTTACTCATTCAAAACTCACTTGCGCAGAGATCTCTACTACTCTATCCAATCTCTACTCGAGTGAATCAGTCAGTCACTGATGCTCAGAGATCCCTTCCCTATGATACAATACCATAAATACCAAAACCAAGCCAAGTGTTTAGGCGAACACTAAAGAAGAAAGCGCCTGATGGACAGGGGCGGAGGCGTCCAAAGTAAGTCTCCGTTTATCTAGGGTAGTGTCCAAGTAATACGGAATCTCCATGGTCTTCCTTACACAACAGCATAAGACCTAAAGTACTCGAAATTGGTCATTACTAGATCGTCACAACGTGTCCTGGAAAAAGAACCTTTAATGGTATCGCTACATTGACCGTCCGTCCACCCGTCCAATCGCCTTATAACTTCTAAACAGTAAGTCGCAGAAAGTGCTTATAAATATCGGGTATACCTAGTCAGAGAACGCACACTAGGCGAATTTTTCTCATGTAGACATAACGCTTTAATACAGTTTGAAATTTCGTACAAAAATGTACTTAAAGTTTTAAGAACTTATTTTGAGAAGTTTAGCAGCCAACAACAAGAAAATAAATATTGACCTTTAATGAAAAAAGTTAGTTTTTCTTAAAATACTGAAAAGTTTTTGAGAAAAAACAAGTGGGAAAGTGCAACAATGCGTATGCAAAAGCTTCAGTCCATCTACGACGGATTGCGAAATACCCGATCATACCAAAAAAAAAAAAACTGCCACGCCTCCAAAAAGTGGGCGGGATATGAAAATATAACTGTTGAATGCTTTATACTAGGTGGTTGCATACATTTCGGCCTAAAACTCTGCCTTTTTAACTAAAAAAAATACTTTTTTTAACGCCACGCCCACAAAAGTGGGCGGATTCACATACTATACATACATCAAAGTTAGAAAATGCTAATATCTACAGCTTTTGTCATACAATTTTTTGTCAAATTTCATATATATTTATTGAAAAACAGTCATTTTAAGCTATCCCTTAAAAAAATGGGCGTGGTCAATGAAAAGGCCAAACTTTTTTGGCTACTTTAAGGAAAATCACAAGGCCATGTTACATACCAAAAATGAATTCACTAGCTTCATTGAAACATACCTAGAATTTGTAAAAAGTATTTTTTGAAATTAGAGATGGTCGCACATACAGGCTTGTAGTGAGCGTGTCTGCGGGCGGATTCAGCTTATTTTCAAACTTGATTCTGAAACCTTGTCAGCGACTAATCCGATATGTTAACGAAGAGATCTGCTTTGGCTAGTGCGTAAAATGTTGAGCTGTTAATGTTCGATGCCGAGTTTATGTTCGTGAACCGATTCACACACTCTCGGTTATAGCAGCCACATTCTTGTCTGTACGCACCGTGCGACAACGCAACGTGACGGAATCCATGAGTTTTGTACACTAGCATACCGGTCTTATTTAATTCTGCACAAGTTGCGGCCACGGTGGGATTGGATAAAATTTATTTTCGTACAACGCACTTTTTGGGCTACTCAGCACTCTGTTTGGAAAAAAAAACAAACATGATTTATATTAATTTGTAACTAATTTGTACGTCTTAAAAAACTTGGTAGCTAATTTGTAACTAATTAAAACGACTTTAAACTACTTAAATTCAAAGATTTTCGAGCTTTGCAATTTCCAAAAAAAAGGCATTCAATCCAAACAGGTGTGTAAAGAAAATCAGAAGGAATTATTCACCAATGACTAACATAATTTTTTACTGAATTATTGAAGTTATAAACAAATAACGGCAATTTTCATATAGATTTTACGCGCAAAATACTTGTTGGAGGCAAAACCTTTAAAGGTAAACTTTATTACAAATGTTATTTGCTATAATTTTCAGTCCAATGTTTTACACAAAAAGTTAATAGTTTCAGGGTTATATAAGCAAAAAACAGCAAAGTTGCACTTTTTCTTTTTTTTTTAATGTTGCGCCACTACATTTTGTTGGGAAATGTCAGATTCGGATTCAGCAGCCCACAATCGATAAATACTGAAAAAAGTCGAAACTGCCCCAAAACTTTCCCAGTTAAATCTTAATTTGACTGGACTACTGGCATTTGCAGCTCATGACAGCCATCGCCTGACCTTTCTTACAATATTGTGTGCGCTACATATGTTTATACCCCATCCCATAGGATAGGAGGTATATTAAGTTTGTCACATAGTTTGTAACACGGTGAAATAATAATGGTAGACCCCCAAGACCTTAAGGGCATATGATCGAGACCGAATTCTAAATCGATGAGCTATGTCCGTCCGCCCGTCTGTATGTCACATGTTTTTAGGCCTTAAATTTCGAGATAGGGTGCTGAAACTTCGTACGTAAGGTCCACGTCATGCGAAGCAGTACAAGTATAGAATTTTTTGAAATCCGCCCAAAGATACGCCCACAATCTGTCTAAATGTGCAACCTCCAGAGTTTTCAAAACTGTAAGATGTGCTAAAGGGCTGAAATTTGACATTTAGCATCTCCTGATGAATGTAAGACACAAAAAAGACAAATTTTATTGGTAAACCTCCTCTAGTGGGCGTGGCATCTGTTTTAAGGGTACATTTTCAAATGCATTTTACTCAATATTTTTGTTTGAAATTGAAAAAAAAATTGCATAATATTTTATGTAGAAAACGCTTAGTTGCACATGTGGTTCATACAAGACTTTGGGCCACGCCCACATTTAAATGCAGAATTGAAGAAAAACCTAAAATTTTCCAGAAAAACTTAATTTCGACTGGCCTTCAGCCTAATTTAGGAAGGCATGAATAAAAAAAAAGTAGCATGTTAGGTAAACGAGACTTCAGTCCAGATTTCGTTCATATAAAGTTTTTAGCCACGCCCCTTTTAGAAGTCGATTTGTCAAAAATATTGAATTTGAACCAAAAAATTGCATTTTTACGTACATTTAAGTGTAACTTGGAAATATCTGTGGAAGTATCTTATAATTAATAGTTTGTAATTAGGGGCGGTTGAACCACGCCCCTTTCCGAAGCTTGCATTATTTACAAAATGTCAAAATATAACTATGCCATCAGCATTTTACAATCTGGGATAGGATGGGGTACTCAACGGTCCGTTTTACGGACTGTAACTGCTGCGTACACACTGTAGCACTTACTCACTGGTTTTAAACACACGAAAGGGATATAAAATTTTTTGGCGATTTCGAATGGCGCATTGAGAGGTCTCTTATGATAAATGATACGCTAGGAGTTTTGTCAGGCCCTCAAGGATTTGAGACACCATAAAAAAAACTTTCATTTCTCCGGTCGGAATTCGAACCTGGACCTCGTGAACAGTGGTCCTGCGAGCTAACCACTGCACAACGGCCCCCAATTTAGAAATAAGTTGTTAATATTTCGTGAAGTTGTGCAAGCATAAGCCTCAGTATGCTGCTGACGCATAACTCAAAATTGCGTACCCAACAAAATCATAAACGAAAACTCTCCTTTCGCTTTGCCATACGCTCTTTTACTGTAAAAACAGCATTAAAATGGCGAGTAAGTGCAAGAGTTTGTCTGTAACGAACTTCTAGATACCCGATCCTCTTTACCTGTTAACACAAAATTTAATATTTGTTTGGTCTGTTTCATATACTGAATGTCAATTATTTGTATTGGCCACGCCCCCAAAAAAGGGCGTAGGCTGATAATTAAGATCAATTTACTCTAATTTCGTTGAAATCATGAGAAAATGCGTTAGAAGCGAATATTAATACTTAAAACAGTTTATACCCAAAAACGCCCCCTAAAAGTGGGCGGAGCTCAATGCTTTGTTTACAACAAACTTAGCAAATGGTAATGTCTTTGATATTTGTCATATAACTTTTTTTCAACGATTTAAGATGTTAAAAGAGTGCGCAGTCCGATTTTTGTCTAATTAAAGGCTTCTGGCCGATATTAAAATATGTTAATAAATAGAGTGGCGCAACAGCTGGTCGAGGTGAACCAGGGCCAACTTCTCAACAATGTATGCTGGTGTGTTAATTTCTTTACATACAAGGGGACCTACAATTTTTTGCCGAATCCGAACGGCACTTTGAGAAGTTTTTCAAGACAAGTGATACTCGCGGAGGGCTTGTCAGACCCTCGCGGACGTGGGGCCGTGAAAAAGAACAATCTTTTTTTCAGGTGACGATGGCAGAATTCGAACCCAGACCTCCGGCGTAGTAAGCACAGACACTAACCACTACGCCACGGCACCCCACTGGCGGCCGTTATTATTCCACCAAAATTTGAGTTCATATGTTTTGTCTATCTTGACTAAAAGGCATTTTGAAATAAAATGTAAATTTGAGGCTGTCTAACATTCAATTGTAGGTGTGGCTGTGGGCGGATCTTCTCAATTTTCATACTTTGTCTGTACAAAATGAGAGCCAAGCAACGCTGCAAGTTTCAGTTTCCTAGCTTAATTTTAAAGACCTCAAAACTGCATACATACGAACAGACGGACAGACGGATAGACGGACGGACTTTGAGACGGCACTTTGAGGAGTTTTTCAAGACAAATGATACTCTTAGAGGGCTTGTCAGACACTCGCTGAGGGGAGACCGTGAAAAAAAAACGAGTCTTTTTTTTCAAGTGACGATGGTAGGATTCAGCTGAAAACAGCATTAGTGTATTTCAATTCTCTCCACTCGTTTTTGCTAACGATTAATTGCCACGGACATTGATTTGCTTGCAAAACTTCGACACTTCGATTGCAATGTCTATTGGTTTGCGCAAGTTCCCTCATTCCTTAGGAATTTTAAATACATTAAACGTACATAACCTTTTAAAGGGAACAATGTTTGCACTTTTTATACAAAGAAGGCCAGGGACTTTTTATTATTTTACTATGGCATCACTGGTCACCTAAGATAATTATAACATTATAACTCTGGTACCGCCATTTTATTAAACGAAATTTCTTCGTGTAGGTACTTCAAAATTAAATTTTTATTGAGTCGAATGTCTTTTGCTTGTGCTCGTTTCTTCCAATTTGCACTAAAATTATACCCGACCCAGGGTATATTAAGTTGTAATAAGATGTATTGTAACGCAGTGAACTAATCACCGTAGACCCCTGAGACCTTTTAGAGATAATATGAACGGGACCGACAGAAGAATCGTTCACCCATGTCGTCCGTCCGTCCGTCCGTTCATATATGAACAACTTTTAGGCCTTAAATTTGAAGGTAGAGAGCTGAAATTGGATGGGTTGGCTGAAAATCTATTGGACGCGCCTACTACAAGCCTGTATGCGCGACCATCTCTAATTTTAAAAATTACTTTTCCAAATTTTTGCTATGTTACAATGGCGCTAGCGCATTCGATTTTGGTATGTAACATTGCCTTGTGATTGTCTTTGAAGTAGCTAAAAAATTTTGCCTTTCATTCAAATTCTAGCCTTTTCATTGACCACGCTCACTTTTAAAAAGTGGGCGTGGTCAATTTTTTTCCAATAAATATATAAGAAATTTGACAAATAATTATATGACAAAAGTTGTAGATATTAGCATTTTCTAACTTTTATGTATTTAAAAATTTTATGTGCCTCCGCCCACTTTTGTGGGCGTGGCGTTAAAAAAAGTGACTTTTTTAGTTAAAAAGGCGGAGTTTTAGGCCGAAATGAATGCAGGCGTGGCAGTTTTTTTTTTTGGTATGGTCGGGTATTTTGTAATCCGTCGTAGATGGACCGAAGCTTTTGCATACGCACTGCTGCACTTTCCCACTTGTTTTAAATTAAAATTGTGTTAACAAAAAATAAAAAAAAATTTTTATTTGTTTAAAATGCAGATTGGAGATAAACTGAACTCAAAAGGGCAAAGTTAATTGCTTTTTATCTGGAATTTGACAAAATTTGTTCTTCAAGCCAAACCCTAAGAGTCTGATTACGTTTTGCAATGTGTCAATCTGTCATCCTACACATAAATTTAAAAACAAAGAAGGTTGCTTAGTTTGCTTAAATTCATATAAAACTCATTAGTTTCTGGCCCCTGGTTAGGTGACCCTTTCTCGTGACAATAGTCTCTTTGACATCAAAACTCAATGTAGTTCAATTGTCTGGATAATCAATGGCCCCAGGATATTGGTATCTCTTTCATCCAATTTCATCATTTAACTTGGCAGAATGAAACAGCAAAGGCCTTTCCTTAACTATTGTTTCAGAGCGGGGGTGAGGATCATGTATAGCATTGCTAGTTGACAGGATATAGGTATATCCTTATCTATATATAGACATACTGCGTAGACTATACTTAAAAACTTCGGAATTTACCCCGATTTGGTAGTGTAGTTGCTTAGAGTGTTGAGTTTTCAGAAAGACTCTACTTGATTCAAAGCAGCTTAGCCTTAAAACTCAGTACCTACTCTCATACGCATAAGTGCCTTTCATTCATCGTCATCCAGACCAAATAAAAAATGGCTTTGGTCCTTTTTATTACAAAACACACAGAGCAAACAGCATACATGGAATGTGAAACTTCGACCCGATGACGACAATATACGAATCAAAGTTAATTTGATTTCGGTATAAACGTCAAGTTTGCTTTGTTTGGTTGCCAAAAAAATAATGGTCCCGGTATTTTGAGTTGAAAAGCTGAAAATGCTAAAAAAGCTGAAATAGGTAGTCTTTCCTGAAACGTTTTGTGACTTGAAGTTCCTAGAATGCTTTGGTGAGGCGGTATACATTTTCCTTCAATTTTGATAAAAATTTTCCAAAACTGAAAAAACAACCAACATGGGCAGGTATATATATTTTGTTGCTTTTATAATATTGAAAAAAATAAATAAAGAAAGAAACCCTACTTTCTTCCAAAAACTAAGTCACTATGACTATGGAATTCATATGTGGCCTCTACAAAAACTTAATAAACTCCTTTAAATCTTCAATTTCACTTTGTCGAGGGTGTCAGGCAATCTTTTTTCAAGTAAGTTCGCAGGTGGATTACTTTTCCAAGGGATAAGAATTCATATAGTCTAGAAAGAGAAAACATAATTACAACAGCATTGCATTTAGTTAATGCAATGCTGTTGTAATATCCCTCGAGAGAATATACTTAGTTCCGTCAGGAAGCTAAGTATATTCTCTGGAGGGTTATCGGCTACTTTCGCTGAAATAATCTCTTTGCCGAGAGTATTCTCGGACCAAAGATGAAGGAGGGCGAGGAAATTAATGATTATTTGAACAGATAATCCCAAAGCATAAGATCTACGTTAAGAGAACGATGTAAGGCCGATACGATGAAGACGTTTCCTTAGCTCTCCAGGTACGATTTTTTAATAAGAATTTTTTGTATTAGCACTTTTCTTATTAATAATTTTAAATTTCCATGCTTTTAGGGATAAAGGACATGAGATTTATAGAGCGAAAGGATTTCCGACTGGAATCCGATTTTTCAGCCTCAGGTTTGTATTTAACTTTTTCTCTCCCTCAAGCTTCTGGTATGCGACCGTAGGTCGTGACTGAACGGACCTCCTATGCCAGTATCAGTGTATCTGCTTCCAGCTGTGTAAGTACCGGCAATATGTCATCCTCTCCAGTCCAACTGTCGTACATGGCTTCAGGGAGGAAATGGCGCATTCCATGGCGTCTGCATAGATTAAAGTCTTATTCTTGCCTAAAAAAGTTTATAATTAAAGTCCTACTCTGAGGACAATAGCTTACTACGCGACCGACTTTCTTAAAATAAATCAAGTTTTCTTCATCATCATGTTTTTTTTTTATAATCATGTTTTGACGCAACGAATTTGCTACTTGTCAAGCAATTAATTTATTCCGAGTTCCGACCACTGTTATAAATATTTATGAGGACGCGTTTTAAAATGTTCTCTTTCCAGGATAATAAATTTATAAAAACATGAGTTACTGTCATTTAGATCAAGGCTCATTTTGGGGCGACAGAAAATATTATGCTACGCAATTTCGAGGCTTTAATGCAACGCAATTCATAGCCATAAAGATGCAGCTATGAGCAAGACTCATCCTGTGTTTGATTACTGACTCCATCGACATCATGCTTTGTTCCAGTAGGTTATGTGCATCCGCGTGTGCAAAGTGCCAGGGACATATCTTCGTATACCGCCCTCTGGTCTTGGCGCGGTAGTTCTGTACAATGTCTTCAAGTATGGTGTTAAAATGATGGCGACTTTTTTCAAACCTTTTTTGAATCAGAAAACGTTACCCATCTTAATTGGAACAGCAGGAGTTTTCCATCGTCCCTCTGTACAAACTAAGAGTTTCGCAGGGATGTCAAATCTCGCCTCGGTCCTCGACAGTTTTTTGTTTAAATTTATTTTGCTGTTTCATGTTTGGTCCCGCGAGTAAGCCGGTAGGAAAAAGATCCGGGTTTTTGGGATAAGGCACTTTTCCGGCACTTTCCAAGGGCTCTGGAAGGAGCTCGTTAGAGGCCGATCAAGCTTTCAGCCTTGCATCCTTTGGCTCGGGCTGCTGTATGCTCACGCCGCCACTGGAATCAGGCTTGGCACAGCTAAGTTCGTCGCACTTCTCAAATGACCGCAGCCGGTTGAGTCGGTGCAAACTTAAGCCTCCGCACCGGAGTAATTGAAGATGACCCTCACGTCAACTTGTGTGTCGAAATGCAAAAGTCGAGTAATTTTTGGCTCTTTGACAGACTTTTGCGTTGTCTTATGTCTCCCTGGATAACACAGTTAGTAGCTCTCTGTTGCACACATATTTTCCTTATATGATTTTTTTAACAACATAATATGTGATCTTCTTCTTCTTTTCCATTTAGGCGCGGGGTTATGATCTGAAGTGATGGATCATAGCTCTTCCACCCTATTGCATTCCTAATGGTCCGCGCTTGTGGGGATTTGACCTATATATCGGCAATATACTTGCAGGCCACCCGGTTTTGGATTTCTATATCATTAAGGCCAAATAAATGCTGTGATCGTTGCATTTGTGTGATCCATGAATGTTTAGGCCTACCTCGCCATCGCGATTGTGCTGGAATGTTGATTGACATTGCGTTTTTGACGAGGTTCATAGGATCTCTCCTCTGAACGTGGCAATACCAACTGAGCCGGTCGTGCTCCATTTTTCTGGAGACAGGTTCTTTTGCATGGAGGCTTCCTCGGATCTTCGTACTTCCTATTCTATCTGGCTTTGTTATCCCTGCTGTCATACGAAGCATCTTCATCTCAGCTGCCTCGAATTTGCTCTCATATTTCTTATACGCTGTCCAACATTGTGAACCATATGTAAGCGCTGGACTCACAAATGCGGTGTAGAGCCTTCCTTTCAGCTTAGGGGCATTCTTCGGTCACAGAAGATGGCGGAGTTTTCTCGCCACTTCAACCACCCCACGCTTACGCGCTGATTGATGTCGTAATCACAGTTTTCTTTGCTATTGATCATAGACCCCAGGTTCTTGAACTTTTCACACTTGGGAAGCACATTTCCATTTAATTTAATGCCTGGAATTGGCTCGGGTGGTTCAAGGAATGGGCAGCACAGGTACTCTGTCTTCTTTTGACGATACCCATTCCCCTCTAAAGCATCCACCCATATATCAAGTGCTTGCTGCAGGGATGTATTATCTTCACTTATGATGGCCCCATCGTCAGCGAAGAATAACTGATGTACTTCCGGGTCCGCTAGTTTTCCTTCAAGCAGATAATCAAGGACTACAATGAAAAGCAAAGGACTTGGGACGCGTCCCTGGTGTACACCGACTTTAATAGAGAACTCATCAGTGACTCCGGAAGGACATCTGACTCTTGTCTTTGCTCCATCATACATGTCTTTGATCATCCGCACGTAGGCTTCTGGAACCCCTCGTTTTCTTAGCGCCACCCATACCAGATGTCGTGGAAGCTTATCGAAAGCTTTTGCAGGTCGTTAGGGGCATCACGATGTTTTTCCACTATGATCCTTACACTTTGGATTGCATCAACGGTTGATTTGCCCACGACAAACCCACACTGGTGCTCAGATAGCCTCATTATTTTCCGCAGTCTACTATCAATGTACCCGCTCGACGATCTTCACTGTGTGAGACATCAGCTTGATAGAACGGTAATTGTCACAGCTTGGTTTATCACCATTTTCTTTAAACAACCGAAGGGGATAACTTTCCCTCCATTGATTAGGCATTGGATCCCCTCTTATTAGTTTGCAGATGAAGGTCGTGAGCCATCTGGACCCATTGTCTCCTATTTTCTTCCAGAACTCTGAGGGTATTTGATCTAGCCCAACCGCTTTTCACTTTTTGGAGTAGTTAACCGTCTTCCCAACCTCCTCGACTGTGATGTCTGGTACTTCCTCTCGGTTAGGAGTAGTTTCTTCTGGAAAGTGGTGCCTGGGAAACTGTTCATTCAAAAGTCCCTCACAATGCTGCTGCCACCTGTGAAGAATTTTGTCGTCATCCACAAGAAGCTGTCCCTGAGCATTTTTGATGAACCTTGGCGAACGAATCTCTTGAGCGTTTCTTCTCCTCTGAACGGCAATTTTGAAGATTTTAGCCCCCTTATTCAAGGTGCTTTGTCGAAGATCCTGTATGGCCTGAAGTGTATTAGCCGTGGAAGAAGAAACTCCCTCCAATTCCTGATATAGGCCCTCCATTCTCTTTGCTTGAACTTGGGCGCACGTCTTCTCAGCAAGACTCTTGAGGTATCTATATTCCAATTTCAGGCAAAGCATTTCATCCCTGTTGTTCGAGGAGCACTTCTTCCATGCCTTGAATGCCGCTTTCTTTACACTGATCACCTCATCTGACCACCATCATGTTTCATTGGCCTGTTTGCGGTGGCCTTTTGAAGTCCCTTGGAGTTATTTGGGCCTCTGCACGTTCGCTGTAGGTCATCCCACATAACTTGTGCTCTCCACTCTACATCTTCGTTTTCGTCAACGATGATACGGAGGTAGTTCTGCATAGTGTTTAATGCCCTTTTTATACCCCACTCCATAGGATAGGAGGCATTTTAAGTTTGTAACATAGTTTGTAACACGGAGAAATAATAATGGTAGACCCCCAAGACCTTAAGGGCATATGATCGAGACCAAATTCTGAATCGAATGAGCCACGTCCGTCCGCCTGTATGTCACATGTTTTAAGGCCTTAAATTTTGAGCTAGGGTGCTGAAACTTGGTACGTAAGTTTCACGTTACGCGAAGCAGTACTAGTGTAAAAAGTTTTGAAATCCGCCCAAAGACACGCCCACAATCGGTCTAAATGTGCAACTACCTCCAGAGTTTTCAAAACCGTAAGACGTTCTAAAAGGCTGAAATTTGACATTAAGCATCTCCTAATGAATGTAAGACACAAAAAGGACAAATTCAGTTGGTAAGCCTCCTCTAGTGGGCGTGACGTCTATTTTAAGGCTAAATTTTCAAATGCAGTTTACTCAATATTTTTGTTCGAAATTGAAAAAAATTTGCTTAATATTTTATGCAGAAAACGCTTAGTTCCACATTTTTTTGTATAAGACTTTGGGCCACGCCCACATTTGGAGACAGAATTGAAAAAAAAACCTAAAATTTTGCAGAAAAACTTAATTTCGACTGGCCTTGAGCCTAATATAGGAAAGCATGAAACAAAAAAAGTAGCAGGTTAGGTAAACGAGACTTAAGTCCAGATTTCATTCATATAAAGTTTTTAGCCACGCCCCCTTTTAGGGGTCGATTTTTTAAAAATATTGAATTTGAACCAAAAGATTGCATTTTTACGTATATTTAAGTGCAACTTGGAAATATCTGTGGTTTG
The DNA here is from genome assembly GCA_947623515.1 of Neoascia interrupta. Lineage (NCBI taxonomy): Eukaryota > Metazoa > Arthropoda > Insecta > Diptera > Syrphidae > Neoascia > Neoascia interrupta. The sequence continues at coordinate 177,515,143 of OX392463.1, forward strand.
TAATTAGGGGCGGTTGGACCACGCCCCTTTTCGAAGTGTGCATTACTTATAAAATGTCAAAAAATAACTATGCCGGATGGGGTATTCAACGGTCCGTTTTACGGACTGCAACTTCTGCGTACACACTATAGCACTGACTCACTGATTCTTTATCCAAATTGTACCAGTTGATTCTCCCAGATACCCTTGCTTGCTTAATTTTTCTTTTTTGACGGTTCCATAAAAATGACTTTCAGCATAGCAGGCGCTGTTGTGTTGTAATCGCCTCACCTAAAATCACTTTAAAATCTTTAACCCAAGATTTTAGGGAACTGTGAACCAAATCATAGTCAATCTGGGTCTCATTCCCACCGCTGCTATAAGTGATTAGGTGCATGTTTTCCTTGACGAACATGGTATTAAGCACAATAAGACCGTATGACTTGCAAACGCTTAGGATATCTTCACCAGAAGAGTTCCTAGTGCCATACATAGTCATAGTCCTTGTTATATTTCCCGACATGTCCGTTCAAGTCTCCGCCTACAAACAAAAGCTCTTCCTTTGGGATCGCCTTGATGAGATTATGAAAATCAATTCAGAATGCATCTTTTTCGCTTTACTCACACCCAACTTGGGGAGCATATGCACTCGCGATGTTCCATACTTCACCTGGCATCACCAGCTTGAGAGACATCAACCGGTCACTTGGCTTTGAAATATCCAAGACCCCATCAAGTACCTCTGCCACAAGGATGATACCGATTCCGTTCCTACCTTGCTCAGTAGAGGAAGTAGAGGTCCTACCTTGCTAGTACATCTTGTAAGCTTTAGTCTTTACATCCAAGGAACGAGCCCGATTTCCGGTGTTCCACCATTTCGTCTCTTGGACACACAAGATGTCCACTCGCCTTCTTACCATCATCTCTTCAAGTTCGTAGCTACGACCAGTCATGCTTCCGTCATTCCAACTCGCGACCCTGAGCTTGTGCTTAGGCAGTTGCATTATTTTGCCGTCCCCCGGAAACCGACTAGCTCTGACCCGAGCATTGCTGCTCGTCCCAGGATCACTACCATGTAAGCCATAAGCAGTGCCTGGCGGGTTAGTTCCATTCTTAGAGTACCTTTCCATAATGCTCGAACAACAATAGTCCTTATTGTTGTTTGAACGTCCTTTTCCGACATCGGTGGTCCCCCAGTCATATGTCAACCCACGAACGTACGTAATTCACACTTGTGGGAAAGTCACTTTGTCGACTTAGTCGCCTTTTACGACAAGCGCGATCTTTTCGTTTCGGGGGGCACTGCAGCCATATTCTCAACCGTAGCTGTACGAGAGTCAGTAACTCTCTGTTGCACACATATTTTCCTTATATGATTTTTTTTAACAACATAATATGTGATGTATATATATTCAATTAAATTCACCTGAGGGTAACCAATGAAATTGGCTGTTTTTCTCGCCTCCGAGGTCACTTTGTCAGGTGCTCGATACTGGACAACATTTTTATTTTCCTGGAAGACCTTGCTGGTTTGTTGGCTCTTTTGCTGAATAAATTAAAACATGCATGCAACGCCGTGGATTTCGCTTCTGTGCATGAGCAAGTTTAATTAAAGCCTGCAAATTTGCGAGTCAGAAAAAAAAAAATTCGTCAACAGTGACATGTTGCTGTTCCTCAGAAATAAAGGAGCATGTTCCTCGTTAGCCTTGCTGTCATTTAAATACCTGCAAAGAAAAAACAGCAACACCTAAAAAAACAAGCGACACAAAAATAAAAACCCACAATCCTTTCCAAATGATTACAATTCGAAAAGATATTGCATCCATAACTGAGGCTCTCTTCTATAAGGATGAAATTTATTGTCCCGTTTACATTGGCCAATTTGGTGCTATACTCCAGTCTAACAATTTTATTTCGCTCGACACATACTACCTATCAATCATTTTTTTTTCGCCTGTGAGGAGTCTATTTGAACAAAAGTCTTTCCTTCCCGCATAAGACCGAAATGCAGATACTTTTATCGTCCTTTTTCTTCGGTGGGAAAATAAAAATAACCGAAAACCGAGAATGGCTAAGCATTCCAGCTGGTACAGAGCCTTATTTGCGGCACATTCTTCAACAGCATTTTCGTTTTTATTTTTGGCTAAAAAAAGGATGGAATACGAATACCGCATGTAACGCAATATAGTTGAAAAATTTATGCGAGTTGATGTAAAATTATGGAAAGGATTTTTTTTCCCTCTTCTTTTGTTTATAGGGACAACAATATTTCAGCATTTGCGGAGTGTACTTTGGTTCTTCGATTTCATAATGAAATAAAAAAAATTCACGGAAAAATAAAAATAATCGTAAAATATTTTTAACAACTGGCGTACTCACCAGAAAGGATAAAAGGAATCCCGCTGAAAGAGCAGCATGTTGAATGCAAATGTTCTTTTTTTTTTTAAAAAAAAGTGCTTTAAATTTGAAACTCCACAAAGGAATGATATTGAGTTGCTTTAAGAGTATCAGATAGTTTATTTGAAATGTTTTTATGATATTCTTGGTATTTTTTTTTTTTACCCCCTTCGGGTAGGGGTTAGAATATACCCGAGGCAAGGCATGCCTGTCGTAAGAGGCGACTAAAATCCACCCTCCGTATGCCGAGCGCGTAGCGCATACAAACCATGCAATGGACAAAACGAACGGAAGTAATACCCCAGGTGGTAATCCAGTATCACTGGCAAATCCACCCTCTTCGGAGGTAGGCTCTACGGATTCTGGGGAGAGCCATTTATTGCTTTCAAATCCCTTTATGAAGAAACCAAGGGTACCTCGATCACCACCACCTAGATCGATCATCTCCGGGAAAGGAAGTCCGCCGGTTAATCGGGACTCAGCGAAAACTAAATGCTTTGAAGCGGAAAACAACGAACTCCGCGCTAAGCTTAAAGATATGGAACGTCTCTACCATGAGCTCAAAAATGAAGTAGATTCGTTACGAAAAGAAAACGAGGCTCTTAGGAATCCCCGTGATACTACAAAACGTGAGGACACGCCGAAGCGTCAAAGCGAATACGTGACAGACGAAGAAGAGCTTGCACGTGAAACTAATCCGGCTCTCAAGAAAAGATCTACCAAAAAACGAAAAATTGGGTCTTCGCCAGTAGTTGAGGCCGTATATAAACACGACGAAACACCAACCGTGTCAAAAAAAGCGACAGCGAAAATTGAAGAAAAAATTCGCCGACCGCCTGCAATAAATGTCGTTGGGGTCGCAGACTACGGAAAGCTGCGAAATATCTTAAAAAATACTCTGGGGACAAAGTATAATTTAATTTCTCTTCGAAATAATGTATGGAAAATCAATGTCGATGACTCTGAAGCCTATCGCGCACTTTCGCAAAAATTAAATACCGAGAATGTACAATGGTATACTTACGAAAACAAATTCGAGAAGCCGCTTCGGGTTTTCGCTAGGGGACTTGACCCAACCTGCACGAAGGAAGAAATTGTTGAAGATGTTCAAGCCCAAGGCTTTAAAATTCTTGATGCCTTGAACATACTTTAGAAAGAAAAACAACGGAAGGAGAAAAAGGCACCGTGGTCAAGCGCGGTCTTCCTATTTTCATGCTGACGTTCGATAGGATTGAAAACATAAACGAAATATATAAAATAAAAACAATCCTAAATATCAGGGTAAAAATTGAGCCCAAGCGAAAGGGCAACAGACTAGTACCTCAATGTAAGCGATGGCAAGGCCTCCGACATACTAAAGCGTACTGCCAAAAAAAAAACCGCGATGTGTCAAATGCACCGGTGGACATCTTTCAAAAGATTGCAACGTAAGCAGTCAGGCGCCAGCGACTTGCGCCAATTGTAATGGAAGTCACCCGGCGAGCTACCGAGGTTGCTTGGACGTTCTAGAGCTGACAAGCCGAAAACTCCAAAATCGGTCAGAAATACGAAATAGACAAGGAAAGAAATACAAAACTCCGCAAGAAAACGTCGCCGGTCCAAGTACAAAGGGAAAATTATCACTCATCGGCCCAAGATCGCACGCTGAAGTCGCGTCACACAAAAGCAAACCTCCAAAACCTACCACAACAGATTCGGTATCTCAAATATTATTTATGATATTGGAAAAGCTTGAGCAACAAACTAAAGTTAATCAAGTAATATTTGACAAACTGAGCGAGCTAGAGTTTAAACCTCGCAAAACGAATAACAGATCATGAATATGAAGCTCATTAACATACTTACATGGAATGCAAATGGTCTTTTAAAGAAAATCGACGAACTAGAAGTATTTCTACGGGAAAAAAATATTGACCTATGCCTGATTTCGGAAACACACTTTAAGAAGGGATCCGGACCCAAAATTAGAGGTTACATCGACTACCACGCGCATCATCCATCAGAAAATTCGAGAGGCGGATCCTCTCTCTACATCAAAGACTGCATTAAGCATTACAAAAACGAAGAAATTGAGCTTGACTCTATGCAAATAACTTCAGTATCGGTAAAAATAGGTCACCTAGATTATAATATTGCCTCGAGTTATTTTCCTCCACAGTATAGGCTAGCGGACGACGATCTTACTCCCCTCTTTGACTTACTTGGGTCGAATTTTATCATCGGCGGGGACTTTAATGCGAAAAACACCTTTTGGGGATCACGGTGCAATTCAACAAGAGGTAGAGTACTCTTCAAAGCTAGCATGAAACGTGGCGTGGTTTTCCTTTCGACGGGAAAGCCAACGTATTGGCCAACCGACAGAAACAAAGTACCTGACCTTGTCGACTTCTTTATCGCAAAAGGGGTTCCCCGCCACCTCACAAATGTAGAAGAAGGCTATGATCTCTGTTCGGATCACTCGGCAGTCGTTTTGAAAATCGGCGGAAGTCTAGCAAAAAATGAGAGAGCGCCTAGGCTAACGAATAACAACACCGACTGGGATGGCTTTAGGAAATACTGTAAAGAAAATGTATCTCTACATGTACCACTTACAACCCCTTTAGAAATAGAAGACGAAGTGGATAAACTCGTTAGAACTATCCAAGACGCTGCTTGGAACAATACTTCGTTCCGGAAGACTGAAGTAAGGAAAAGCGGATCAATTTACCCGCGCGAAATTGAAGAGCTCATACGCGAAAAGAGAAAGGCTCGAAAGAGGTGGCATTTGTCTCGAGCTCCTCCTGATAAAACCATTCTGAATGGGCTATCTAACAAATTAAAGCACTTACTTCAAGATTTTAAAAGTCGCGAGACTACCAACTACCTTGAAAACTTGACTGCCGATAGAGGGTCAAACTATTCACTTTGGAAAGCCGTGAAGTCCATTAAAAAGCCCATAGTACACTCGGCGCCAATAAGAAAAGATAACGGTGAATGGGTAAAAGGCGACAAAGAGAAAGCAGATGTATTTGCAGAACATCTAGAAGAAACATTCAAACCGTTTGACGGGGAGCCGTTGGTTGACGATCTGTATCGCAATGCGGAATTAGACAATTATCGAATGAAAACCGTGACACTGTCTGAACTTCGTCAAACAATCCGAAATTTGAAGAATAACAAAGCTCCAGGCTATGACCTAATTACTGGGGAAATTTTGAAGCAGCTACCGAAAAGAGCGTTAGTCAAGCTTCTCTACATCATAAACGCATCAATGAGAATTTCATACGTTCCACGGCAATGGAAAATCGCAGAGGTAATAATGGTTCCGAAACCAGGGAAATGCCCGAACGACAAAAAATCATAAAGACCGATTTCGCTTCTGCCGATTATATCTAAAGTCTTCGAGAAACTTGTGCTCAAACGACTGCAACCAATAATTGAAGAAAGACGATTGATTCCGGATCACCAATTCGGCTTTAGGGTCAAACATTCAACACTTGACCAGGTCTATCGAATAACTAATGAAATTGAGAAAGCCTTAGAAGCGAAAATGATATGTTCTACCGCTTTTCTTGACGTATCACAAGCCTTTGATAAAGTTTGGCACGAAGGCCTAAAATATAAGCTACGGAAAGTTTTGCCGGAAAAAATGTATGAACTCTTAGAGTCTTATCTTGACAACAGACTATTTCGAGTGAGATACGGGAGCGAATACTCAGAATTCAAAGAAATACAAGCCGGCGTTCCACAAGGTAGCGTCCTCGGTCCAACACTGTTTTTACTTTTTACAAGAGATGTACCTCAAGTAGAGACAACGACTATAGCCACGTTCGCTGACGACACGGCTATCCTCGCTACGGATAAGACAGTCGAACTATCAACGGGAAAACTCCAACGCGCTTTGAATAAAATATGCGAATGGACAAAGGCCTGGCGAATCCTCCTAAATGAGACAAAATCAACGCATGTAAATTTTACTTACAAGAGGGTAATCAACTTACCTCTATTTATAAACTCGGTACAAATTCCGTACGCAAACGAGGCGAAATATTTAGGCATGACCCTAGACGCAAAACTTAAGTGGAAGCCACACGTTAAAAAGAAACGCGATGAACTTGAAATCAAGCTACAAGAACTGAATTGGCTTATCGGACGTTATTCGAAACTAAGCGTATATAACAAACTGCTATTGTATAAGCAAGTGCTAAAACCATCTTGGACGTACGGTATACAACTTTGGGGTTGTACCAAACCAAGCAACATATCTATTTTAGAAACTTTTCAGAATAAGACACTAAGAGCAATCGTAAATGCTCCATGGTATATAAGAAATAGCGATTTACATCGAGATCTAGGCATCGCAACCGTGACCGACGAAGTAAGAAACTTTGCTCGCAAACTTCACACTCGCCTTCACGGCCATTGCAACCACGAAATAATCCGAACTCTGGATCAGACAAATCTTGCACGCCGACTACAACGAACAAGGGCGTTGGATCTAGCGTCGTAAGAGGAAACCGCACATAATGACGGTATTGCAGGTGCTTTCGTTGGAAGGTAGCCTGCCAAACGCGATTACTATACAGAAGCATGAACTACTTGTTAAGGAAACTTAGTCGTAGTCTTACAAAGATTGGGAGGTTTTTTAGTGAGTAAGAATCTCACACTACTATGAGCACGCGCGCTCGATTCTCATAGTGCCTATGAAGGTTTTTACCTACCCACGGAAAAAAAAAAAAAAAAAAAAAAAATTTTTTTTTTTAATTTTATGCAGAGTTATCCGACGAAGTCTTAGACTTGGTGGCTTTTTCCTCTGCTTGTGGGCGACCCAAATCTTTTAAAGTCGTATAAATTCATTAAGTTCGGAGCATTTACTAAAATTGATTTCTGGGAAATTGATGTGTTAATGTAGTGACTTGTTAAAAGTGTATCACCGCAAAGTCTGTAATCCTATTATCATGTCTCAGCATGTATCGCTTCCGAACCATTTAACGCAAAACGAATGCTTCAAATTCCTATACTCATGATCTACATACGAGAAGAAAAAAAATTCTCAGAATATCTGTGTGCAAAATGATTATATTCAAATGAATTAAATCCTCCTACACACGCACGCAGAATATGTATGACACATGTTGAGCTGTGGGCCCCCCCCTAGCGTTCCTTTTTTCCATAAATGCCATTCATAACTGACAGCCTTGATTTTGCACCCACATCATTATCAAAATCACGTGGTGTTGACAAAAACCAAAAATCCCCATCAAAGCACCCGCCACAGTCTATTTGAAATATATCTCTAATCGCTTTATAATTCCTTAGGCTGAGTGTTCTTATTTGCTGCTCACACTCGTACACACTGCTGAGGCTTATCTAAATTCAAAGTCACGAAATCCCCATAAATCCAATCTTAAGGCTTGAAAACCGATTAAGCCCACAATCGCTTTAATCATTCTTTCATTTTGGCTTTCTGCTGCGCAAGGGACGAAGACGCCTTCCTAATAAATGAGGCAATTAGATAAACGATTTTTGGAAAGGGATTTCCAACATGTCCTTTGATCAACTGAATGGCGTATCCTATGGAAATAATGCGCTAATCATAAATCCAATCCTTTTGATATGCTGATGGGCTGCAATCGGAAAGCACTGCTAACGAGGGCAAAAATATTTTGATGAAAACGCTCCACTAATCCCCATACATATGGGATTATTAAGAACGTGTCCTGGGTACCCTTGACGAGCATAAAACAAAAGTTCACTGTATATGGTTTAAGCGGTTAAGAGGAAAGTCCTTGTACGCAACTTTAATATGTCACGTGTGCATAATTGAAAAGGCTTTTTTTAGCTTATTTCCAGGGAAGCCAGAATCTATGGTACCGAAAAAGGATTACGTACACTTTAAAACTAAAAAATTAGACATTTGCCCACTAAAATATTCAATGATAGAGTTTATGGCTTTGAATTTTTAAACATTCGTAACGACTTCTGGGGGTATATGTGAAATAATTAATTACAGTTAGGGAGGGACTTCTATTTATTCGCCTTAATTCCCCGCAGAATTATGGCGAGGCTGCTGCCTTTTGAGTGATCTTTTAAGGGATTTTGAGTGGCTCATTTGACGCATCGCAGCTCTTTCTGGCAGTACGCGTGTGTGTGTCGGATATCTTTGCATCGCTTCCATTAAAGTAGGGAAGCTGGTCTGTTGATCTTCCGCTTGGGCTCGATTTTTACCTAGATGTTTAGTACTGTCCTGATTTTGTAAATTTCGTTTACGTTCTCGGCGCTTTTAAACATCAGCACAAAATTAGGAAGACAGCCCCGGGCTACGGCAGGCATATCTTTCCATGTGTTGTTTTCCTGATATGTACCCCATCCCATCCCCAGTTTTTCACTCAGTTTGTCTTTGTAGCACTGTGTTATAAGCGTGGTAGAGCCCGAAGACCATAAGAGCACGTGATTAAGACCGAATTGTGAAACGAATAAGCTGTGACCATCCGTCTGTTTATTAGGTCTTAAATTTCAAGCTATGATATTGAAACTTTATATCTAAATGCTCAGATCCCGAAGCAGTATAAGTCTTAAATATTTCGAAATAGTTTTATTTCAAACTATTCAGTCTCTTATAAAACTATTTCAGTTTTATTTCCACCCACTGAAATAGTTTTATAGGAGATTGAGTTTCAGTGTGTAGCAATTCTTAAAATTACGGAAGCTTCTTAATGGCCGTCAATATTGCTGCCATTGCACAAGGCCCACTGGTGATCTTATGAATTATATGTCAACAAAAAAGTGGGGCACTCCTTGTTTACGTTTACGTTTTTATTGGAGGTTGCTACTATCCGATGGAGCACTCAGACACAACTACTGGTCCATTGTACTACCATGCAGACACCTTACATTAATGTATTTAGTTTACCCGTCTTTCGAAGAAAGATGAGAAGGAGCTTCAGTGATGAAGAGCTTAGGTGTTCGGCACTCACCACTTCAGCCCCAAAGATCCGCCACCTGAAGCGAGCAAAGGCAGGACAACTACAGAGAAAGTGCTCCGCTGTATCGTCGTCCTCTCCACAGGCAAGACAGGTGGTGGTTTCGCTTAAGCCTAACACATTCAAGTGTCTAGCAAAAGCTTGGTGGCCGGTAAGGACGCCTACAAGAAGTCTGCAATCGATTCTCCTAAGAGATAGAAGAAAAGACGCTGACCCCTCGCAGATGTCCGGGCGTAGTCGTTTAGTCTGTCTGCACCCATCGCAGTCACGCCAGACGTGACAACAGATACAGGCAGGCCTAAAGCAGGTTCGGGTCCTGAGAAAACCTCTTCTGAGCCAAGTCTGGCAAGCTCATCAGAGATCTCATTTCCCTGGATACCAGTGTGACCTGGAACCCAAACAAGATTCACTGCATTTAGCCTTCCGACTAAGTTCAACGAATTCTTGAGTTCGGGCACTATCTTCAGGGGAGGTTCATCAAAGCATCTAGAGCAGAGCCCGGCGTGCTAGGGAAGGTTCTGTGCAGCCAAGACAAGCCGTTCTTTGGAGTTTGGCAAAAGAGGCAGTAACACGTTTCCGCGAAAGCCTGTTCCACCAAACAACCGATGCGTATGAGAGAAGTGGTCTAACCATGGCAGCATAGATCCAGAGGACCCTTTTCGGAGATAAGCCCCATGTCTTGCCAAAAGCGCCTCTGCACTGCCAGAAGGTGGACAATGCTTTTTCGGTTTTGGATTCAACATGCTTGGACCATAGAAGTTTTCTATCAAGGATTACTCCCAGATATTTGAAACCTACCTTTTCATGGTGAAAGCAAGGTTGTTGCACTCAATATTTCTAAGGCATCAGGCTCTCTTGTCAAAAATTAGGTGGCTGTTCGCGCTTGTTTGGGACCTTCTTAGACCAAAGAAAGTCCATTTTGGTACCACTTTCTTAGACCGGGGTTACCAGTCTCTGCCGAAATTTGCCATTTAATTCATTCGAAAAGTGTAAAAGGGGTTGGGGGTAGCCGCAACGGTGCCGTGATATAAGACCAAATCTCGAAATTTGGTCCACTTTGAGAAAGTGACATAAGACCAAATTTTATCATTTGGTATTATGACACTTTAAAAAGCGACATAAGCCCAAATAACCAAAGTTTTATAAGACCAAATGTTACGTACCAAAATTGGAATATGTATGGTCAACCCCCCTGCATGCTTTTCCTTTACTTCCCCTTTGGTCCTAAAGAGCAATGTGACTCAAAGCCAAATTGGGCTGATGCCGCTTAACAAAAGTGTCACAATGCCAAACGGCTGAAATTGGCTTTAAGTCACTTTCACAAATTGACTTAAGACCAAATTTAAAATTTGGCTTTTGTCGCCTGGTCTTATGTCACGGCACCGGCCTAACCCTTCAGTGTGAACCACTGCCAACAGAGTTGAGGGGTCCTGTGGGAGATTTTTATGAAGAAAAGGGTCTCGTGACTATTGGACTCCAGATAGGAATGCGCCTTGAGGATGGGAAGGGGAGTTTTGATATGAATGGGAACGAATAACTTAAGGTCGAGGGGAACAGTTTTCGGTGTAAGCCCGCGCCAACAAGGTTGTGGGAGGCCAGTGAGAACATAGTTGTTCTCTATGAAAAAACAAGGCAAGAGCAATCGATTTCGGTATATGTCCGTGTCTGTTGTTATCAAGTAAGAATTAGCCTCAAGGGTGGAAGAGTGCATAACCGATTCGGGTATGAACGAGAATTCTTTGGCAAGACCCTTATATAGGGTTATCGTGATCGGTGTAAAACCATTCTCTTAAACTTCTCAAGTCGGAACTAACCCTGGGGGAATGTAAAAGTTAGGGGTAACCGAGGTGCTATGAACTCGTACCAGGCGGAACATATGTGACGACAACCAAAGTAGTATTAGCGCGTACTAGTCCAGTTCTCTAAGGGCAGACCTTGAGTGTGGCGGTGGGAAATTATGGGGGGTTTGGCGTTTACTGTTCGGCTATTGAGTTTCCTGTAAAAGGGATAGGTTCTGTGGTTCACAACTACGGCGTTAAGTTCAACTGACCCAGAGATAAAGTTCATCCCCTTTAAGTCGAGTCTAATGAAATCTTATAATCTTCTACACACAGTCGAGGGGGTACCTAGGTCTCATTCAATAACCTTCGCGAAGTAGGTTGCTGGCTAGCTGGGTTTTGCATGCCAATTTGTATGAGGTCCCAAGTACGCCACCTGAGGCTCGAAGCTGCTTTACTGCGCGGTTCCTGGGAGGTGGATTCGAAGATTTTCCGGGCGATGCGTTGGTGTGCATCTGCTTTTAATGACCCAGCAATTACAGTCATTGTATTTTCACTCTTCTGGAGAGGTCGGTGTCGCTGTACAGGTCATACAGTTCGACGTTATATTTCTTCCTCTCCATCAATGCAGACGGTGCAATAAATCATCCGAAGGACTTTTCTCTTTTAGGATCTTTGACAGGATCTATGATTCCACACCGTAAAGCAGGACTGGGATAATGACGGTCTCATAAATGGCCACTTAAGTTGCTCGAGAGAGAACTTTGCTACTGAATTGCTTTCTTAGTCCAAAGAAACAGCGACTGGCAAGGGACATCCTGCGTTTGATTTGAGCGCTGTATCATTGTCTGAAGTTATAGCGGAACGCAGGTAAAGAAAGTCCCTAACTCCTAAGTTGTAGCAGTCTACAGTGAGGTGATATTTTGTCCAGGACGTATCGATGTTGTGTGCCTCTCCTTGATGGGCAGCATAATGTATATCTACTTGGTTTTCGTTCTCTATTAAGCCCCTTAACGGTGTGAACTCCCAATTAGGTATATCAATTTCATCTACATATGCGATTGACTGTACGGATTTTTGATAGGTCGTGGCTCTGGAGTTGGCGTGGAATTTCTGCTCAATTCTCTCAAGTTTGGTGTTAAAGAAGTACCATGACAGTTCGAGCGTCGCCTTGTCTAAGGTTTTTTTTTACACCAAAGAAGCCGGGAAGGTCTTACCATACCTTGTCGGAACAGTATGAGTTTTCCTGAAAAGGATTCCAAAAGGACACTATGCTTAGCTCGTCTCTATGAATTCTTTTATGCGCCGCCTTGAAACCGATGAAAAAGTTGTCAAGGCGGCAAAATATCAATTTGAAACTCCTGATTTTTCTCCAATACAAGCCGGAGAGTAAATGTTTAATCAATGGCGGACTTTTCTAGCGTAAAGGCGCACTGATATTTGGCCCTATCAGATTGTTGACAAACGGCCTTAGGCTTTCGCACATTACAGCCGAAAAGATGTTGCTTGTAAGAAGACTGATGAATATGTATTTGGCACGACTCATAGGATCTACATTCTTGAGGGTTGGGCAAACAATGCTGGCATTCCATTCAACGGGCATGCTTTCCTCCGACCATATCGGTGGGCGGTATCGATCAAAACCTTTGCCGGATGAATGGTTTTGAATGGCTTTTGAATGGTTTCTCCTGCCCAACCGCGGCAAATGTTTTTTCCATGTCCTAAGCACCTACTGCGACTCCACTACGAAATTCCCTAGATCATATCACAGACATCAGTTCAAACTTTATACCCTTAGCAAGACTTTTGGAAAATTTTCGAACCTCATTCTTGCTGCAAAGTCTTTAACCACGTACTTCTTAGGCTCTCCCTTTTTCTTTCAGAAAAGCCGGGTGTTTTTCTCTCCACTTTTGCCCATAGAGCTTGCGAGCAGCTCTAGTCTTTTTGTGCATAGTCGTGGCAAACCCAGCACAGCCGAGACAGCTTCTCTGATGACTTTTTGGGAAAGGTTGCCATTAGCTATCAACACTTGATGCTGGCCCTGCATAGAACTCCGTAGAAATTTTTGAGAAACCCAGCTAAAGAAGGACCTGGCGATCTTTTGCGATTATAGCCTGCGGAAGTCACACTTCCTCGCAGCATTTCCAATTATTGGCGTTGTTGGTTAGGACATTCGCAGTTGTACCTTGGCTATACCGAGCTAAGTGCTCTGAGTCAATGTTGGTACCTCGGAAAGGCTGCAAGTGCCTTGCGTCGATTGCAGTATGATCAATTTGGTTGAAGGTTAAATGATCGGCGGATCTCCACGGCACTGTGTGTATGTTGAGAAGCGGTAATTGTGTACTATTTTTACCACAATGTGTCGGCCCGAATCCGCTATCGTATCGTGCAGGACATGGATGTAGGCAATTCTACAATCTTACCGCCGTAGCCAGAGCATTGCTCATACGTTTCGTCCAAGGGCTCGTAGAACATATCTTTGGCGTCGTCATCTTTCTCCTTTGTGGGGGCATGCGCTCTTGATGCACCACGTCTTGAGGCGTTTGCTTACATTCTTTAAGCTTAAGACTTTTTTTAGGCCTGCACTCTGCATCCAGCGACGAAATCACATCCAAATATAAGCGTTGCCTTGGTTGTCGGTAGCAGTCCCCGTAGTATGTGTCGCGGCTTTTTAACCTTCTGGCGTCCGGCCCAAACTATCGCTTTTTTGTAGTTTTATTAAGGGCCTCCACTAATCGCTCGTCTGTTCGTGGTAGGTTTAGGCACCTAACATTCGATGTACATATCCGAAGCTCGTTGTTTCCATTGAAACTTTTTCGTTTCCATTGGTCGTCAACAGTAAATTCTTCCAATTTCGAGGCTTGTCGCTGGTTATAACCTAGCGCTTTCTTCACGTGGCCATAGGAATTCACCCCGATGGCACGACCCAAACCTGATCAGATCTTTTTAATGACTCCAAGGATGCCTGAGCTGCCCAGGAGAATCGCCTAAGTCGGAACACTCCTTCCTTCTCTTTCGTCTGCTGCGCCCAACAACCTTCCGATGGGACTGATACTCAATCTTTAGTTAAGGTACTAGCGACCTGGTGCTTACAACGGAGAGGTGAAAGTAGGAGTTGAGAGACAAAGGAGGGCTTAGAAAATCTGTAATTTTTTGTGTATTCTTGAATACACGTGTCCATCCTTTTGCCACCTCATCAGATCCTTAAACTCGTCAACAGTTTAAAACCAAAGTGCATCAATACCTATCCGCTCGCCCCTCTGATCCTTTCCGCTTGCACTGTGTTAACACATTATTTTAAAAGGGTAGCCGGACCCTTTGACGCGGGATTATAAATATAAGAAAAGCATCCCATTTTGGCCATGGAGGTTTGCCACGCCCCATTTTTTTTAATTCGAATTTGTTTAGTTAGACCTATGAAATAGGATCAAATATAGCCCTTTTTAAAAGGCCATACTTTTTACATTTTTACGCAATGGTCTTCACCGCCCTGGCTCTATCCCTAGCCAAGGTGGGTGTAGTTGCCTCTCCATAACACACAGTGGCTTTTCGAACGTAATTCTCAGAGTGAGTAAGTTTCAAAGTCATCGAAGTTGACTTTAGGTTAGGTTGATGGATGCCCTTGTGACAATAGTCACGGTTCACTGAGACCAGCAGTTGGGTCCATTTTGTCAATTTGGGAACCTTCTTGACACTGAAACAAAAACAGAAATAAACTGCTGTCAGAAGCTCAGAGTGCCGCCCTCTTGCGCCCATCCGAATTTGTTTACAAATCTTAGGAGATCCTTTAGATTTACATGATTTAAATCTTCAAGCTCGTTGCAGAAGTAACTGCCGAGGGTACTACCCCTGATGCTGTTTAGGGCTGGGCATTCGCATAGCAGGTGACGAACGAATTCAATTTCTTCAACGTCCCTGCAGCTTCTGCTTCACACGTTCTTCCGAAGCGAAGCTAGAATATCCTTCGTCACCACAGTAGAATAGAACGCAGCTTTCCGTTTTCAGAATACTATACGCAGCTTTCCATAGTCCGTGTTCAACGAGTTGGATAGTACTTCTTCTAGTTGTTGTATAGTTGTTGTATGTTGTAACTTCGGGTGAAAAGCTCTTAAGGAACGGACTTGTGCGCAGGCTCTTTCTCGTCTGTCACGTTTTATTATAAACATACCGGTGGCGTGTGATGCTGTGCGATACTATATGAACCTTGCCTTCTGTAGCTGCACTGGAGCTCCTTCAAGCCTCCTCTTCTTTCTTTAAAGTTGTCTCAAGCTTTGAAGATGGTAGTTAGTGTTGTTAGAAACTCAATTTGACGGGGCCAGCTGAGACATTCTCTCTTCGACTTTTCTTTAAAAGCAGAATACTTTTGCAGAAAAGCGAGTAGGATGAATTAAAGAAAAAGTGATAGAAGCGCGATTTTTTGCGCGTTTACCTACACCAAGAAATCACAACGCAAGACTTGTTACATGCATAGAATAAAAATTAACTGAGCTTAACAACCCACATCAGCCATTGCCTGGTTTTGCATGAAGTTTAGAAAATCCATCAAAATTTATTACAATTGTACTAACATGTCACAAGTCTCCATTCTCAAATCTACCCTGATGTACCCTTAAAAGTACAGCCTCGGCACAAAACGTTTTTCATAATCTCTTCCTTTCATTCCGCTGGATGCTTGGCATCAACAAATGAAAGCTACGCAACCAGTGTTTTTATTATAAGCATTATAAGGCTCAACTTACTCGGATTAAGCTGACGTTTTTCACGTCTTCTAAGAAGTAATTACTTTTTACGACACGTATTAGACGCAGTATTTAACTAATTCCACACTGCCTTAATTCCCAAGCACCCACTCATTTTAATTACGAAAAACATTCGCGATTATCTCTTCAAAAAAAAAATCCTCCAGAAAAATTCCTGCATAATAATTATTTAATTTTTCAATTTTCACCTCGGGCATCATTGACTCGCGGAAATCAGCAGGGCTGAGGACCTATCCAAACGAATTAATCAGCATTTTCCTTTAATACACTTTCCCAATCGTACGCCTACTCAACCTTGACTCCTTAAGGCTCTGACATTATACCTTTCAGTTTAGCCATCATCATTGCGCGGGCAATCGCGTCTTCCTACCATCTGGACTTCAGGATCCAATCCGGTTATTTTTCCTTGCCTTGGGTCACCTTCGACTTGGGATTATTAATCAAAAAAAAAAGTAAATCGATACATTCCGTATCGCGCCCACCTTTTGGGATGAAAAATTCATTGAAGAAAAAAAGGAATCGAAAGACTAAATAAAAAGGACGAAACCCATCCATATTCCTTGGTATTCCAGTTGATTTTCATTATATTTTGTCGCTTTTGTTAAATGGTCCCGATAGGGGCAAATTGGGGAGATTTTCCACTAAATTAAAGCAAGAAACCTTTTTTGTCCACACTGGGTCACGCAGCACGTAGGTGAAATAAGGGAACATTTAGGCAAATTTAGCTTCCTAAGGATGGATGATATAGACAACTGCGAGGAATAAAAGGATACACGTGCACAAGCTGATTAAACATGTAGCTATATATTTAGTATCCTTGGTGATCCTTTGTACCATCTTTTCAACTGTCTAATTTTTGTCACAGATGATGTTAAAATTATGTGGGCTTCTTTCTACAAGGGGTTTTTCTGAGTAAGCGTTTCCTTGTTAGTTTGAAACTCTGACAAAGTTCACAAAGTTCAAGGGAGGAGCTTATGCAATGTTTTCTCATATTTCCTGATACTCGCTATCCTGGGCCAAAGTGGAAGTATGCGGTGGAAAGTTTTTGGGGCGCAAACTGAATTAGTAGAGTATAAGTTCACAATGCATTTCAGAATGAAATGTTTTAAACATTTTGTAAGGTACTCTAAGGCAAAACCTACAAATTGTATTTTTTGAAATAAATTTATATTGTCAAAAGTTGTTTTTAATATTTAAAGTCATTAAATGTAGGTAAGCTAAATGGAATTGATTATTTTTCAAGTGTGAAAGGAGCTCGTTTTATTTTTGTCGCTCAACAGTTTCCTCAGAAATCTTTTCAGCAATAACTAACACATGTTGGCGTGTTCTATCCTTCTATATTGGGGTACCTACACAAGTTGTAGAATTGAAATATCACATCGCTGTGCGGTTTTGTTTTTCTCCTTACCACAGTGGGTGGATAACCACCCTCTGCCCATCTCTCAATACAAAAAGTAATTTCGCATGAAATAATGTATTTTATATTTTTAACCAGAGAGTAGGTAAGTGCAACAGTGCGTATGTAATAGCTTCGGTCCCTTTGTAACAGACCGCGGTATACCCTATTCCTATTCCGATTTTCCTTTCCATTCCTATTCCCCTTTCCATACCTATCTTCCTTTCATTCGCTTATTTTCTTGTTTTCAATCCCCGTCTCATTACCATTCATGCATCATTTTAAATAAAAAAATTATTCTTTATAAGTTTTTGTTTACTTTTTTCCTTGTTTTTTAAAAGGGGCGTGGCATGTCCAACCCCGTTAATCGAAAATCAATATTAGCATGGAAATATACAACTTTGTGGCTAAAATGTACGCAAAACTGTAACATTGTGGTTTAAATTCAATAATTTTGTGAAATTGAGCTCTAAAGATGCGCGTGGTCGAAATCTTTGTAGAAACCAAATCTAGTATAGAACCCGGTGAAGCTAATGTACTAAATTTTATTTCTTCTTCTTACTTAAGTTAGGCTAAAAGTAGTCGAAATCCGTGTTTTTTTTGGAAAATTAGAGGTTTTTCTTAAATTCTGCCTCCGAATGTGGGCGTGGCACAACATTTTGTATGAAAGAAATTTAGAAAAAAAAGTGTTTTCTACACTTTAACACTTTGTACTGCATAATCTATTAAGCAAATTTTTTTCGATTTGGAACAAAAAAATTGAATAAATTGCATTTGAAAAATTACTATTTCAATCAATGCCACGCCCACAAGGGGCGGTCTGAGGACTTTACTCTTATGACTTGTTGTCATTGGAAGATGCTAAATAATAAAATTCAGCTTTTCACAACGTCTTAAAGTTTTGAAAGCGCCGGAGGTTGTTGCACATGTAGACCGATTGTGGGCGTGTCTGTGGGCGGATTTAAAAAATTTTAGCACTTGTATTGATTTGGAAGACAGATAGCTTCCTAGCTCAAAATGTAGGGCCCGAAAATTGGTGACATACAGACGGACGGACGGGCTCATTCGACTCGGAATTCGGTCTCGATCATATGCCCTTAAGGTCTTGGAGATTTATCATTATTTCTCTATGTTAAATATTCGCCATTTGTATCAAACTTAATATACTCCATTCCTGTGCAATAGGGTATAAAAATGCTTCCGTTTTTGTAAACTAA
Organism: Neoascia interrupta; assembly: GCA_947623515.1. Taxonomy (NCBI): domain Eukaryota; kingdom Metazoa; phylum Arthropoda; class Insecta; order Diptera; family Syrphidae; genus Neoascia; species Neoascia interrupta. The sequence continues at coordinate 177,533,632 of OX392463.1, forward strand.
GCTTTAATTTATTTTGCATAGCTGCTAGACTTCTTTTAGTCGTATATTTTGCAGTTCTGGAAACTTTTTTACCTTTTGATTGCGAGAATTTGGTCCTAGGATTCCAAGAACAAAAAGTAATTGATTTAAGTAGTTTCATTTGCTGGAAATCAGGTGAATATTTCCAAGAAAATTCCTAACCACGGCAGAAAACATTGTATACCTCGTTATGCTCGAGTGATGACTCTCTCTAGGGTAATGGGGAAAAAATTTAATTCAGCTATTTGAAAGGAAAAGTTTACAGAAAGAGTTATGATGGCGGAACTTTTAGTACCTGCACTTGGATTTATTTAAATTTTAAATGTCAAACTTTTACCAGTCGAGTAATGGGTTATCCGGGCACGGAATAAATAAAAATTTATTCCGTGCATATATTGACTTTTACCCATAAGACTTTCCGTCCCGATAAAACTAACTACAACGCGGAGTTTTATTACTTTGTGCCACAATCGAACTTTGTATAAAATCTTGTGCTGTTGTCCCAGTAGGCAGCAAAAACTTTGAGGAAGTCAAGGATTTCGAGTTTGACCTATAGAGAGTCATAGAGAAACGAAAGAACGGCCTGGGGCACTGGAACCACTCGAATCCAGAGACTAAACCAAAAACACTTTTTCACATCCCGCGCTTAGGCCCTTATCATGCACAGGTATAAACGCATGCGTTTCATCGCTGCCCAGGTATTGGTTGCATGAGTGTAGAGCGCAGAGTTCGAATGATTTTCGAATTAGCTCTGTGCCAATATTTTCTGTAATATGGTCAGGGCCACTTAGCACGAGTCTGTTGTCCAAGCCGCTGTCAGCGTTCTGCTCGACCTCCCCATACCTATAACAAAATAATATGTTCTCGGGCATATTTTATGAATGAAAAAGAAACGAAACAGAGTCAAAGGTTAATCCAGAGCCAAAGGTACCAGTCGTCGACCAGGTTCCAGTAGACGAGGAGCAACAATCACTGCCAACAGATGAAACCAGCCTCGGAGTTCCTCTTATTAATAGAGCGTGGGCTAAGCGGTGTAGGATCAGCAATCAGAGACAAGGGCATAGAAACGGAAGTTGATCTTTCTGTAATTATAGTACGGATCACGGAAATGTTAATCCGAACCAAGTAGCACTGAAGGTCCTTTTATGGTCACTGTTACCTTAACAGCACCACATAATGAAACCTTAGTTTCTTATGTTGGTTTTGTACAAGAAACGGGGCCCCTTTAAAAACCCCTATAATGGTGATTTGACACCTTACAGAACATAATTTTGGGTGCGAAAAGGGTTCTACTTCGAGCTATTATAGAACTTATTTCAATTTCAATTTTTTTTTTAAAAGAATCTGTATAATATTACTGACAGGCCAGGCGTTAGTTGATTTTTTTCGAATTTATTGGCGGATATTTTATGGTAATCCATTGGTGGATTACATACCTTAAGAGTTTTCAACTCCAAGGAGGACTATTTGAAATTTCTGCTTAAAAAGTGGGCATGTCAGTGAGCGCATAAAATACTTCAACTGCTGGACGGAGAAAGCCTAAACCTCATTTATTTGACTCAACTGATCAAATAGTCCAGGCAAAGAAGCAAAAATAGGGGAAATAATTTGTGTAGAAGCGAATTTTGGCACAGTTGTAGAGAAAGGTGTCCTGAACGATATACCGAAAGTACTGATCTGGGGGCGGAGCTAACGGGTGGGCGGGGCTTTAAAGGTTCTTTTTTCAGTTTTTGGCAAATTTCTCGAAAACTATAGCTCCCAGCGAAAAAATGTTGACTAATTAATTAATTTACACAAAATTCGCTACAAAAAAGATTACATACACTTTTTCGGTGGGATGCATACTTAAGGAGATACAGAGGTCGGAAATAGACATTTTTAATTGAAGTAACTTTTATCATGAAAAAAATAAAGATTGAGACGGATGCGTAGGTACATACTTTCATTGTATCGCTTCGTCTTCCGAATTTGAAGAATAATGAGGTTTGGAGTTTGGGGTGTCTTCAAGTTGTGATGCATTGTTGCAGGAGCCAAGGCATACCCACACCCGCAATCGTGATGCATCGGCATAATAATGCTATTTGGAATTGAGTTCCATTGCTTGTCGACGTGTTAAATACCATAATCTCTGTGTTCCACCCTTATTGAGTGAGTGGTTGGAGGCTTGCGTATAGCTTGCGTATACCTAGCTATAATATAGTATTTTGTACCTGTAGCTCAAGCCTGAAATATGTTATGCACGTTATTTGTAGAAAGCAGTGTTTGACAATACTATATTACGTTAACAGCTTTACCTGTATAGGTATCCTTAGGACTATTTCACACATATCCGGCAGCCGGCTAACCTGTACCGTGTACCTGGTCGGTGGAAGGGCATTCTTAAGGGCAAGGGCTACCGGGTAAGGTTCTTACACCTGCAAAGACGACCAAAGGATGTAAATATATTACAAACATGAGGCCTGTGAATGTTTTCCCACGGGTATTTGTGAAACGTCTAAGAGAGTGCTACTTCGAAGCCGTTCGGATTAAAAGAAGAGTGACCCGATCAGGTTTGGGCTTACTAGCGTTTGCTTATGACATCCTCCAGGACTACAGGCAGCGGCCTGTAAATTACCAGCCTGCTCAATTTCCTCATAATCACGATGAGGGATTAATATAAATATGTGAGATTTACTTGGTCAAGGTAGGTTTGGCTGTAAGAAACTAAGCGATTCTTACTTTCACCAAAGTACTGTCGTATCCGAAAAAGTTTTGAAGAAGGAGGGTCTTTTGTGCAAATGTAAGAGTTATGTGTGAACTAAAATCACTTTGGTCTCCACTTTCCCACTTGGATGCTGGATTCATAAAGAATATGTTTGTAGATGGTGACGGCAATCCTTAGAAAGGCTACAAAGTCTATACTCTCCAATTACTGAAATATTTGGATATATAGCAGCTTGATCCAACCAACAATTGTTGTGATTTGGTTGAAATTGATGCCAGCTGAAGTAAGCTACCCACCTTAAAGCAGGACTCCTGCGGCCTTCTCCAATGAAACGCGTATGGCAGTGCTATCCGGTGATTCGGAAAAGCGAATCACCTTTTCGCGAGAGCAAAAAAATAGTAATTCCTCTTCCTTGCATCAAGCCACCTAAGCCTTTCATCCAGTGATCTTTGTGTTTTCGTTGATCATAAACTACTATACTAACTACTTCTTCTATTAAATAAATTAATAGAGTGGCGCAACAGCTCGAGGTGAACTTCTCAACAGTGTATGCTGTATGTGCTGATTCGTTTACATACAAGAAAACCTACAATTTTTCGAATCCGAACGGCACTTTGAGAAGTTCGTCAGACCCTCGCGGAGGTGAGAACCGTGATAAAAGACGAGTCTTTTTTCAGGTGGCGACGGTAGGATTTGAACTCATACGTCAGGCGTAGTAAGCGCACTTAATAACCACTACGCCACGGCAATTCTTCTACTACAAAAAAATAGAAAAAAGTTTTTCTATTTTTGCCAACACACATAACCCTCAAGATAACCTTCTTTTATTCCTCTCAGACATTTGCTCCTGCCACAAAAATAGGACCTAACCTTGCCATATAATTATGCGGCAAAAACTAGGCGTAGAACATCTTTCAGTCCAGATCCACCCATTCTGTGGCCAATACAAGCCTTTAAGGAACACTGGGTTGTGGCACTCATCACGTTTTACAATGTTCCCAACCGTGATCGCTAGCTTATAGGTAGAAGGTGCGGAACAAAGTGTGGCCCCGATTTTCTGACTGTTTCTGTAAGCATTCTCTAACGTGTATAGTGCTGTATTTTTTTGGTGGTGAGTTAATAAATACGGTATACCATTCCGTTTGATTCTGGAAATATTTACAGTGGGTCACATCTCCCGGACCCACTTTCCACACATCAACAAAATATCTTGAACAAAAAATGCACCGGCAGCATATCCACAGGATAATTTTTCGGTGCACGGCTGGGCGTGGTTATGCCTTGGCCTTTGCAACAATGCACCACAAGTTGAAGACACACATAATGCTGAACCTTGAATACGAAAGTGGGGTTTATAAACATCGCATTGTCTTCGAAATTTGAAGAATTTCGATGTTAATAAAAAATAGACATATAAATATATCCGGAATCAATCTTTTTTTCTTTTATAAAAAAGTCACTTTAATTAAAAGTGTCTATTTCCGACGAGATACAGATCTCCTTCCATCCCACCGAAAAATGTATGTAATCTTTTCTGTAGCGAATTTCGTGTAGATTAAGTAAGTAGTCAACATTTTTTCGCTGGGAGCTATAGTTTTCGAGATATTTGCCAACAACTGAAAAAAGAGATCTTTAAAGCCCCGCCCACCCATTAGCTCCGCCCCCACCCACCAGTACTTTCGGTATGAGTCATTCAGGACACCTTTCTCTACAACTGTGCCAAAATTCGCTTCTACACGAATTATTTTCCCTATTCGGTTTTTTTTGGTCTTCGTTGCCTGGACTAATAGAAAGAATAGCAAAAGCATGAAAGGATTAATATTATCCTAAATTTTATTAAAAGCAAAAACATAATTTTTGTGGGATATAATTTTTCTAGCCTAAAAATATAATCTAGTCAAAATTTATATAATTCTATTAAAAATGTAAATTTCTTATATTCTTTTTAAGAGCTAAAAACAAAGCGAAATTTTTTCTTGTAATGTTCTCACAAAACTTTCTGTCAGTTAAATTTTTTTCTGCTGTGTGACATTTAGCAAACCCCAAGTGCTTTATAAGAGCCCAAAGTAGTACTTAGGATGTGACGAACCTTAAGTGTTATAAAATAGGTGCTAGAAAGATCTTATAGCCTTACAAGCGTTTATAGCACCACTTTGACGAAACTAATGGTTTTAGCAGCACATAGTTTTTTAATTGTGGTGCTGTTATCGTTTCTTTGACCACTTTTAAACGATAATGAAAATTTTTGAAACAATTAATGCTACTTAAGAGCATTTTGAGTGTCTTATAAGTCTAATGTTGAAAAACAATGCTTATAATTCCAGAGTGCGCTACTTTGGGGGCAGATGTTCAACTGAATCTCCCGGCTCAGGCGAGAATTTTTCTCGGCCATGGCAACATGGTTATCATGTGCGCCATGTGTGCAAGCCAGTCTTGTAAGCAGTGAATTTGTATCTCAACAAAGTACTTCCACCTGCCCGTTGACTTTTGTTGGTTAATGCGTGAAACTGTGCCCTCAACCTCAAGCAGTTTGTGGCCAAGCGGATAAACCGAATCCAGGAGAGAAAACAGCGTCCAGTACGTGACGGTATACGTAACTAAGGAGACCAATTCTGTCGATCTAGTCACAATAGGATTGATCATGAGCGTAATGGTTTCTAATCATCTATGAAGGGACGAACCTAGCTTTGTTTTATAACGTAAGAGGAAACCCCTTATGTGCTTCAAGGTTTTTTGGCAGAAATTGACGCTTGGCGGTCAAAAGGGAGCAGGCCATACATTAAGACAGAGGATGACAATTGCCTAGGTGCAGATCCTTACGTGTTCAAATAGTCTGGGATAAAAATTGGGAGTGGGTAATAACTCTGCTTTCAAATTCAGCTCTTCAAAACTCAGCTTTCTCCAAAAAAATTCTCGTTTTAAAGTTCTGCTTTTTCGAAATTCTGCTTTTCAAAATTCTGACAAACTTCAATCAAATTATGCTTATTCTGCATTTTTAGAAAAAGAGAACAGTTTTCGGAAGTAAAGGTAAAAAATGAAACAGGCAGAGGGTTGCCGGGGGAAATTTCCCAGTGTGGCTTCGTCAGAGTTGCATTTCAAGAATTTCGAATGCGAAATTTTGACCCCGAAAGAGTTTTGGTTTGGGGTCAAAATTCTGCTTTTTGAAATTATGTTTTCAAAGTTCTGGAAATGCAACTTTTCCTTTTGGAAATGCAAGATGGTTTAGCCCACCCTCGTCTTCACACGCGGGTGGGCTACACTGGGCAGATATTGGTACAGTGCAAGATCGGTGCAGAGATCGGAGCAATTCCCAATTCACGACCGCTGTGTGTCCAAATCGTGGATCTGGCTGATATCAGTCCTGACCACCGGATATATTCTCATTGGCGAGCCCCTGAAATGAGCAGGCTCCCATTGGATTGTTAAAAATTGGCTGAACTATTGGCGAACCCATCAGAAGGAACCGCAAAGACTCTGGAAGATTTAGAGCCAGAGCTATCTACACGTAGTCCAAAAGCGACCAAAGAAGACGCTGGGTCGTCATAATATAATGGGAAGTTGATCTGTTGATGAAGAATGAAGCCACTCAACCAACCCTGTGGAAAAGGCTCCCGTTTCCGCTCTACACCTGGGCACTGTTGAGCTCGTGCTTAATGTTACCCTCTTGACTGAAAATGGTCTGATAAAACGGCCGCGTCACATACAGCGTCATATGCGTACTACCTGTGGAACTACCAGATCTGAAATTGGTCTCAAGGCCAGAGGGTGTTAACACACCCTATCTCATATATGTCAGAGACTTATATGTCTCAAAACTTAACCTCAGTAGAATGTAGTTTTTCTATTGAAATCTAATTTTACTGCGAACTTTACTGTGCTGCCTGAGGTGTTCCTTGACCACATCCAACGCGGGAGTCTCCTCACCAAAGTCTTTGATGTCGACCACAGAGCAACCGCAAACCTTACGGGGCTTGCCTTCCTTGTCGATTTTATACAGACCAGACCATTCACCGAGTTTCTTGTGTGAATCAATGCGGATCAGCGGAATTTGGTGCTCATGGCAGAGGGCTGTGATCAATTTTTTTTGTATAAAGGTTTCTCGAAAGATTCGGCCAAAATAGCTAGAAGGTCCGGCTTGACGTTTGTCAAGAGCTTTGCAAGCTTGATGGATACCGTGAATAAAACTATCGGCGATCAACGACTTCTTCAAGACTTCCTGTAGTGCTGTGTTCATATCCATAGCGGCGCCAATCACTGGGGCTGCAGAGGGACCTTCATCCTATTTAAACTATTCACAGTTCAGCAAATCTGTGAAAGTAACCACGAAAGCCCTTATCATAAAGTACGGGTAGTATCACTCAATTGTTTGCATCCTTTGGTCCATACATAATTAATCGTTTGAGCATTCCAAAAGGCTTTTTATGGCTTTCTTAATCTAAATAACCAATTGCGAATTCTGAAAAATTGAAACACTGTGACGCATGTGTCATTCATTTGCAATGCCTTGTTTGTGAGCCTGATGGAATTTAATTAAGTTTCCTTGTACCATCTTAAGAGGAGATTTTCCCATGAAATATTGGTCTACCACAGCAAATCATTGTTTCACAATGACATGGGTTATGGTATTGCGTGTCACAAAATCGTATAATAGGTCAAGGGGTCTTGGGCTGCTACAAATTAAAGGATAATTTATTTTGCCCTTCATAATATCTTCGAGAAAGAGCGTTAAACTAAGTGGACTGAATTCAACTGAAGGTCGTATAGTCTTAATATGTTAAATGCTTGAGTAAGCTCTTAATTTAGTGCTAATGGCAATCAGGCGGTAGCCTTAGAGTCCGATTAGTTTCTCTTAACAAGTTCAAATGGGTATGGAATGACGTACGACACAATATGTAATTGGGGGAGAGGAAAAGAAATACAATAAGTTCTTAAGAATGATTAATTAGTCCAGTCAATCAGGGCGGGGGTTGTATAATATCGCAAAATTTTGTAATTTTTTACACACGATTGTAATCAAAATGCAATAAAAATGAGCAAAAATTTATTTTTTTTAGTTGGAGCAAGTTTTTGAAAACAAGTTAGTAAGTGCAAGAGTTCGTCTGTCTCTGTGGCAAATTTCCATAGACCCTATATACCGTGTAACACCAAATCTTAAAATTTTTTGTCCAGAATTCATATATAATTTATAAAGGCCACGCCCCTAAAAGTGGGTCGGTCTGGCCTTAAAATTAAAATCAATTAATTGTTTTTCCGTTAGATTCATGACAAAATGCGTAAAAACCGAAAATTATTTCGGGAAAAAAGTTTTTTCCTAAAAACGCCCCCTAAAAGTGGGCGGAGCTCAAAACTTTGTATGGACCAAACTTTTCAAACGGTAATATATTTCATATTTGTCATAAAATTTTTTTTCGATTTGAAGTCAACTTTCCGAGAAATCGGGTTGTTGAAAAGATGGTTGAAAGATCTAAGATGGGTGGTTGAAAGATCTAACATGTTAAAAGTGGGCATGGTCAATATTGTGGGCGGTCCAAGTGATAACGAGGGCTTGTTCGGTGCCTTGGGCAATGAAACGCTGCGTTTGATGATCAGGGTGCTCGGGAGCAAAAATGAGGGCCCCCGGATTTGCCATATAAATGCACAAAGCCTTATGCCAAAAATTGACGAATTTAGGTAACTGTTCGAAGGCTCTAAAGTTGATGCCATTTGTGTCTGCGAAACCTGGTTCCCCTTAGAGGACGAAATAACCCTGGATCGAAACTGCAACAGCCTGTATAAGCTTAACGGCTATCAGCTTTTTCCTGCAAACAGAAGTTATTCCACTCGTGGTGGCGTTGCGGTGTATATAAGGAAAGGAATTACTTGTGCATTACGGCGCCGATCTCCGCCGAGCAGCCTCATGGAGTATATTTTTGTTCAGCTGATTAGTGGCGAAGAAAAGCTTCTACTCGAGGCAGTATACAGGCCAAATAAATCTATTAATATATTACCTTTGATTAATGTTTTGGAAGACATCGCTGTCAGCTCAACAAATATAGTAATCTGTGGGGATTTAAATAGCAATCTTCTTGTTGAAAACCTCCAATCTTCTTGAATAGATTGGAGCCAAGTGTTTGGTATGTCTTCGCCGAGTTCACAAGTAGAATTCTTGCAATCACAGATTGATTTCCTTTTCAATAGGTTTGTACCACTTAAAACTAAGGTTGTAACCAATAATTTAAGACCATGGTTTACACATGATATCCGCTCTTTGATAGCTCATCGAAACGAGGCAAACAATGTTTGGAAAAGATACCGCCTTGAGGAACATCACAGAGTTTTTCGCGATCTCCGCAATAGAGTTGTTAGTAAGATTAGATCGGAAAAGGCAAAGGTACATAGTAAACGACTAGATCTTTCCTTAAACAGTCGTCGCTTATGGCATAGCTTACATGACATTGGAGTTGGCAAAGTTAAACCTGCTCTCCTTCAAGATGTGGATGCAAATGAGCTTAATAAAAATTCCTCTCGTCCACTTCACAAGCTGCTTTGCACATTTTCCCAACTACTGGTGATGAGCTTGATAGCTCAGGTGAGCAGGCATTTGAGTTTGCGTGTGTCGACAGTAGTGACGTAGTTGAGAGTTTCATATCTGTCAAATCAAACGCTATTGGTATCGATGGTATTCACCCAGTATTTGTCAGAGCCATCTTGCCCTTAATATTACCTTATATTACCCACCTATTTTGACTACTGGCGAGTTACCTAATGCGTGGAAATTGGCTAAGGTAATTCCGATTCCAAAAAAACTGTGAGTTTAGGTCAATCTCCATACTACCCTTTCTTTAAGTTCCTACGACTTTTCCGACTTGAGTAAAAGGCATTTTTAAAGAAAATGTAAAATATAGGTTGTCTCACATTGGACGTGGCCTCCAATGTTAATGTGCCTCCAATTAAGCTCCTACAAAAGCCTTCCGAATATGTGCATAATTTAATGAAATCCATCAGTGTTTCTGATTATTCAATCAAATTAATTTCAATCGGCATTAAAATTTTGTGCGATAGTTTAACTTCTTACGATCTAGTACTCAACAAGTTGAAATCTGAGAATTGCCAATATTTCACTCACGATCTCAGAAGTGAAAAATCACTGAAATTTGTATTGTTTGGTCTGCATGAATGCGACACAATTGCACTCAAAAATGAACTTATTCGTCTGGGTCTCAAGACATTAAAAAAGTTACCAAAACATACGAACAGTATACTGAGGTGTTTTACATCGTATTTATTGAAAATAGATCAATCAGACTGAATGAACTTAAAAAGTGTTATCGATCCATATTTCACACACAAGTTAAGTGGAGCTTTCATCGAAAGCAGAAAAATCGGATCACGCAGTGCCGTAACTGTCAGATGTTTGGTCACGGTGAAAAAAATTGCCATGTAAAAACTTATTGTTCATTGTGCGCCGGTCATCACAAGACTAAGGAGTGCACTAACCCAAATGCTCACAAGTGCGCCAACTGTAATGGTAACCATGTCTCTACCGATAACACATGTTTAAGTAGAAACAAGTACGTAGAACTGCGGCACCAACTGAGAAGCAAAATCTCGCCTAGACGTAACAATGACATCAATGCTAAAAGCAAAAACAACGAAAACCACAATATTCCACTGTTCTCAATGAGCGACTTTCCATGTCTTCCTGCTAAACCAGCGAACAGAATGCAAGACAACAACAACATCAGTCACTTAAATTCGTGGGAGTACCAACGCACTGCATCATCTTCGGCTGCTGCAACTGCAATGCCTTCAGCAAGCGGTGTTATCACCAACAACAACGCGCCAATGTCAAACGGCAGCGGAGATTTATTCTCAATGGATGAATTGAATTCACTCGTCATGGAGATGGTAACTAAGCTAGGTGCATGTAAATCTAGAGTAGATCAATTTAATGTTGTCGCACAATTAGCGTGTAAGTTCTTATACAACCATGTCAAGTAATTTGAATAACACTAAAATTAATATTTTAACATGGAATGCCAGAGGTATTAAGCATAAACATGTAGAATTTATGAATTTTTTGAATAATAATAGTATTGACATTGCTTTGGTAACCGAAACATGGTTAAATTCGAAAACTCAAACGCGAATCTCTACCCCGATGTATAAATGCTATCGTGTGGACAGAGTCGATAGAAGAGGTGGAGGTGTCGCAATTCTGATAAAGAGAACACTTCAACATGAGCTTTTGCCTTGTATTCCAACGCTGTATGTAGAAAATGTAGGCATTGAAATAACATTAGCAAACCTCAGAAAAGTAAAGATTTTTTGTGTTTATTTTCCTGGTAATATAAGAAGAAGCATAACTCGTGAACAAAAATGTAATGCTTTCAAAAATGATCTCAGGAAGCTCTTTACATTGAATTCTGCATTTATTGTAGGAGGTGATTAAAATTGCAGGCATAATGACTGGGGCTGCTCTAGGGCAAACTCTTGGGGAAATATTTTGTCTAATTTGTCTCCTTGGTTACCTATGTCTATTATGTATCCTCCTAGTTTTACTTACGTCCCGTCTAGTTCCGTTGGTAGTCCATCTGTTCTTGATTTTTTTGTTACAAATATACCTGGTTTAACATCGCAACCAGTGGTTATAAACGATCTTAGCTCGAACCTGCATAGAAGAAACTGGCAACGATATCGCCAAACAGCATCTCGCGTTTTTGTTGCAAAACTTAATAAAAAAATTAATGAAAAGATACTAGAGCACAGTAATACCAAGTAACTAAAATTATAAAGACAAGGCACAAGGAGATACCATGTCTCAAAAGCGGTGTCAATACTAACATTACAGACAGGGATAAAGCAAATGCCCTTGCTGAAAATTTTGAAAAAAATCACGGTGTTTCTCAGCACCTAGGGGATGTAAACACTATAACTTATGTAGGCAATACAATTCGTACCTTTAACTCTTCTAGTCAAGAAACCCCATCAAACGAATTCGTTTCAGTAGATGATACACTGTTTTTCTTGAACAGACTTATACTTCGTAAGACAGGTGGCATAGATAATATAAAAAATATTTATCTAAAAAACCTGCCTAAAGAGGGGATAAAGTTCTTAACTTACGTGCTTAATGCGTGCCTTAAAGTTCAATACTTTCCAGATGTATGAAAATTAGCCAAGGTGGTTGCAATACCCAAGGCAGGAAGGGCTAGCGACAAAATTGAAAGCTATAGACCGATAAGCTTGTTAAGTTCAGTTAGTAAGCTCTATGAAAACGTTGTAAAAGAAAAGCTAATAAAGTTTATTGATGACCAAAATGTCTATCCAAACGAACAGTTTGGTTTTAGACGCCACCATGGTACTTCACACCAAAATTTAAGATTGTGCCACATAATTAAGCGAAACCGCACAATTGGAAAATCGACAGGTATGATTTTACTCGACATCGAAAAAGCTTTTGATTCTTTGTGGCACGATGGTCTTATATACAAAATGTTAAACTTAAACTTTCCTCCGTTTTTATGTAAGATTGTTCAAAGTTTCGTCTCAAACCGTCTATTTAGAGTGCATGTTAAGAGTGGTGTTTCTAGTTTGGTTAGAGTAAATGCTGGGGTTCCCCAAGGTTCAGTTCTTGGTCCAGTCCTGTACAATATATTCACCTCAGACTTTCCTGTTCTTCCTAATTGTGAAACAGCAATTTATGCTGATGATACAGCCATTTCGTCATCGCATGAGTTTAGTCTTAACATCGAGACAAACTTAATAAATGCGGCGACAATTTTGGAAAATTATTTTACCAAGTGGAAAATTAAGCTAAATGCCAATAAGATTCAGGCTATCTTTTTCACCAGGAAAAGAAAGTCCTGTTTTTTGCCGGCAAACCAGCTGAATGTTTTAGGGAACACCATACCATGGCAAACTTCTGCGAAATATCTAGGCATATATCTCGACAATAAACTAACTTTCAGCGTACACAACTCACAGGTTCTTAAAAAGATCAATATAGCCATCAAAATGTTGTATCTATTAATTAACAGAAGATCTGTGCTTTCCCATGAGAACAAAATTATTATCTACAAAGTTATATTTCAAGCAATTCTTCTGTACGGATGCCAAGTTTGGGGCAACTGTGCAAAGTGCTATATTAATAAGCTGCAAATATCGCAAAACAAAATCCTCAAAATGATGCTAAATCTCCCCTGGCATCATTCTACTATTGTTTTGCACCATAAAGCTAATGTTGATTTGATCTCTAGCAGAATACAGAAACTATCTGAAACTTTCAGAATCAGATGCGACATCCCCGATAATCCTCTAGTCAATGAGCTTAGCACTGAAAATCCATCATACACATGATTCATTTACCCTTGCAATAACAGTGATATATATTTTTTGTTTGTTTATATGTTATTTATTCTATTGTTTATGCTATTTACTTATTTATTTACTTTATTTATTTATTAACTTATTTATTTATTAATTCATTATTTATTTATTAGTTAATTTATTGTTTTAATTATATATTTAGTAAATACTTTATTTATATGCATAGTATAGTTGCTTATTTATTAATATATTTATTTATTTATTTATTAATTTATTAACTTGTTGTGGTTTTTGTTCAAAATTATGTATCTATAGTTACTTTTGTTTTTTGTCATAATAATAAGCCTATCTTTTTATTAAGTAATTTACTCATCTTTTGTTTACTATATAAGACATATTTAATTACTTACGCATTTCTAGTCATTGAATTTTTTTTTTTCTCCCCTTTTAAATGGAGTTTTCTTATTCGTTGTTCTCCTCAATATTTATATTATTTTTGCTTAAAAAAAAAAAGTTATCTTTGAAATATTAAAATTGTTTTCAGTAGTAAGATTATATTAATAATCATATCTCTGTGCGAATATTGTAAATTGTGCGACAACTAGATGTATTTTTTAAAACGAAATAAAGATATCTATCTATCTATGTGAAATATAGGTTGTCTCACATTGGGCGTGGCCATTGTCGGACTAAGCCAAATTTCACACCTTGTCTGTTCAGCAGAAGATCCAAGCCTCGTACTAAGTTTCAGCTTTCTAGCTTGATTTTGAAGACCTAAAACCTTCGCACATACAGGCGGACAGACGGACGGACATGGCTAAATCGGTTCACCTGTCGGTCTCGATCATATCTCTAAAAGGTCTTAAGGGTCTACGGTGATTATTTCACTGTGTTGCAAACTATGCATTAAAATTAATACACCCTCGGTCGGGTATAAAAGTTAAAAACGCTTTACAAATATCGTGGCACAGTTTCCCCATCAAAGTTCTTTGACTTGTAGATGGAATAGACCTTATAACAAACTAAAAGTATGTAATGTAGTAATGTAAAGTAATGTGTGATGAGTTAAATCAAAATTTACAAGACCCCAATGGGCTTAAAGGTTTTCTACTAAGATATAAGGAATTGTTGAAGACACTTCAGCAGTAAGAGAAGCAGTAACAGATTTTCAGTAACAGAAAATCTCAGCTTTTATAGCTCTGAAGGGTACTGGTACCATAACCATAAATCTTTTCCATCCTTTTAACCACTTAGAGGTTCGGAATTAGAGGGTTGTGAATTCTTCCGTCTTTTTCGATCATCCGCCATTAACTCTCGTTAGTCTCCGATCGTCGGAAGGATTAAAAGAGGGTTTTGATTTAACTTAGTCATGTCGATACTGTGTTTATATTGTGGCGTTCATAGTTTCCCCAAAATGTCTAACGTTGGATTAGACTGAATAATCAAATTTTTTGGAGGCTTAAATTCGGTACGCGGCATTCTTTATAAGGTATGTGGTGTTTGAAATATAGCAAAAGAGGAAGTTACCGAAGTGTCGAACGGAAAAAGGAGTGAAACGCTTCGATCTGAGTGAAAACAGCATCCCTGGCCCAACCAACCGGAACATGTAAGCCTTTGACTTTCATCAATAACAGCTGTTTTACTAAAAATAACAATCAATAAAAAACCGGAACCAAAATACACTTTTTATGAACAATGAAACTGTTTGCATGAATAGATTTTTGCCAGCAGAAATATTTTTGATTATTTATTTTGTGTCTACTGACGTAATGCCCCGTTGTGAAAAAAATTGGTCTGCCTTGGTTACAGGACACAATTTTTTTTGTAATATTTTTCAATCATATAAAATGTATTTGACATTGACATAAAAATGTACTCGTCGACGACAATATTATAATGCCTTTATTCAAGCGAATAGCTCTGTTGTTTTGGGTGTTCGCAAATGAATTACTTTTAGTTCGTTTTCTCGCATGATTTGAAAAGAATTGCATTTTGTACTTTTTTTAAATATGAGGATCAGAAATATATGTAAATTTTTTATTTTGTTTTGTCTCTTTAATCTGATTAAGCGAGATGCGTCACCGGCAGCTGTCGAAATACTGTCGAAAAATATTATACTTGATTTAACGACTTACCAGGAATTAAAGAGTTACGTGCCTTAAGCGGCAGGTCCATCGAAAATTTGTTTTTATAATATTTCTAACAACATAATGTTTCGGTTTTTATACCCAACCGAGGGTATATTATTTTTAATGCATAGTTTGTAACACAATGTAATAATCATCGTAGACCCTAAAGAGCTTTAAGAGATATGATCGATACCGACAATTGAATTATTGTCCGTCCGTTGGTCGTCTGAAGGTTTTAGGCCTTTAAAATCAAGATACAGAGCTGAAACTTGGCTCACTGCTTTGTTTTTTTACTGCACAGACAAAGTATAAAAATTGGTTAAACCCATCAACGGCCACGCCAACTACTGGCTTCACTGTGAGACAACCTCTATTTCACTTTTTTTCACAATTCCTTTTGGTCAAGTTAGACAAGGCGTAGGAAGTCAATAATTATTGGTAGCAAAGAATCAGAGCAATATTGGCAAGAAGCCTTTATTAAGGCAAAAATTGGACCGCCCACACATCATTGACCATGCCCACTTTTAACGTGTTGGACCTTTAAAAACCCTATTTCCCGGAAAATTCACTCCAAATCGAAAAAAAAAATTCTATGACAAATATTAAACATATTATTTTTTCAAAGTTGGTCTTTTACATAGTTTTGAGCTCCGCCCAATTTTAGGGGTTTTTTTTATACGCCATCATCCCATAGGAAAGGAGGTATACTAAGTTTGTCACATAGTTTGTAACACGGTGATATAACAATGGTAGACCCCCAAGACCTTAAGGGCATATGATCGAGACCGAATTCTGAATCGATGTTTTAAGGCTTTACATTTTGGACTAGGTGGGCTAGGTGGGGTGCCGTGGCGTAGTGGTTAGTGTGTGTGCTTACTACGCCAGAGGCCTGGGTTCGAATCCTGCCATCGTCACCTGAAAAAAAAAGACTTGTTCTTTTTCACGGTCCCCACCTCCGCGAGGGTCTGACAAGCCCTCCGAGAGTATCATTTGTCTTGAAAAACTTCTCAAAGTGCCGTTCGGATTCGGCAAAAATTTGTAGGTCCCTTTGTATGTAAAAGAAATTAACACACCAGCATACATTGTTGAGAAGTTGGCCCTGCTTCACCTCGAGCTGTTGCGCCACTCTATTTATTTTATTTTTATTTTGGGCTAGGGTGCTGAAATTTCGTACGTAAGGTCCTCGTCATGCGAAGCACTACAAATATAAAAATTTTTGAAATCCGCCACAAGACACGCCCACAACCGGTCTAAATGTGCAACTACCTTCAGAAATTTCAAAACTGTAAGACGTTCTAAAAGGCTGGAATTTGACATTTAGCATCTCCTTATAAATGTTAGACGCAAAAAAGAAAAATTTATTTGGTAAACCTCCTCCAGTGGGCGTAAATTTTGGGTAGCAGTTAAGGGTAAATTAAGGGTAAATTTTGAAATGCAGTTTACTCAATACTTTTGCTCCAAATAAAAAAAATTTTGCTTAATATTTTATGTAGGAAAAACTTAGTTCTACATCATACAAGACTATGAGCGACGACCACACTTGGAAGCAGAATTGAAGAAAAACCTAAAATTTCCATATAAACGTAATTTCGACTGGCCTTGAGCCTAATTTTGGAAAGCATGAAGCAAAAAAAGCAGCAGGTTAGTTAAACGAGTCTTCAGATCAGATTTTGTCTTATAAAGTTTTTAGCCACGCCTCTTTCAGGGTCGATTTTCCAAAAATATTGAGTTTGAACCAAAAAAATTGCATTTTTACGTACATTTAAGCGTAACTTGGAAAAATCTGTGGTAATATCTTATAATTAATAGTT
Organism: Neoascia interrupta; assembly: GCA_947623515.1. Taxonomy (NCBI): domain Eukaryota; kingdom Metazoa; phylum Arthropoda; class Insecta; order Diptera; family Syrphidae; genus Neoascia; species Neoascia interrupta. The sequence goes on from OX392463.1 coordinate 177,550,602, forward strand.
TGTAATTAGGGGCGGTTGGACCACGCCCCTTTCAAAGTTTGCACTACTTATAAAATGTCAAAAAATAACAATGCATTTTACAATTTGGGTTAGGATGGGGTATTCAACGGTCCGTTTTACGGACTGTAACTTCTGCGTACACACTGTAGCACTTACTCACTGGTTCAAGGATAAAACTGTTTTTTTTTTTCAGAAATAATTTTAGCTTTTCACGCTTCTTCTCATGACTCTAAAGAAATAACAATCAATTATTGATTTTAACCTCGGCCCACGCCCATTTTTGGGGGCGTGCTCAATACAATAATTGACATGTGGTACATGAATTCGGGCCAAAAAAAACTTTTACATTTGGTGTTACACGGTAAATAGGGTCGGGTATAAAGAAGCTCGTTACAGACGAACTCTCGCACTTAGTCACTTATTTTGATTTTGTTATTGTAAATCTAATATTTATCGATCGTTTGAGCACTCTTAAAACATCACTTGTATCACATCTAAAGAGCTTCAAATTGGTTTGAAATCTTCATACAAATCCACGTTTTCGGTCTACAATCAAAAAGGCGGCAAACACCTTGCCGATAAATTTTTGCCTTTCTGTATTCATGTAAGACTCGAAAATGGGATACTTTAAAATTTTTCAGCTATCCCCAGATATTTCTCACTATACTTCTCCTGAGTTAGGAGTCGTTGAATACAATATTTGGGGACGATGTTACACTTTCCCCGAGTTGGTGCGACGATGCGCTTGCGGATATAAACAAAAAAAAACCGGTGAAAAAGTGCAACCACGCAGTTTGTTGCTGTGTTTCCCGACTGCTCAGCAGGGGGGTGGGTTCCGATAACAGACGAACGATTGAGATAAATTCGCGATATGATAAGTATTAAGAGACTTATAATTATACGATTTTTGGTACGTAGTTTATGAGTAAAACAACAAAACTGTGGGAAGCTGGAAATAATGAAGTCCGAGAAAAGAGTAACAAAATTGGTTAGGGGTCGTTATAAAGGTTCAAAGAAGAACGAAAGCGATTAAATAGAAAGAGTTAAACTAAAAGAATTGGCCGATGAATTATAAGAGTTACTCGAACAGGTCGCTATATAAAGAAAAAAGCGAAACAGGCAAAGAAAAGAAATGGCCGAATTAAGACAAAGTAAAGAATGGTAAACAATTTTTTAAATATCGCCATACGAAGACATTGTCTCACTATATCAACACGTCCCGAATAAATAAAAAGGTTAAAACTCAAAGGGTCGCGCATCCTGCCTCTTCCCAGGGATTTTCCCGAAACGAAAGTCAACCAGTGAAATCTTTTTTCTTCCTCTTAAACAAAAACGCAATCATCCAACACTCTACTTATCTTTTCCTTTTTTTCTCCGTTCCGTTCCTTTTTCCTTTTACTTTCTATTACTCCTACTTAAGTCCTTTTTCCTGGATCTTTTTGCTTCCTTAGTATTTCCTCTGGATCTTTTTCCAATCTCAAAATCTTTTCCTTCCGCCAAACTCGCTAGGTAAACCAGAAGTGATTCAGGCAAGCTTGGCTTGGCTTTTTCACAAACAAACAATGACTCATTCACGCACACATTCATTCAATCCTCTCTCCTCCGGTGCAGTGGTTATCGGGCACTGCGTTTCAAGCCAGGCTGGGCATGCTTCCCGTTATTGAACCCCAGCTGCATTCCTGTCACACCAGAATTCGTACCAATTTGCCCGCTGCGAGTTCTCGGGTAGAATTCAACCGGTCTAAAAAGAGAGCATTCAGTGATCCATACCATTTAACCCTATTCTCAGAAGGAGAATAGTGTCTTACTACATTTTAATAAGGTGAACGAAGAAGGAACTACCTTACTCAACACGCGATATACTACATTACCCTAGTGGACTTTCGCGCAGATTTGGGGGAGAGGACTCTCCCTATAGTAAGCCATGACATCGTTATGATCTCTGTTAGGATGGGCCCTCAGCCATTGATGTTCTTCTTCGGTCAAGGTGAATGTATGACTTAGGTTAAGTGGTGAAGGAAGGCGAAAATGTAACATAGAGAAATAATGACGAGACCGAATTCTTAGTCGAATGAGCCATGTGCGTCCGTCCGTCCGTATGTCACCAATTTTTAGGCCTTACATTTTGAGCTAGGAAGCTGAAATTTTGTATGTAAGCTATCTGTCATCCGAAGCAATACAAAAGTTAACATTTTTCAAATCGGGCCACAGACACGCCCACAATCGGCCATCTGTCGGTCAAAAGACTGTAGGACGTCGTGAAAAGCTGAAATTTATTATTTAGCATCTTCTAATGATTACAAGTCATAAAAAATAAAAATAAAGTCCACAGACCACTTCTTGTGGGCGTGGCATAGATTGTAAGTAAGAATATTAAGTTCTACATTTGGTTCATTTAGTTAAAGTTTTGGGCCACACCCATATTTAGAGGTCCAATTCCATAAAAATCTATAAATTTCCAGAAAAACATGGATTTCGACTGCTTTTTAGCTTTACTAAGTATAGAATAAGAAATAAAATTTCCCACATAAAGCATAGCGGGTACTATTTCATACAAAGTTTTCGGACCTGCACCTGTAGAGGTCAATTTCGCAATATTATTGAATTTGAACCAAAAAATTACAGTTTTGCGTATATTTTAGCCGCAAACTTGGATATTTCTATGCTAATATTGATTTTCAGTTAAAGGGGTTGGACATGCTACGCCCCTTTAAAAAAAAAAGGGAAAAAACTAAAAAGGAAGGATTTTTTTTTTCTTTTTAAAATGATGCATAAATCGTAACGGGGCGGGATGGAAAACAAGAAAATAAACGAATGGAAAGCAGAATAGGAATGGAAGGGAGAAAAGGAATGAAAAGGAGAATAGGAATGAAAAGGAGAATAGGAATGAAAAAGAGAATAGGAATGAAAAGGAGAATAGGAATGAAAAGGAGAATAGGAATGAAAAGGAGAATAGGAATAAAAAGGAGAATAGGAATAGAAATAGGGTATACCGCGGTCCGTTACAGACGGACCAAAGCTATTATATACGCACTGTTGCACTTCCTCACTGGTTTCAAATAAATAGAGTCCATCATCTGGTTTTTGGTTGACTCGCACATTGGGAGCATCCTGATCGTCCGTCTTGCTCCAGGGAACCTGAATGAAAGAAAAGGGGGAATACAAGTGGGAAAGAAAGACGGGGAAGCCCAAAAGTGAAGTGGAAGGATGGAACCAAAACGACAGACAAAAGAGCTTCTTTGTTGCGCGATTTTTGACCGCAACAACGATTCTTTGATTATATTGTCTTAAGGAGCAATTGTCGACTTTTGCACTGCTACAACATGCGAGACAGCAGAACCCCTGTTTTGTTTTTTTCAGTTTTTTTATGATGTATTTTGTTTGCCCATTTTGACCCAATCTCTTTTAATCACAGTTAAATGTCAAATGTCTGACAAATTAATGTGATTTTTTTGTTCTCTTTGACCAAAGAGAAACAAAGCTAGTCTAAAAATTATCCTTTGTGCAATTACCGCGTTGCCATCTACTACGAAATTCACTGACTTATCAAACAGCTCTCGCCCCCTAGTTTGACTGGACTTAAAGCTATCAAGGCAGAAACTAATTATTTTTTGGGCTGTTGTCTAAAGCAGAAAATACACGATACAGCTGTCGTATTGACATGTGTTGTACCGATATCGGTACAACGGTTGTAACGGGTGATTTTTTAAGAGGTTGAGAACTTTAAAAAAAAAAAACACAAAAAATTCGAAAAAATTAATGAAATATTTATTTGAATCAATAGTTTGAACCTTGCAATTTAATGTTTAAAGATAATTTCATGCAAATGTTTACCGCGGCTGCTACTCAGGTAGCCCATCCGCTGAGTCCAATTTTGGCATACTCTTTCACGAATATTGGCCGGTATCTCACGAATGAATGCATGGATGTTGGCTTTTAGTGCGTCAATCGGGCTTAGACATTAGCCTTGACATATTCCCATAAAAAATAATCTAATGGTGTCAAATCGCACGATCTAGGCGGCCAATTGACCGGCCCGAAACGTGAAATTAACTGTTCACCAAACTCGCCGACCATTAAATGGAACCAGCGCGCGATGAACATTTCGAACCGAGCACGAATTTTGATAGTAAAATTCAATAGTTTGCAAGCGTTGTTCATTTGTAAGACGATCCATGGTTAAATTGCAAACCAAACGAAGCTGTTTGACAGTGACACAAGGTACTAAACACACCAGTGTTGCCAAAACCAAACCAGCTAAAAAACCAGCCTTTACATGCGCAAACACACGGTACGATTTCCATGGTCAAGCTGTCATGCCGATGGCGACGGCCGTTTTCCATCGACAGCGTTCGACCATGCTATTCAGGTACAACCGTCGATTCGGAGCACACACACCATACAACCATCGCATTCGATCGCGTGTTAGTACAACGCTCGGTACAATGGTTGTATCGTGTATTTCGTGCTTAAGGACTTATCATTAAATTAGATAAGTAATGAAATGCGAAACAGTTGCATGATTTTAAATGATTGAAGCAAATCAAAAAAGTCTTAAAAGATTCGACTTTACTTCGATGCTTGAGGCATGTTGTCTGTTCGCCCCTGATTGGCTTCAGAGTCGGGCCGACTAATAATAGTCATGCAGTTTCCAAAGGAATTTAATAAAAGTCATTAGTCCTTCACGAAACGAGGACGGCAGGTCTTTCAGATGTCTCTTCCCATGCAGTCGCTCCGTAAAAAGTACGTAACAAAGTCCTGCATACGCAAGAATGGTCGACATTCTTACCATTTATCTAAGCTTTAAGATACCATTTTATGTCTACTGCGTTACTTTAAATCATACAAATTTCATCGTTATAAATATATTTTAATGTGCTGGAACTATATAACACCATCTTTTACACCATTGTCCTTGTAAATTGCATGAGGATATGAATTTTCTGCATTGGCACGTCCGACGTATTTCAAACATTGATTGGACGTGCAACTTGGTGAATGAAACTACTCCAGGAATTGAGTGCAGCTATTGCGAAAGGTACACGTATTGTAACATTATGAAAGGTGCACAAAGCTGGATAAGCATCAAGAACTTTAGAAGCTAGCGCCTTAATATTAAGTAATTGCTTTAATTTAAAATATTTTAGTCTTCTCAAAGTACTTAACACTCTTTATTCAAAATGGTCCACCCTAAGTGCTGTCTAAACTCAGTTACGAAATTTCCATATGTACCCAGGTTCAAAGCCATAACAGAGATTCTACTTAGCTCACTGTCTCTCATAATCCCCCGAAATCTTTCTCGTCCTTAAAAATAGTTGGTATACGAAAACAATGTTTGCCCATTTTCCTTGTTCAAACTCCTGAATTCCCTTGACGAGCCATTGTAGGATTTCATAAATTAATTAGTGAAATTACACTATGTCCGACCAACGAACAATTTTAGTGTATATCTGACTAAACCTACCTACTCACAAGTCTTGGGAATAAATGTTATGGCTATAAGGAAATTCTAGGATAGATTTTGCATGTAGGCGGTGTGATCTCCTTGGAATGACCCGACATGTCCCTGACATGTTGATGGCTCCCCAGATTGCATGAACGTTAGATTAGCACAATTGCTTCTGATTTCGTTTTATGGACTTGGGTAAGTCTTTTCGAGCTTAATTTTTATGTTATGTGGATGCGGAGTAAACATTGAGTTCTATTCTATTGAACCCATGGATGTGTTGTGCATATAGCTGTATAGGTTGTGCGACTTTGAAAAGTTCTTTGAAAACTTCTCGGCCACTTTGGGTGTGAATTCTTCGGAAAACGCATGTTTCCTTCGAACTTGTGTAATGAAATTTTCAACAAAAATGTGTAGCAAAGTTGCTTCTGTATGGTTTGAGATTTAGATATAAAGTTTTATTACTAGATTTGGGGGTCAATCAAGCGATTGTTTGCTTTGCATGTAACTGTAGCTGGAAGGGTATGATGTATTGAACCATAACACTTACGTATTTCCTTGAAAGTTTATTTAAACTTCTGAAAAACATCCTGCGGCGCTTCAACTTTGGAATACTTAACATGAAATAAAAATCAATATTTGCAAAGTGAAGATGCAAGGCAAAGAATATTTATATCTCATTTTGCTGCATGTTTCCAAAAACATATTTCCATCTTTCTCGATCCTCTGTTATCGACCCTAGCATTAAGTCATGTCACCCTGTTAAAATTATTTAGCTTTTTCACCACATCACAAACAGCATGTATCATCATTTCTCCACGTCAGGATTTACTCAGGGGCAAACATTATATGAGCTGACATAAAAGTTATTTTAATTTGCCACCGCATCACATTGTCCCCCTCTTGGTTCAATTTATCCAAAAGAACATATCACCATATCGCTTCCATGGTAACGTTGCACATGATTCGCATGGATAACTTTAAGTTTTGTTTTTGGTCCTCAATGGATTCAAAAATCCATATCATTAATGCGCACAACAACTTGTAAGGAACCTTTCTAGTCTTCGGAGTTATTCCTTTTCTAAAATGTAGGTTTTAATACCGATAAAGTTACTCTCTCTCATATCTAGTCTTGCTGTGGTCTCTGTCCATTTTGATATTGCTTCTGGTCAACATTGTTATATTTTCTTTGACATTCACCACGTAATCCTCTTTGCATTTTGGGTAGTTCTCTTTCTCTTCTCGATAGGGCCTTAACATGAATTTTACCTCACTTCGAAGCCTGGAAATGTTTCTCAAAAGGACGATATATAAAGGATGCTGTAAATGAAGCAGGCATATACTTTGTCCCCAGGGTAAAAGCAAGAATTTCCTGACTGGCTATACTGAAAATTCTTTGTTACCGCTTTCCCTCCAAGTGAGGGAACATATACAAAATTAAACACCTTCTAATACGTTCGATACTTCCCCTTTGGTAATTTTTCATTGGTACTCTTCCGCTGAATTCCAAGGAGGGGAAATCGAAATTCGCACTTCGAATATGACAGTTGCTGTCGGATGACTGGAATGACAGTTGGGTATGTCCGTTTAGTGAATCGAGCGGGTGCGTTCGTAGAGTGAATCGATGGGTGCATTCAGCGACTCCTGCGTGTTGTTTTATTTCTTGTCGCCACATAACAGTATGTTACAATAGGATAAGCAAACCGGCCCGCTTTAAAGAAGTTTACTGACTGACCCAAGTAACATTTCTGTTGCGGTAAGGTTATATACAAGCTATTTCCCCCCCCCCCCCCCCCCCCCCGCAAAATAGTTTGTATAAGGCCTTAGAGAAGCCAATTTGGCGCACTTACAGAAATTGTTAAAGCCCTAACAGCCGTGTTAAAAGTTTCCTGTTAGGCTTTACAGAAACCGGTGTTTGTATAAAGTTCCTGTTAGGTCTTATAGAGGCTGTTACTTGCATTAAGGTTTTCTGTTGCAAGCTTTACCGAGGCTGTTACTTGTTAAAAATTTTTTTGCAGGCTTGTATAAGTTTCCTGTTAGGCTTTACCGAAACTGTTACTTGTATAAGGCTTCCTGTTGCAGGCTTTATAGAGGCTATTACTTGTATAAGACTTCCTCTTGCAGGTCTTATAGAGGCTGTTACTTGTATAAGGCTTCCCTTTGCAGGCCTCATAGAGGCTATTACTTGTATAAGGTTTCCTGTTGCAGGCCTTATAGAGGCTTTTACTTGTATAAGGCTTCCTTTTGCAGGTCTTATAGAGGCCGTTACTTGTATAAGGCTTCCTGTTGCAGGCCTTATAGAGGCTATTACTTGTATAAGGCTTCCTCTTGCAGGCCTTATAGAGGCGTTTACTTGTATAAGGCTTCCTTCTGCAGGCCTTATAGAGGCTATTACTTGTATAAGGCCTCCTGTTGCCTGTTGCAAGTTTCGGTAGGGCTTGCAATGGAAAACTTTATACAAGCAACAGTTTCGGTTAAGCTCTGCAGAAAGAAACCTTATAGAAGTACCTGCTTCGGTTAAGCTTGTAACATAATGCCTGCTATACCTGTAGCAGGTATATCGCACTCTATATATATATATATAGCACTCTGTTAATCTCCTCTGTTACTTTGTAAGAAGTAGTAGACTTCTTACAAAGTAACAGAGGAGATTAACAGAATCTTATCCCTCTGTAAGACCTCGTTGTAGCTTCTTTAAGGTCTTATACAAATTGTGTCAGAAATTTCTGGCTTGGAAATAATCGGTAAGTGTTACAGAGGCCTTATAGAAACAATAACTTCCCAAAATCGAAAATTTAAGCCTTACAGAAGTAAAATTGTTACTTGGGGAGTCATTCCGTAAAAGAATGCAATCATTATGGAATGCATTCCTTAAAGTCACACTTAGAATTCAAGTCGATCTATTTCAATGACTAATTCAATGACTAAAAATAACTTTAGCTTAGAAAATATCAACCAACATTCAGTCATGATTAAAGCAATCATCTTCAGCAATCAAAGAGTTGAAGTCAAATGATTTAAATCTTTTCGGCTGCTCTGCTTTCAGTTAAGACACCTCAAAGTCACTAGCGTTCATGAATATATTCAATCTATTGAAGTCTTTCGAAGTTACTGAATTGAATGCATTCAATTGTTGAATTCACTTGATGCCTTTGAAAGTCTTTGAGCTCACTGACTGAAACCAACATGACTGAAGCAATCATTTTCAGCAATCAAAGAGTTGAAGCCAATAGCAGTCATGAATGTATTCAGTCTATTGAAGTCTTTCGAAGTTACTGAATTCAATGCATTCAATTGTTGAAGTCACTTGATGCCTTTGAAAGTCTTTGAGCTCACTGACTGAAACCGAAATTCAGTCCTGATTGAAGCAATCATTTTCAAGTCGCTTAAACTTAAACTTAAAGTCGCACTTAGAACTCAAGTCGATCTATTTCAATGACTAAATTCAATGACTAATTCAATGACTAAAAATAACTTTAGCTTAGAAAATATCAACCAACATTCAGTCATGTTTGAAGCAATCATCTTCAGCAATCAAAGAGTTGAAGTCAAATGATTTAAATCTCTTCGACTGCTCTGCTTTCAGTTAAGGCACCTCAAAGTCACTAGCGTTCATGAATATATTAAATCTATTGAAGTCATTCGAAGTAACTGAATTGAATGCATTCATTTTTTGAAGTCACTTGACGTCTTTTTAAGTCTTTGAAGTCACTGACTGAAACCAACATGACTGAAGCAATCATTTTCAGCAATCAAAGAGTTGAAGCCAATAGCAGTCATGAATGTATTCAGTCTATTGAAGTCTTTCGAAGTTACTGAATTCAATGCATTCAATTGTTGAAGTCACTTGATGCCTTTGAAAGTCTTTGAGCTCACTGACTGAAACCGAAATTCAGTCCTGATTGAAGCAATCATTTTCAGCATTCAAAGAGTTGAAGTCAATAGCATTCATGATTGTATTCAACCTATTGAAGTCTTTCGAAGTTACTGAATTGAATGCTTTCAATTGTTGAAGTCACTTGATGCCTTTGAAAGTCTTTGAGCTCACTGACTAAAACCGAAATTCAGTCATGATTGAAGCAATCATTTTCAGCATTCAAAGAGTTGAAGTCAATAGCATTCATGAATGTATTCAACCTATTGAAGTCTTTCGAAGTCACTGAAGTAAATGCATTCAATTGTTTAAGTCACTTAAAGTCTTTTAAAGTCTTTGAAGCAATTAAAAATAAATAAATAATAAATAAATAGAGTGGCGCAACAGCTCGAGGTGAACCAGGGCCAACTTCTCAACAATGTATGCTGGTGTGTTAATTTCTTTACATACAAGGGGACCTACAATTTTTTGCCGAATCCGAACGGCACATTGAGAAGTTTTTCAAGACAATTAATACTCTCGGAGGGTTTGTCAAACCCTCGCGGAGGTGGGGACCGTGAAAAGAACAAGTCTTTTTTTTCAGGTGACGATGGCAGGATTCGAACCCAGACCTCCGGCGTAGTAAGCACACACACTACAATTGACTGCAGTAAATTTTTTGAAGTCGTTAGAAGACCTTTAAAATTTTTGAAGTTTTTTGAATTTTTTGAAATAAGTGAAAGCATTCAATTTTTTAAAGTCACTTGAAGTCTTTGAATATTTTTAAAGTCTTTACTTCGAAAAATGGAATGTAGCACTTAGTGACTTCAAATGATTGCATACAATGATCGTGCATGCATTGATTCAATGGATTCAATGCTTGCACGAGTGCTATAGCGATTTCAAGGTGACATCACTGTGGATAAAACTATTTGTAATTTTTTTCTAGAAAGCTTTAAAAAGTCATAATTTTTACTCCCTCTTACTTTCTGGAGGCTTGCCAATTTCTTTTTACACCCGACCCAGGGTATATTTATCTTAATGCATAGTTTGAAACACAGTGAAATAATCACCGTAGACCCCTAAGACCTTTTAGAAATATCATCGGGACCGACATGTGAATCGATTAAGCTCTGTCAGTCCGTCCGTCCGCCCGTCCGTATGTGTGAAGTTTTTAGGTCTTTAAAGTGTATTTTTGTTCCTATATTGTTCAGACAGAGAGTGAAAATTTGTTAAATCCGTCAACGGCCACGCCCACTACTAGCTTCAATGTAAGGCAACCGCTATTTCAAATTTTCTTTCAAAATGTCTTTTGGTCAAGTTAGACAAGGCGTAGGAACTTAAATTTTGGTACAAAGGAATTTTGGCCCAAAACCTCTAACAAGGCAAAAATCGGACAGCCCACAATATCGACCACGCCCACTTGTAACATGTTAGATCTTTAAAAACCCGGCTTTTCGGAAAGTTAACTCCAAATCGAAAAAAAATTATGCTACAAATAATAATGATATTACTATTTGCTAAGTTTGGTGCATAGAAAATTTTGAGCTCTGCCCATTTTTACTGGCGTTTTTAGGACAAAAAAACTGCAATAAGCTCTTGCATAAAAGTCCAATCGATACTCTTTCCCGCTTTATTCATTTTCTGTAAAATCAAATGTACAAATTTTTTTCATTCCTTAAAAAAGTTGGTAACCTTAAATGTTCATGTTGACGTTGGCGATAATTGCCAACACCCGGTTCCAGCACTGTTCATACTTTCCATGGAAGGAAACTTAACTATCGTCAATGGTGTCCTCACAATGCGAGGCATTTGCCTTCCTCTGGGAATTGCTTTGCTCTTATCACTTGTATACTTTGTTGAGTGCAGGATGTTGTTTTTTTTTTTTTGTTGTACAAAAACTTTTACTATGTAAGAGTTTGCTAGTGTCGTCTCTTCAAAAGCTATTTTGGTTCACGTTGAAAGTGCATAACGTCGTTGGTAGTCACTCTCCTGTTTTTCAGTTTCTACAAAACACATTTCTGAGAAGCCATCGGATGCAACTGACACAGTGACACATCGCACATCCTCATTTGCCTTACTTAACTTTTATTACCATAAAACTTCAAAGTAAATATAAAAGCTAGTTTGCACTATCTACAAACGCCGTTTCTCCATCCAATGGCAATGGTGACGTTTTCTGCGAAAACCGGGAGGTAACGAAAGTCATTGCTTTTGCTCCTTTCTACATTCCCTGTCCGAGGATTTGAGCCATGGTATGGTGTAAGGCAACAACTTAAGTGTTTTATTGCAGTTTCAGCTGTTCAGGCTGCTGTGTTTTCCACAGCTGGTAACATGTTGTAGGAGATTCTGCTTGATCTGCACCTTAACTTAATGGTGTATGCTGCATGTTGCTAAGGTTTATTCTTACAATCTCGTTTTCGTTTAACACTTCTTTCAAACGACATTGCTTTAACTATTTTTCAGAATCCAACTCTAACACAGCGGAAAATGGAAATGCACTGCAGGGAATCCAAACACGTCACAACAAAGTGGGAATCCTTTTTCATTTGAAAAAGAAAGAAGGTGGCGTTTAAACTTGGATTCAGGATTCTCACATAAGCAGAATCGCATCCGATTCGGGCAGGCATTGTGTTTTTTTGTCGTGTTACACACGATGTGTCCCAAAGCAAAAAATCAAATCAAAATCGCAACGCGCAACACCTCGATATTGGATCCAGGGCCAACTGACAAAGGAGCAAGTAGTCAAAACATTAATTTCTGAATAACACAAAGGATCCTTTTTTGGGTATCAGCTCCACGGCATACGTAGATGACGTTGTGGTAATGATGCATGGAAAGTACCTTAACATCAGCATCTGGACCAAAAGCTGTGGTCTCAACGTCAATCCTCAAAAAACGAAATTTGTTTTCTTACCAGGAAGTGCAAGATACCGCGATTCAAACTCCCCAAGTTAAATGGAGTGGAATTATTCCTGTCGGATAGTGTGTAATCCTGGGCAAAAAACTGAATTGGAATCTCAATGTAGGGGAAAGAATCAAGATTGCAGATAATGCGCTTGGGGCTTAAAACTTGCCATGATCCACTGATTGTATAATGTGGTGGTACGACCGACTCTTACTTACGGTTCCTTGGTTTGGTGGAAAGCAACAAACAGAAAAACAGTGTATGGAAAATTATCAGCGGTTCAAAGGACGCTTGTATAGTCATAACAGGTGCGCTCCGTGCACTACACCTACGGAAGCTCTGAACACTCTGAACACCCTGCTCCAGCTAGTAAGGCTCGATCTACAGATAAAAAAACTTGCTGGCAATAGTGCGCTAAGCGCTCACTCGCTCAAGCTATTTCAAGAGCAGTAGCTACGGACACGGCTCGATCCTGTCGGAGCTACTGCCAGGCAATCCAACTCTAACAGATGAAATGTCCTCCCTGGTCGACTTCGACACACCGTATGAAGTCATTTATCCAGTGAGGGAGGCCAGGAAATATAATGCAATTGTCAGACCTAATGAAGGAACAGGTTCCGGTATCTTCTCAAAATTTCCGGAACTAAAAGTATTCTTAAAACTGCCGGATACATGCAGTATCTTCCAATCGGAGGTTCTGGCTGTGCTTAGGGCAACCGAGCTTATGCAGATGAGATCGATATCCGGCAAAGATATCACCATTTACATCGACAGCCAGGCAACGCTTAAGGAAATGAAATCGATCAACATGAAATCTGATATAGTCAGGGGCTGTCGCCTAATGCTTAACACATTGTGCAGTCAGAACCGGTGAGACTGTGCTGGGTGCTTGCTGTTTCACGAGGGAGAATGCTTAGGTTGTTTTTGCCTTTTGAATGTTAAGTTCAACTGGCCCCCAGGGATCGCGATGGGCTTGTTTCAGTCCCTAGTGTCTGTGTGGTCCTTTTCACACTCCTCTTTAACCTTACCTTAGCTAAAATACATTTACATCCTTTGTGTGGCTTGGGTATTGTTAAATTGCAGCAGCATTTTTAAGGCGAATATTTTAAAGGCAATATTCTCTCCCCAATATTCACATTTGAGGGAGCAGGTCATAATTTTGCTTTCAAAATTCTGCTTTTGGAAGAAAAAAATTCTGCTTTTTCAGAATTCTGCTTTTGAAATGTTTCTTTTTAAAATTCTTCTTTTCAAAGCAAACTTTGGGTGCAACAGAACTTTGAAAGCAGAGTTTTGAAAAGCATGATTTTTAAAGACATGATTTCGAAAAAAGAATTTTGACCCCGGAAGCGGAATTTCGACCCCAACACCATTTTTAAACCATAAAAAGACTCATGCGCTCTATATCTGACTCAGTCGGTGAATACACCATGGGTTACGCCCCTAGATTATATTAGCGGCAAACGCTGCCTGCCTTGAGCTTTGGCACTGCGATCTCTTTAAAAGTAGCTTATTTTGCCTTCCTGGATGACATCCTAGAGAGGGCCACACTCTAAATCCGAAGTAGCGTGGAAGATTTAGGTCTTTTCTGGAGGCACTTCGGCTAGGTGTGTTGATTAGATGAATGTTTGTGAAGAGCGGATTCATCACTCTCCAGACAAACTCTGCATGTACGGTCCGGTGAGAGGCCGAAAGCTGCTAAGAATTCGTTTTTAGATTCTTAAACAAGCTTTTCCGAGGATATAATGAGGGTATTAGACGTCCCAGGTGAAATAAGAGGCGAATTTGTTGGAGCTGATCTGTCCAGATGATTCGATTCAAGCCAGAATTTTAACGAAGTTCGCAGGAATCAGTTCGTAGATTGCCTCTAAGTGTGAAGTCAGTGCTGCTCCTATTGAGAGAAGCAGAGACTGCCAGGTTGGTGTCAAAATTGAGTTTAGGTCTACTGGTGTCAAAATTCTTTTACACAATTCTGCTTTCAAAATTCTGAAAACCGACCTTTTACAAAGCGACATAGAGAAATATTTATTGTGGCCGGCACGCAATCCCCCTGCCGGTTTTTCACTTCAAAAAAGTGAAAAGTTTGAAAATTTTTAAGAAGTAGAATAAGCAAAATTTTAGTGCTGAAGCCAGGAATTCGATTGGTGGCTTTCAGCTTTTTCAAAATTCTGCTTCTTTGAAACTCTGCCTTAAGAAATTAAATTTTACTTGTTCATGCCTTATTAGACAAACTTTTGACTTTGTTAAGAAAGGCGAAGGTAAAAAAAGGAACAGACAGGTGGTCGCTGGGGGCGGCGCGCCCCCCTCTCCCCCCACAACTTATTTCTCTGTGTCTCTTTGCAACTTTGAAAGCTGAATTATAAGGCAGCACGGCTTAATGCCGTTGAAATTTTATGTGCCAGTGCGACCGCTACATGCTTCATAAGTGGCAGCTGTGCTTGTTTAGGGAAGAACCAGATTGAAGAAACTATTTTTCTAACTATCTTGCTTTTATGACATGTCTCCACCGGACACTAATCCACGATTTAGATGAATCTTCAACTAATCTAAAACAAATCTAAATTGCACTATTTACCACAAACATTTAAATCCTATCTTCGAGTAATGAAACAAACTCCTTGGAAATCTCATGCAAAACTATTTCCGAAACCATTTTTATGCCACTTTTTCGCTTGTTCACTTTTAGAACAGATTGACGCTTAAAAAAACTGAACTAAAACTGTTAACGCATTACACATCTTTCACAAATACGTTTTCTATTGGGATCTTTCGATGGAACCTATTTTTCGCTCATAGGGAATACCATCGTCATTTTTTTTAGAGCCCGATTGACCGCATAAAATGCTCGTGTAAAATTTATCTTATTGTCCGGTGGAGCCACTTCGGGGATCACTTTTAATGATCTCTTGCTAATTGCAGTTTTATGGCTGGCGGCTACATAAAATAAATCTCATTTATATTTTCACAAACCTCTTTTATGCCACTTTTAACCCTTTTGGCACACATTTATAACAGTTTGAGTCTCGAAAACGACGAATATGACAGATCTGCTTCAAAAACATTTTACGATGGGATTCTAACAACGAAATTGTTTTTCCGTTCCTGCGAAATGTTGCCTCTACTCTCTTTAGAGAGCCCATATAATATGACATGTAAATTTCAAACCCCTTTTGCACGCCTTTATAGGAGTTTGAGGTTTGAGACTCGAAAAAAGAAACTGAAACTGGCAGCGCATAACAGATCTGTCAAACGTTTTCTATTGGAATTCTTACAGAGAAATAGTTTTCTTGCTCCTAGGAAAAGTCATCGCCACTCTCTTTTTAGATCCAAAATGGTAAAAAAAAATGAGCGCTGGTGTCAAATTAATGGAGACATTTTGGGTGGAGACATTTTGGGATAAACTTTTAATCCCTTATCTCGGTAACGCAGTTTTATGGTCGTTAGAGGCATAGTATAAATCTTAATTTTCTTGTAAATCTCATTCTCTGTTTTCAAACACTTCTTTTATGCCACTTTTAACCCTTTTCGCAAGCCTTTACTGAATTTCTCAACAATAATTTCTGAGTTTATAAAAACTGAAACTACCCACGTGTGACACAGCTTTTAGGAATGTGTATTCTATTGGGACTCTTACAACGAAATTCTTTTCTCGCTTCTGTGAAATGCAACAAATGAGTGCTCGTTTCAAGTTAATCCTAATGTTTGTCCGGTGGAGACACTTCAAGATATTATGTTTATTGCTTGTACAATAATCGCAGCTTTATGGGGCCATTGGAGGCCATATAAACAGCTCTGAATTCAGCTGTTTTCGTTTTTTGTGGTGCGAATTCCACAGCCTGAGAAATGCAGTTTTTATTGGCATCGATATATCGAAGATCGAACTGAAGAAAATTACGATTTGCTTCTGTTTGCAACAATTGATTATAGCGGGCAAACGTCAATGGCTTGTGTTCTGTGTAAAAGCGGTGGAAATGTTTAATTACCGACCTTAAAGCCAATCCTATCTCTGTTATATTTTCTGCAATATTGCTGCCCAAAAAAAATTTTACACATGGTTTTTTACTGCAGTACTTCACTTATTGCGCGTGCTAAACCGCATGTACGGCAAGGTTCTGGTGTGAACAGAGGGTGGTGGATGCAATCCACTGACACCACCTCCGTCAGTATATTGCTGGAAGGTGGCTCGTGGCTTGTGTGTGCTGTCCTTTTATGTGGTCCCTTTTACGTTTTACCCTAGAGCGTCAGCGTAGATGAAGCTGGTTTGGCAGCTGACTGTGGAAAGAACGGGCGAATAAAATGGAGTACTCCCAGTAAGCATCAAAGCTCACAGTTGGTCCTTGGTTGCCATGAAAATATCATCTAATTACGAATCAAAAGCTATGAACCTGCGAGTGAATTATTTCGTCCTTCTATCAGAGCACAGTCTTTGTAGTGTCCAATCAGTAACATATTTCCTTTTTCATTATGGAAACTCTCATTATCAGGCGAAAACTGGACTCTTAATGTGACGACCGAGATACTTCGAACAGTATCTCTCGTTTCTTGCCTTAAAATTAAGTACACACTTAAAGGTGAGGAGTAATCCTTTAATCCGAAAATACTAATCTCTAAGGTATAGGTACCGTGGCACACACAATTACTCGAAACTCAACATGTAGTTTAATGACGTACCCACCTAACATGCAATGAGCACATACCACATTGCTTTCAGTTCACAGACGTCATGAATATCTAAAACCTCTTAACAGGACTCTCCCATGCTCCATCCACACGTATTTCTATGTGGTCGACTAATCTTTTAGAGCTTCGTACAAGCAAATGTAGATACATATGTATGGACAATGGTTACATGGGTTAACTGACATTATACATTAGTAGTCCTGGTACCCTAACACATAAAATAGACGGCAAACTTCCTTAATTGGGGTTTGTAGCACTCAGGTGAGATCGGGGCAAATCGAAAATACAACTAACCGATTTCAACCACCCAAACGAATGTCCTCCCGTCCATGAATAACAAAGTTAACTGAAAGGATATGGGGGATATGTTTTCGATTTTAGTGTCCATGAGCACACAAAACCCACACGACAAGGTTTGAAAAATATAGCACTCGATAATTTATTGATGGTGACAGGTTTTTGATTTTCTGTCGCAAATAAAATGCACCCCAAAAAGCTTTGTGTGGTCGAACAGCCTCAAAATAATTGATGACATCTCATCATTATGCCCCAATTTCAGTAAGTGTCATATAGTTTGAGGTTTCGTCTACTTAGGCCACTTTAATGCGTTGGACTACTACCCTTACTCGTGTGTAGCTACGCTTGAGTTGTAAAAGCCTCATCATCAAATTGTATTCGTTACACTTGAAAGTAAGACATTACCTGTAAATAACGCGTCCGTTGATCATATAAATAAATTGCAAGTCATAAAACCCTCTACTTAGAGAAGAAACTCTGATATCTTTCCCAAATCCACTTTTATGATGGGCTTCTATCTTGCCGGCCATAACCAAGAGCCTGCAAAGAAAAAGTTGCAACTGTTTACGTAGGTTATATCCAATTTTCTGTATATTTATCATCACAAGGGTCATCAATTTTGAGAGCTTCTTTCAGGCTGTTTCTCCCTGTTTGCAGGCGCGCAGTGCCTCAAAACAATTTCAACATTTCAGCCGGCTTAAAACTGGCTAGTTGAAACTTTTTAAGACGCAAAGTGTCAAAAAGTTTCTGCAATAAATACAAACAAACGACATTAACTCGAAGTGGCACGAATGAAAACTTTTCGGGCGTAAAAAATAAAAGTTTAATCCGACTGAATGTCTTGGCACTGGTTAATTGGCCCCACTTTAATGAGTGTCTCCTTGGCACTCGTCCCTCTAAGCCATCACGTAGAGTAAATATAATTTACGTGACATCCTTGGTAAACACTTACTCTGTCCCGAGCTGCTTGTCAACCATTTGAGCAATCAAATTCCGGAAATAAACACATTGTAGATGTTTTCTTCCTTTTTGACCCGGTTTAAGCAAGTCATCTGTTTATTATATGTACGTGCGTGAAGGATTACAGCCCGTCGATGGAGCACCAAGCACACAAACAATCGCATTGCATTGTAGGCTTCAGGCGAATAGCAGCCCGCATGCAGGGCTTGGGTATATCCTTTGAAGTATGGAAGGTACGATTGCGCGCCCTCTCAAGAAAAATGATGCCGGAAGACGTCTTGTTTTTATCTTTGACACGTGCGTCTTTAATTAAATTCGGTAAATTGTTGGGAAAGAGTTAAGGGTAATTGGAAAATAAAGGTGCGATAAATGATAGCTTTGCGTTGAGGGCGCATCACTGAGTAATTCTCGAAAATATGCTTCGACAAGAGTTTTATGTGCGGAAACGGGCGAATAAGGATGGTAGGCCAAGAGGCTTTCCCAACAAAAGATGGAGAAGACTTACTTTTTATCGGAAAATACGGCAACCATAAATAAATTTTAAAATAATCTCAAAATTTTTCCTTAGTAATAGAGATTAATCATTGTGAGTGGCTCCTGTGCATTGCAATCCTTACAAGCAAAACTGTAGATTTTCCAGAGGGACGTCTACAGGCAGAGACGATCGAATAAGGGCTATTCGATGCTACGGAAAAGTAAAATAGAGCAAAAAGGGAGAATCTAAAGATAAAAATAAGGAATCATGAGGAAGTTTTGTATTTGAGGGGAAATGGAAGGGCAAAGCCTTCTCGGAATCATCAAGACTAGTGGGAATCAAACTAAATCAAATACCAACTTTATCAGCTTGTGAGGTCACAAAGTGCGGAGGTTTGATCGTTGATGTGTCAGCTTTGCTATTATCTCGGAACCTGGTAAAGTTCTTACATTCCTCTGTAAGCCAAGAACCCGTAGCTCTTTGCTTGCCGCAACACTTAACGAACTTAGATTAAAATTTCGATGGTAGATATTGTTCTTCGGTAATAACCATTGTTATTACTGGTAAGGGCCTTTGATTTCAGGCTGATTTACATGCAATAGAACTTTTCATTCGAGAAAATCACGGTAGAGCTATAACAAATAGGTTATAGGTAAGGTTTGGTTGGGTGACTGCCCCCGCTAGGCAGGAGCACACTTCGATCAAAGGAGGTCCATTGTGATACTGCTTGTGGGACCGGAGTAACCAGTTCGAGGACCTAAATGATCACCATTTGTTTGGGTGGGAGAGCATTTTCTAGGCAACCAGTGACGGTGTTAACCTGAACCGATGGTCACTAATCAGTGTTGAATGGTTGAAAACCTACCCGAGGGTAATAGAGGCGGGGGGTATATAACAAATAAGATCATCTACATTCTCTCTAACAGCAGGGTAGCTCTACTCGTAATTAACGTCTTTGAGGTAACATTAAAACTGGTCCTTCAAATCCTACAAATACTGGCCACCATCACGAGTAAGGTTCACCTGATCTGGGTGCCAGGACACGGGATTTGAAGGCAACGAAAAAACAGATGAATTAGCAAGAAGAGGATCCGCATCCCTATTCATGATGCCGAACACCATAAAAAGTTGTGTGAAAACCTGGCTAAACGAAAAGAAGCTCCATATCTAGAGAGTAACCGAAGGAAACAGGCAAGCCAAAGCTTTCATGCCAAACACCTTCTACCAAAAAACAACACAGCTACTACAATTAAATAGAAGTCAGATTCGATTGGTCACAGAGGCTTGCTCACGGGGCAGTGTTGATTTCTTTTTTTTTTATAGTTCACTCGCGAATTAAGGGATTGGCTAACCTTTTAATGTTGCTTCACATCTCACGAGCGGAAAGGATTAGAAGAGGAATGAAAGGATGAGAGGTACCGCTGCACTCTTGTTTTAAACAGCTGCAGATTGAAGTGTGTAGGAAAGACTGATCGTGGGAGGACATATTCCACATTCGCGTTGTACGGCTTATGAAAGAACCTCTGAACTTAACTGTGCGTCCGAAAGTGGGCTCAAGGGTAAACTGATGTGCATTCGATCTATAACGAGTATTACGGTTGAACGTCTTAAAAGGTGGAATGCAATTGGCTATTTCGATGGAACATTGTTTGTAGAAAAAGCGATAGAACAGTGATAGGCAAGAGATATTGCGTCGATGTTCCAAAGAGTCAATTGACTTCGCAATATTTCTGTCTCGAATGAGTTTTATCGCGCGTGGTGGACATGCAGCGATAAGACACACAGGATACAAAACTGTCTAGCAAGTGCAATGCTGTCTTTGGAGCACCAGCCCAGACATGGGAATTGTATTCAAACTTAGGGCGAATATATGCCTTATATAAAATAGCCAAATCAGAGGGGGTGAAATATTTCCTGCATCTTTTAAGGAAACCTAGGCATTTCGCAGAGTTCTTGGCGACTTCGAACATGTGGTCATTCCAACTAAGGTTGTTATTGACACACATACCGAGAATGGAAAGCGTTTCGGTTTCATTAATGCTTCATTGATGATTAAGAAAACACCTGATGATTATGGGTGTGGGGTGCCGTGGCGTAGTGTTTAGTGTGTGTGCTTACTACGCCGGAGGTCTGGGTTCGAATCCTGCCATCGTTACCTGAAAAAAAAGACTTGCTCTTTTTCACGGCCCCCACCTCCGCGAGGGTCTGACAAGCCCTCCGAGAGTATCATTTGTCTTGAAAAACTTCTCAAAGTGCCGTTCGGACTCGGCGAAGAATTGTTGATCCACTTGTATGTGAAGAAATTAACAGACACAGCATAGCGTTGAGAAGTTGGCCCTGGTTCACCTCGAGCTGTTGCACAACTCCATTTATATTTTTTGATGACCATGGGTATAGGGCAAAATAACACATGCAGACCATGCAACGAAGATGCAGAAATAGCAGAATACATATTGTGGCTGTAACTGTTTAAAACACGTCAACGTTTTCTAGGTAAGTTCTACCTCAAAGCAATGGATATACAGCTGTTCATTAGATTAGACGCAGTCGTTTTTGAAAAGTAAGCTCTATATTTCTCCCATTACATGAAGGATTAGAAAAAACTGACCATGGTAAATGATAGACTACTTTGTTGACAACAAAATATAAAATGCGCGTATACGACAGATTTAGCTAACGATACTTTGAAGACAAATTGAGTAAAGAGTATGCGGAAAAAAAACGCGTCATTAGATTAGACGCAGTGATCAATCAACGTTGTTTGTGTAGTGAATACGTTTAATTTTTTTTAAACAAAAAATGTTTGGCGGAAGTTTATTTTTTCCGACGAAAAAAAAAGTTTAACCTAGATGGGCCGGATGCTTATAATTATGTTTTACTTCCATGACCTGAGAAAAGAGGAGCGGTTTCTAGCCTGTCACCATAGCAGAGAAGGAGGCGTTATGATGTGGAGTTCAATTTAATTCGATGGCGGTATAGATTTGGTGCTTCTGGATACTAAAATGACTGGAAACAACTACAAAGCCTTGCCGGAATCAATATTCTCCAAAGTTGACGAGCTTTTTGGACCAATTCCATAGATTTTTCAGCAGGACAACGCCCCCATACACACAACCCGAGTCGTAAAATATTTTATTTCGAGCCAAAAGGTTCCCTTGCTGCCTTGGCCACCATATTCCCCGGACCTTAACATAATAGAAAATGTGTGGGGCTAGCTTACACGTAAGGTGTATGAGGGAGGGAAGCAATAAGATGCAAGGCAGCGCTTATTAACGCAATCAAGTTAGCCTGGGGTGAAATTTCGCCGGACTACTTGGAATCGCTGTATAAATCGTTAAAGGATAGAGTTTTCGAAGTTATGTTAAAGGCTGGTGGCAGCACACATTACCAAGATTCTAATACCACCTAAAATAAATATCAAAATAAAAATATTTGCTTTTGTTTCAGGTGCGTCTAATCTAATGACGAGTTTTTTACGCATATTTTTACTGATTTTACAATTTGTTTTCATCGGGCGGTACAAAATTTCACACTGTACAGGTTGGCCACGCTCCTTTATTGTGGTATCAGGTATGTAGACACAGTGAAAAAGTCTAATTCAAGACAGTTAAATGGCTTAATAAAGTATAAGTAAATATATATAATTTGTCTTCTAAGTTCCGTTAGCTAAATCTGACGTGTATGCACATTTTATATTTTGTGGTTTACTAAATTGTCTATCATTTGCCATAGTCAGTTTTTTTCTAATCCATCATGTAATGGGAGACATATCGAGTTTACTTTTCAAAAATGACTGCGTCTAATCTAATGACGCGCAGTGTAGCTGCCAGCACACCCAAAGACCTAGCCGCCTTTATAACAAACTGCGGCATCATGGATGAGCTATAAATGGAGGATGTAACACTAGGCCCACTTGTGGCCGCAGGGATCTGGGATTTATTATACCACTTCTCCACTACAATCTACAATCTACAAGGGCCTTTGATGAGCGACATATGTCGTCTTCTGTCGCTTCCATAAGACCCCTTGTTTTTTGGGCTTATCTCAACTGCTGACGGCGACTGTTCTGTACCTTGCACATCAAATGCTTATGATACCATCGCGTGGTAAACGCCAGGTAATGACCCCGTCGGGTTTTGGGCTCGGTAACTGAACTCAAGTACACAAGTGCTGAGTAAGAAGACACTAGCAGCACTATATGACTTGCTTAACTGACTGCCTAATTGAGTCTCGAAAGTAAATTTTTGAAGCCTTAGAAAGGGCAAACGCAGCGGATCGATTCTCAACTAAAGACCATTGGTGCTGAAAACAGACATGAATCAATACTACCGCATGTGCTATCCCATCTTTTTCGTGGTTAAGATCATTGAGCATTTCTAAAATTTATTAAAAAACTGAAATAGAGATGGTAGCAGATTAGCCTTCGAGTGAGTACCTCTGATCCTTGCAGCGTTGTTATCAAGCATTTCGTCGCGTGGAGCAGCATCAACCTTACATATTCGGCTCATTCACGTTGGTTGCAACCTGCGCAGAATTTCTTTGTCATTCCTGTCTTCGTTGTTCTTTCATGATGCTTGCCACTGTTACGCCTTACTGCTTCCCAAACTTCCTGCGTACTCAACATGTCTTATAATGTTCTCTGGGGTTTGGTTTTCACCACGGGTGGATAAAGGTAAATGGCCGCCCTGGCCCCATATTTTTGCCAGCCCCCTGTGAGCACAATTGACCAAGCTTCAACTTCCTGCTACTATCTTCTTGCGACTAAATTGCAAAAATGAATTTCGAATTCTCAATGAAGGATGCAAGTCAGTGGGCAGATTTCTAAAACTTTACGCTTGTACTGCTTCGAGAGCAAAAAAATCCAATTATAAAGTTTCAGACTTCCGTTCAAAATTTGACGAACAAAAACAGGCGGACGGACGAATATGGCCTGTTCGACTCAGAATTTCGCCTCTTTTATATGTCCAGTCTTGGGGGCCTGCCCTTATAGCTACCGTGTTACAAACTTCTTATTGGACCCATGAGATGAGGCCTTTGAGAGTTAAAACAAAACGCTTATACTCACCAGTGAACTAGCCAGTCCGGTACCATCTCTCCTACCATTTGGTTTAGCTTTTCAAGAATTGTGTACACTACAAAGACAACTATGTCGCCAGCGAAGACACGGAGTAGTCGTGTGTAACAACTAAGTACCCGGAGTTTGATTAGCTCGTTGTACATAAGTATTCACAGTAATGGTCCTAGTGCCGAACCTTAGGGCACGCCGCCATTGAGCTTATACTGCCTCATCTCGTCATCGATGTCATAGTACAGGAATATCTACTGCCCCCATTGGAGGTTACTGGTCCCCACTTTGGCGCCTTCCCAGGTGGCAAATAGGAAATGCTCACCAGATATGGTGGATGCCAGTATCGAAAATATACAGGCGGACCAAAACCAGCAACAAACGAAAAATCCAGGAGCATCTGTCTCTAAATAAGTGTCTTAGTGGTTGGCGCCTGTTATCAAGGTTAGGGTCTGCCGAGAATTGAACACCTTTTCCTCCTCCAACATGCACATAAAATGGACAATAATTAAATGCATACCAGATGTTTTAACAAAATCTCCGTAAAGGCATAACACTTGCGTGTAGGCTTTGGTAAGCTTTGGTGTTTCTGTGCAGGGTTTTAATGTTCCGTACTGGCTCAACAACTTTTGTGTTGGATAAGGAATTACTTTCCTTTTTTATCTTTTCTGGATTTTTTAAAATCCAGCGTGATGGTATTTACGGCCTCGTCGATGGTGTTAATTGCAGAACGCGCCTTGCGGAAACCATACTGGCGTAGTACGAGACTCCTGAGTGCCTCACCGATTGCACTCCCAAGCCTCTAACTTGTTATTCGCTCCAGTTTTTTACCTATTGTCCAGCACGTAAAAAGGGTCTGTACGATGAGAGATCTTGCTACGGTTTATTGCCTTCTGGTAAGAGAACAAGTCTTTGTTTCTGCCATTGCTTTGGGAAAACTCCATCTTTGAGGGAACCGTAACAGACATCTGCAAAAAGATGTGGGTTCCTCTTATTTGCTGATTTTACTGCTGACGCTAGGTGCTGTTTCCCGCTTGAGGATTTCGTAGACTTGGAGAAAGTCTTTTACCGTGTCTGGGGTATTGGCAACACCCCTTCTACGCCTGATCATTTATCCCTTCTTGCTGTGGTAAAAGCTCAGCGACAACGTTTTGAAAACAGCAGACATAGACGGGGTTTTCTACCCCTCTTTAACTTCGTGTCATAACCAGTTGAGAGGCTTTCCTACACGGATTGGATCGGCCTCATTACACAGCTGGTTAAGCTTTTCACTGAATTTGGATAGCCATTTTTTAGCTCCTTCGGGCGGTCCCGAATTTTTCAAGGAGTTCTAGGTGGTTGTTCTGTTCCCTAGAGCGCTGGTAAAATGGACGACTCCTGCGGCATTCAGCGCGCAGTCTAACAATCTTATCATTCCATCAGAATATTGGTGAGCGATGGAGCTGTTTTGCTTTGTCTACAGGAGATTTTTAGAGGGATACATTTTCCATCATCAACTGGAGTGCCTCGACTAGCAGGGTCATCATCATTTTCCAAAGTCGCTTATCCTTTCAAAGGGTCGACTAAGGGTGACTAAATGGTCTTTCCATCTAGCAGGGAATAATACCAAGGCATAAATACCAAGGGTAAACCTCTTACTTCGAAACTGTTATCTCTGCTCTCCTTTAGTTCCTATATATCCTACATGAGTGAGCTGCATCCGAAGCTCGATTGCTCGATGATAGCTGTGCGAGTATTTTTGAGTTAATCTCCATGCAGCATCTCTTGTCAGACGTGCGGACATAGTAAGTTACTGAAGAAGTGGATGTCATTGACTTTGGCCCACACGGAGCCCGTATGTCCTTATATTGCAGCTTTGCCTCTAAACTGTCCGCCGTACATGCGCTGTAGTTTAGCTGCTTGTAGGGTCGACTGAGTAAAGAAATATCAGCTTCGTACTATCTGATCAACTGTGTAAGGAGGTACCTTGCAATAGTTGAGCTTCCTATGGTTAACCTTCGTGTTCGCCTCTGGGAAGCGTTCAGCATGAGCTAGAATTCTAGGCATCATGTCCTTTCAGCATACTATATCACGCGTGGTGCCCGCATTTTTGCAGAGCATATATTCCGGAAAAGAAGAACAATCCTATTCCTTGAAGCCCCTTCCACCAGATCTGTATCTGTGTTCAGACCGCTCGCTCGCGTAGATCTTCGCGAAGTGGCTAATGTCCCAAGCAGTGGTATGACCTATTTCGATCTTGGGTCAATAGCAGTTCTTACATCCCCAAATATAGTGACAGACTCTGTGCACCAGGCCTATAATTGTCATTAGATAAAACATGGACCTGGTTCTCCAAAGTTCGGGGACTGGACGTTAGCTTTTCGGTCACTTTAAATAACTATCTATGAAAGAGGAGAGAATGTATACTCGGATATTATTAACAACCAGTGAGTTAGCGCGCTACAGTATGTGCGCAGAAGTTAGGGTCCGTAAAAAGTTGAAAACCCTATCCTATCCCACTTTGTTAGATGCTGATGTGATTGTAATTTTTTTACATTTGATAAGTTGTGCAAACTTCGAAAAGGGGCGTGGTCCAACCGGCCCTTATTAAAAACTATCAATTATGGCACAGATTCAAAAATGAAATTTTTGCTTGAAATTTAATATTATTTTTAAAACGACCCCTAAAAGGGAGCGTGGCTAAAAACTTTGTGTGAAATCTGGAATAAGATCTCGTTTATCTTACCTGATAGTTTATTTTTTATTCTTTCCTAAATTAGGCTTAAAGCCAGTCGAAATTACATTTTTCTGGGAACTTTTAGGTTTTTCTTTAATTCTGCCTCCAAATATGGGCGTGGCTCAAAGTCTTGAATAAACAAAATGTAGAACTATGTGTTTCCTACATAATATATCCAGTAAAAATTTTTCGATTTTGAACTGAAATATAATAAAATACATTTGAAAAATTACCCTTTAAACCGATGCCACGCCCACTAGGGGACAGTTTCTCGTTGCTGGGTGCTCTCGATTTGTGACACAGAAAGTCCAGCATATGTATGTAGTACTTACTCCCATGACGGTAGTAGTCCACCGAGAGAAGAACTGACTTAGAAAAAGAATTTCTAAAGCGACTTCCATTAACCTGTCACATGTTTTCAAGCTAGAAACTTAAAATTTTTAGTCTTAGTTTCCTTTAAGTTTTAGTTAACTTTAAGTCTTAGTCTGAAATTTTCTTAAACTTGAGGCTCTGAAAATGGATTGTAGGTATTACATCACATTTTTCAGTAAAGGAAACGATAACACTTTTTGCAGCATCCAATTAATGCATTAATAATGCATTTGACTAATTAAGATGGAAGAGCAAACTCTAAGAAAAAATATGCTGTTATCTTTTGCCATAAATAAGAAATTTTAAAATGCAGCACAAGGAACTGCTTCGTAATTGCAATTCAGAAAAGTGCAAGTATAAGCAAAGTCGTCACAGGAAAAGAGCAACTCTCACTGTGTACAAGTAGAACTTTGTTCAAAAAAAAAAATACTTGACATTTTTACCTACCTACTGGGAAGAAGTTATTCCTTGAAAGATATTCGTTAGGTTAGGTTGATTTGATTTGAAGGAAGTTTATAATCAAAATGGATTTCAACATAGTTTTCATTTCAAAATGAATACTTTTCGACTGAAAGTAATTAAGTTCGAATGAGAAAAAATTTATGTATAGTGTATTCAAGGAGGGTGCAGCATTTCCTTTTTCACTGAAAATTGGATAAAGTTCCTCGTAAGCAGTGATTAACTTTATAGTAGACTCGTATCGTAATACGAGACACGAGAGTTATTTAATTGCTATTTTCTCTGCTTATTTTGAATTGCTGTTTGCTAAGGAAAATTAATTTTCTAAAAGTTCCAAGATTGTTCTGGGAAGAAATGCAAGAAGCACTTATAGCCCGAGGTGAGCCACGGCCAACTTCTTGCAACCATATGTGATTTGTGTGCGTTTTCTCCACATACACGATACACGAGGATCTACTCTACATTATGTTGGCAAATTTGAACAAGATTCTTAGAAGTTTTTTGAAACAGATTTTAATTTTCCAATTTTTGCCTGGAAAATGTTTATGGAAAGTAACAAGTGGGAAAGTGCAACAGTCCGTCTGCGACGGACTGCTAAATACCCCACCCTAGCAAAAAGAAAACTGTCACGCCTCCAAAAAGTGGGCGGAATGTAACAATATAGCTTATAACCCAGAAGGTTACATACATTTTGGACTAAAACCCCGGCTTTATGGCTAAAAACTTCACCATTTTTAAAGCCACGCCCACAAAAGTGGGAGGAGGCAATATATAAGAAAAAGTAAAAAACTTTTAATATAACTTTTTCGTGTACATTTATATGTCGAGAGTCAGAGAATGCGGCCTTCTTGAACGAAGTTGATGCAGCCCTGGATAGAGTGGCAGAAATAAACTTCTTTCTCCTGATGGGTTACTTCAATGCTCATGTGTGTACGGACGACAGTACTTGGGGAAGTGTGATTAGGAGGCACGGTGACCCGAATCAAAACTGGAACGGAGGGAACTTGTTGGACTTTTGCTGTGCATCATGAACAACTTCTTCCCACACAAAAACATTCACAAAAGCACTTGGTACCGGCTCCGTTTAAATCAGAGATCTATGATTGATTTCTTTGTGGTGCCATCGTGTGTTCAAAAAATTATTTGTGATGCTCGCGGTTTGAGAGGAGCTTAGCTGTCAACTGATCAGCACCTAGTGATGTGCAAATTTCGCTTGAGGGACAGTATTCCTTTGCGACGCAGGCGACAATCAAGATGCGTGATCCGCATACTGGGCGAAAGGTTACAGAATGCTGAATCTGATTACAGGAAGAGATTGAGCTAATTTAAACTGACCTTTTCAATGTAGAGGAAGAATGGCAGCTATTTTCATCGGCAACCATTGCCTCTGCAAGAAATGTTTGTGGAGTGAAGCGATTTAGCGTGGCAGCTGGTGGTGTGAAAAGAACCACTGGGAGAAGAAGAGAGCCTATATTGTGTGGATTCAATGTAGGAACTCATTTCTCGAGCCCGGTACACTGAGGCGCGAAGAACTTCCAATATGGCGGTAAGAACAGCCAAAGAACAGGCATAGAAAAAGTTCGGCGAGAAGTAAGAGCACGATTGCAGGTCTGCAAACAAGATGTTTTGGCAGACTATTCGCCGTCTCAGAGGAAAGAAGTCAAATATCGTACCAGGGGCTAAATGCAAAGGCCGAAAATTTCTTTCACATGAGAACGAAGTCTTACGCAGATAGAGCGAGCACTTTTCGGAGCTGCTCAACCCCGCGCAGGGCACTGAAGATGGCAGTCCCAATGCTGACGAGATAAGGCTGAAGAATAGTCCTATCATAGAAGTCCATAAATAAAAAATAAATAACTAAATAGAGTAGCGCAACAGCTCGAGGTGAACCAGGGCCAACTTCTTAACAATGAATGCTGTAATTTCTTCACCTACAAGGGGACCTACAATTTTATGCCGAATCCGAACGGCATTTGAAAAGTTTATCAAGACAAACGATACTCTCGGATGGCTTTACAGACCCTCGCGGAGGTGGGGACCGTGAAAAAGAACAAGTCCTTTTTTTCAGGTGACGATACCAGGATTCGAACCCAGACCTCCGGTGTAGTAAGCACAAACCCCACTGTACATGAAGTCACTGCCACGATTAAAATGCTAAAAGGGGGAAAGTCAGCTGGAGTTGATGAAATCCGCCCATAAACGCTCAAGTCAATGGGTAAAAAAGGTGTTTAATGGCCTGGGAATGCAGGAAAGCACCTTGCGATTGGCAAATAGGAGTTATAGTGCCCCTTTTTTAAAAAAAAAGGTAACAAGAGACATTTGGGTGCCGTGGCGTAGTGGTTAGTGTGTGTGCTTACTACGCCGGAGGTCTGGGTTCGAATCCTGGTATCGTCACCTGAAAAAAAAGACTTGTTCTTTTTCACGGTCCCCACCACCTCCGCAAGGCTCTGACAAGCCCTCCGAGAATATCATTTGTCTTGAGAACCTTCTCAAAGTGCCGTTCGGATTCGGCAAAAAATTGTAGGTCCCCTTGTATGTGAAGAAATTTACACACACAGCATACATTGTTGAGAAGTTGGCCCTGATTCACCTCGGCCAGCTGTTGCGCCACTCTATTTATCTAACAAGAGAGATTTCACTAAATAATGGGGAAATAACTCTTTTAAGTCTTCCTAGAAAAGCATTCGCGAAGGAGCTGGAAGCGCGCTCCAAAGCTGTAATAGAGTCTTTCTTGCGGGAAGAGCAATGCGACTTTTGGCTCGGCAGAGGGACAACCGACCTGCTTTTTACTCTGAAGGTTATTCTTGAGAAGTTCTGGGAATATGCCAAACCAGTCTACGCGTCTTTTGTAGATTTCCAAAAGGCCTATGACCGGATTCCTCGGGATAAACTCTGGAGAGTTTTACCGGACTATGCACTGAGTGGGCCTCTTCTGAGAGTCATTCAGTCTTTGTATGGGAACTGCAGATGCTGTGTTCGAATAAATGGTGTCAGATCCCATCCTTTTGATGTATTCGTTGGTCTTTGCCAGGGCTGTTTCCCATCGCCTCTCCTTTTCATAGCATATATATAGAATTAATGGTGAAACGCAGTCTTGGTGGGGAATCTTTCGAAATAGGTGGCGTCAGGATAAGCTACTGCTTTTCACAAATGGTTAAGCCATCCATGGCATCATCCGAGAAAGAACTGCATCGAGCACTGGATGAGTTTTTGGCAATCTGTAGTGATCTGTAGTGCGCAAATCCAAAGTGATGGTTGTTTCCCGAACTCCTGCACATATGTGGAGTCTCATTGAAACAGGTAGAGAAGTTTAAGTGTCTCGGGGTCTCTTTCACGAAAGATGGAAGGCCTGATACTAAGTTATCCTGTACGATTCGCGAAGCTGGAGCAATATTAAAGGAACTGGCCCAGCCGGTCATCAGCAAAGCTTCGAGTGAAAGCAAAAATCTCAATTTTGAATTCAGTGTTGGTTCCAACCCTCAAATATGGTCATGAAATTTGGGTAAGGGCCGAAAGAATTAGATCGCGGGTACAAGCTGTCGAAATGAGATTTCTGAGGTGCCTTACTGGTGTTACACTTAGGGATAGAGTGGGAAACGTTAGTATTCGTGGGAACCTTAATGCTAAACAGCTACTTTTCCGAGTCTAACGATCAATTCGTCGATGGTTTGGACACGTTGTTTGCATGCCTCCGACAGACTTCCTAGACAGGTTATGTTAGCCGGGATACGAGCGCGTCTCCCGCCTACTATATACTACCTAATCCCACCACCTGGTAGGCCAAGAAACAGGTGGTGGGATTAGGTTAAAAGCATCTCCGAGACCAGCCTGGGGATCGCGCCCGTGTCTCTTGAGTGTGTGGCGGAGGATCGGGACCATACAGCAGCCCTTGCTCCGCGACTCTTCTAAGGATAAGCGGTCACCGAAAATGATTGATTGAGGAACATTTGAAGGACGAATGCACGGACGAATGGTTGCGGGGTCTGTAAGGCCCTCACAGAAGTGTAGAACGAGTCTTTTTTTAGCTAAGAGAGGTAGGATTCTACAGAAACGATTTGATCTGTGAATAAATTTAAAAGGAGATCTGTCTCAATAGTTCATACTATAGCCGAGTGCGAGTTTAATTCCAAGAAATGATTGGAAGTTCCACTGGAGCTGTGCAAACGTCGCGTCAGCAGTGTCTTTTGCATTTCTAAATTTTACCAGGCCTGCAGCCTACATAAATGTAGTTTTGTAGTATGACACCTTTATTGGTTACAGAATACTACAAACTCAATTTGTCCTTGTTTTCAATTTCCAAGGCGACCGCTGTTATGGCTACCTTTGAGTAGTTATTTTGTTTAACCGAGTACGGTAGACGAATTGTAATTTAATATTCTCAGTGCATGCAGTTGGAAAATACAGCCTCAGTAAAGCGTAGCTAAGGGTGACGGTGGTTTTAATTTAGCTTTTTGTCATGTAATTATTGAGTTTTATATTTTATTTACTACTGAACATTCTTTTGACTACTGCTTGCAAAGAGGCCAACCATTGTCACAAAGAATGCTTAATTAAATGTTTCACTTTTTATTAATTTGCGTAATTGAGCTCCGAATTCAAAGCTAATCCGTGTGCACGTCAGCACGCTCTGAAAGACGGAACTGACTGTAATCAGAAAGTTTTGCTCCACAAAGTAGGTAGATTCAATTAAAACGAAGATAATGTCTGGAGGAACGCAAAAATCCCTTATCTTAACCCAGCACGGGCATGCACAGCCTCGAAGAATAATAATAAGCGCGCAAAATGTAGGCTTCGTAGAATAAAAATCTAATTAGGACCAAACACACACACATACGCAAACACAAGAGGCCGAAAAAGTTATGTGTGCAGCGCATTTTGGGAATCCTTATTTCATCCTTTTTGTTGTTGTTATTGTTTTGTTGTTGTTGGTGCGGATGTGTGTGCATGTGTTCGCTTATGTGGCGGACATTATTTATTTTTGTGAATATTTCAAAGGAATACGCCACACACAGGATCTGTAATCATGTGTGTGTTTGCTTTATAAGGGACATTGTGTGCGCTATTTTTTTTTTCTGTTTTTTTGTTGTTTAACTTGTAGGTTGTAGGCAGAACTTTGAAGAGAAAAGTAAACAGCCTGCGAGTGTAAGTCTTTGTTTGGTAAGAAATTTTCTGTGGTATCGGTATGCAGGCTGGTGGTGGAGATTCCAAGGGAGCTCAAATTGATTAAAGAGGCTCGTTTATCAAGAGATGTGTATTATGTGTTCTGGGTGTTTGAGCTTTGTGATACTTGCCTACCATTATACTTTTTGTATTTGGACACTTTGCGTGCTATTCAGGGACGAGTCTGCTGCACACAATTGCTTGGAGTGTTGAATGAATTTGGAGAAACTCATAGATGTTGTTAGTTTTGTAGTAGTCAAGTCCTGGTCAAGAGGTTTATTGACAATTATATTGACCTGGAGCCCACTACAAAGCTAACAGCTTGTAATAATCGAAGAGACCACAAACAAATTCCTACAAAAATAGTCATAAAGTTGGTATCATTTTCAGTTCGACTTGTGCAAGGAATGGGTTAGATGTTAGGTAGTATTTGTGTAGCTATATTGACCATGCAGATATACATATGGGTAAGTTGGGAACAGCGATAGAATAAACACAGATATGTCTGGTTTTTAACAGATATTGGGTTGTCGGTTAGATGCGCAGATCTGGATTACGAAACCAGATTTGACCAAACCACACCAAACTCTGGTGAATTCAACGTTTAAAACGGCGATTAAAACAAATCTTACTTTGATCTCCCCTTAATCGAGAGATTTACCATACCAACTTTAGCCTCAGAAGAGATTAAGAATTAGTCGCATTGTAAATCTCTTCCAAGCATGAATTCTCAAATCAAATCAAGAATTCTGTTCAATTATTTGTAAAATCTGTTCAAATTCTGTTGTAATTCTGTTCAATTATTTGTAAAATCTTCGAGTTCAGTTGCGAAAAAAAAC
Organism: Neoascia interrupta; assembly: GCA_947623515.1. Classification (NCBI taxonomy): domain Eukaryota; kingdom Metazoa; phylum Arthropoda; class Insecta; order Diptera; family Syrphidae; genus Neoascia; species Neoascia interrupta. Next base: position 177,583,829 of record OX392463.1, read on the forward strand.
ACCCGAACAAGCTTTTAATTGACAGCTGTCACATCAACTCAGCTGTGACTATTTGAGTGTGGGCTTATTTGAATGTCGTCTTAACTTGTGGTAAATTTAAGTAAAGGAGTTATCACAGACCTTACTTATGTAATAAAAAAGGACATTTTCACACAATTCTTAACCGAAGTCTTTACCATCACTAGCCTACCAGCGACAGCGCACTGACACTCTCGGCCATTGAGTCAAGTTACTATCCAAACTTTATTACCAGTTTCATGTGCAAGCAGCTGACGACCAGACATTGCCATTTGACACCACGTGAAATTTCATTAGATGGATGTCATTGCGATACGTCAAAAATAAAAGTATGCGTCAAGTTAATCATCTTCTTTTTCCCGGTGGAAACACTTTGGGATTAACTTTTAATCTTCCTTATTCTCTGCCTTATGTGCGGTGGAAAAACGTTGCCTGAAAAGTTAAACTTCTACAATGTAAGATACAAAATCACTGAAGCTTAATTTTCAGAAAAAGAGTGAAGCAAATGTCAGAGATTTTTGACAAAAAAAATTTATTTAGTTCAGCTCCAGACCAAACCAGATATTTAGCTTCTAAAATTCCAGATTATGTTTTTCTTTTTATTCCAACGCTGGTTGGGAAAGCTCGATTACATTTCACCCATTCTTGGTGAACATCAAAACCATCAAACACGGAGGGCTAACAATGTAAATTTGACCGAAAACATTGACTTTATTAACTGGGGTTTTGAAATTTAGAAAAAAAAAACAGGTAGGTAGGTAGGTTGTTGCAGGTCTGGCACCTAAGTGTGATTTTATCCAGACGTACCTATTGTTGATTTCATTTGCATTGTTTTTATTCACAATAGAGGCCTTTTTTTAAGCATTGCCAATTGGAATTTACAACGAAGAACGATTTTATTTTCTTAAATAGATTCTTTGAATTAGAATTAATTTCTATCAAGTTTTCAATTATTCATTTATTTGTTGTTTGTATTTCATAGCAGAACCAAAGTAGCTGGATGATAAATTCCAAACTTAAATGTTTAAAAAGTTAGGAAAACTTCGTTCTCTGACAGTGAATATTAAGCTCTTCTTATCGATTTTCATCGGAAGGACTCCTGTTGAAAGCTTCTTCTTTTACACGCAGGTTAAAAACGGTGGAATTCTACTCCCATCATCTGTCTGAGGTGCACAAGAAGTTCATCATTGATTCAATAACAGTTGAGGTTTATGAAGTTTTCCTTGAAATTATTTTTTTCCATAAACACATTGATTGAGCACACCCTGACGCATACGCCTGGTTATACTTTGCAGGATTTTACTTTTAAATTTCACATAAGAGATTTCTTTGACCTGGAACAGCATCAGGCTGTACTATAAATGATTATTATCGAAACAATGTGTTTTTCTTACACTATCAGATCTGTAATGAAGGGTGCTTAAAGCAAGCAGGATGAAGGATGCTTAAAGTTCGCTTCTCAACATGTGCTCCAATCCCTGAAGAATTGCAGGTTCGGGGAATTTAGTGCCTAGCAGTTATGCATGGAAGTTTTTTTTTTTTTTTGAATACTAGGGTGGACGGAGGCTAAAACTCCAAAATCTTTCAAAGATACCAATACGCCCACTATAGCAGGTATATAATACCGAAGTAGCCGATATTGGTTATGCCCGATTTCCACGTGGTAAAAAACCACCCATTTATGAGAAACACTATAAAAACTGCCAGAACGCACGTCATAGTAGTAAATTTTCGCTCTCTCATAATTCTTCTTGACTACAATTAAGTTAACTTAACAAGTTGTTTACGCTTCCGTAGTGTTTATCGCATTGGGTAGGTTGCTATCCAGCGGATGCACCTATCAAAACGGTTCGTTCGTGCGGCTTCACCCTACGTCGCTAGATCGAAGGGTCTTGTTCTTTGTAGTCGTCGCTCGTTGTTTACATCGTTAAGAGTCTCGTTGAGAGTACGGATCATTTCATTGCGAGCATTTAGATTTGGAGCAAAGTTTGTTACTTCTTCGCTCACAGTAGATATTCCTAAATCTCTGCGAATATCACTATTCCTAATATATCGTGGAGCATTCACAATTGCTCTTAGTGTCTTGTTTTGGAAAGTCTGCAACATGGACATGTTCCTCGGCTCGCTACATTCCCAAAGTTGTATTCCGTATGTCCAGGACGGCTTTAACACCTGCCTGTACAAGAGCAGTTTGTTATATAAGCTTAATTTCGAAAATCTTCCGATAAGCCAATACATTTCCCTGAGCCTAATCTCGAGCTCGTCAAGCTTCTTCTTAACGTGTGGTTTCCACCTTAGTTTAGCGTCCAGTGTCATCCAGTGTCGGATATTTGTGCAGAGTTTATGAACAGAGGTAAATTGTTAACCCTTCTGTAAGTGAAGACTTGTTCTCGTTAAAAGTGATTCGCCAAGTCTTCGTCCAGACACAAATTCTGTCCAATGGAGGTTTCCCGTTGATGACTCTACTAATTCACCTGTTGCCAGGATGGCCGTATCGTCCGCAAACGTGGCCACGACAGTCTCGTCATCTAGAGGTATGTCTCTTGTGTAGAGCAGGAACAGGGTCGGACCGAGGACGCTTCCCTGGGGTACGCCAGTCCGAATTTGCTTGAAACTCGAGTATTCACTACTACACCTAACACGAAAGAGTCTTCTTTCAAGATAATTTTCCAATATATTAAACATGTCTTCCGGCAAGTTTTGCCGTGGCTTATATTTCAAGCCTTCGTGCCATACCTTGTCGAAGGCTTGCGTCGACGTATCGAGGAAAGCACTTGAACATATTTTTTTCCCTTCTAAGGCTTTTTCAATTTCATGCGTTATTCTGTAGACTTGATCTATTGTGGAATGGTTAGGTCTGAAACCGAATTGATGATCCGGGATCAAGCGTCTTTAGTCATTAATGGTTGTAATCGCTTCAGCAGAAGTTTCTCGAATACTTTCGATATTATCGGCAGAAGCGATATGGGCCTATAAAATTTTTTATCATTTGCGGATTTCCCCGGTTTTGGAACCATAATGACTTCAGCAACTTTCCATTGTCTTGGAACGTATAGAAGTCTAAGAGAAGCGTTTATCATATAACGTAGCTTGACTAGTGCCTTTTTTGGTAGTTCTTTCAATATTTCGCCAGTGATCAGGTCGTAACCCGGGGCCTTATTATTTTTAAGTTTGCTTTTTATCTGTCGGAGTTCAACTAACGAAACTTTTTTCATTCTAAAGCTATCAGGTTCCGCGTTGTTGTTTAAAACGTCAGCCAACGGAAGACTGTCGAAAGGCTTGAATGTTTCTTCTAAATGTTCAGCAAACAAATTCGCTTTCTCTTTGTCTTCTCTTGCCCACTCGCCGCTAGCTTTTTTTATTGGTGCCGAGTGGATAAAAGGTTTCTTGATAGACTTAACTGCTTTCCACACCGAGCAGTTTGAGCTCCTATTCGCCGACAAGCCTTCAAGGGATTCAGTGGTCTAACGATTTTTAAAATCTTGCAACATTTCTTTCAGTTTGTTAGAGAGGTGGTTCAAGAGGGTTTTGTCTGGGGGCTCCCCCTCGTGCCTTGCCATCTTCTGCGCGCTCTTCTCTTTTCACGAATCAATTCTTCGATTTCGAGCGGATATGTTGCGCGCACATGCCCGTCGGTGCTAACTGCGTTCTTTTGGAACGAAGTGTTGTTCCAAGCAGCGCTCTGAATTGCATCAATTTGTCAACTGCGGTTTCTAACTCGAAAGGAGCTCTCAATGGCACATTTAAGCCAACACCCACCTTACAGTTCTTTCTGAAGGCGTCCCAGTTCATGTTTTTGCTAGCTAATCTGGGAGCTCTTTCTATTTTCGCCAGTCTTCCACCTATCTTCAAGATTACTCCTGAGTGGTCTGAGCAAAGATCATACCACTCTTCGATTCGCGTAAGGTATGTGGTGTACCTTTTAGCGATGAAAAAGTCGACAAGATCAGGCTTTTCATTCCTGTTGGTTGGTCAATATGTTGGCTTACCCGTAGAGAAAAAGTCTACCCCACGTTTCATACTGTTTTTGTACAGTAATCTGCCTCTTGTTGAATTGCATAGTGAATCCCAAAAAGTATGCTTCGCGTTAAAGTCACTCCCAATGATAAAATTGGACCCAATGAAGTCATACATACGATAAAAATCGTCTTCCACCAGTCTATATCCTGGCGGGAAATAACAAGATGCAATGTTGTAATCTAAGCAGTCAATTTTTACAGAAACTGAAGGTGCATGAAAGGTGATGATTAAATTGGTTTATTGACTTTTATAGATGTTAACTTTGAAGTTCCGAGTTTGCATAATGTTTGGTAACCCGGCAAAATGACAGTATCAACCATGTGAGGTAGAAGTTTGATATGAAGGTCACACTGAACGCGATTCCTCTACATCGCGATCCTCTAAAAATTGCATCAAAGAAAAGTTTACGAGGATTGGGAGTAGACTAACACACAACCTTGTTCAACCCCTTCTATTATCTCGAAATTACTAACCTACTTATCCGGGGTGAACCTGGTCAGCAGCCAATAAGCCATATCCAGTTTTGCACGCAAAATTGGCTGAAATCCCCTTTCAATCGCGTGCGCCTTCAGAGTCCTGGTGCTTGTCTACTGCGCGCTGCACCGCTCTTCTAGCTAGGTCGGTGTTGCAGTAAGTTCGATGTGATATCTCCTCCCCCACTCTACGCTTATGCAACGGGATCATAAATCGTCTGCTTACTGTTCCTCTCCAAGGAGCCTAAAGCGTTTACATTCACCTTTGCCAGGGTCCATACTTCTGCACCGTAGAACAGGACTGGAATGAATTACTACTCAACTGCCTTCTTAGCCCAAAGAAATAGCGTTTGACAGAAGTGATGCTTCGTTCGGTTTCAGCTCCATTTCATATGGTGACATTGTCTGAGGTTATAGCGGAACACAGATAAAGAAAGTCCCTTACTACCTCAAAGTTATAGCTGTGTATGGTTAGGTTTTGTCCAAGACCTGTCGGCCTTTAAACGTGTCGATTAATCGATAGATCGTTAGATCGATTTAAAGTTCCTGGGCTTTCTCCGACATCTGCGTCAGAGTGAATATTGTGATGTTGGATTTTTCTGGCCTAAAGGCATACTGATATGGACCTTTCAGATTGTTAACGGCTTTAGGCCGTCACACAGTAAGGCAGAAAATGACCTTGTATGTGATGTTAAGAAGATCGTTTCCTTTGTTGAGGATCGGGCAAACGATGCTGAGGCTCTGCCCGTCGGGCATGCTTTGCTCCAACTATATCTTGCAGATGAGCTGGCGCATGCTTCTTATGAGATCACTGGAGTTGAAAAGTTTGGCAGCAAGGCTGACAGCTCCGGCTGCTTTGTTGCTTTTTCACTTAGACATAGCTACTTTGACCCCACTATCCAGACCTCACTGCGATCTCACTTTAATGTTGCCTTGATCCTTTTTACAGGCTTCAGCTTAAATTTTATAACATTGCTGGGGCACTTTGACTCTTTGGAAAAACTCTCCAGCCTCAATTCACTTGCGCTTCTGGTTCTTATTCTTTCAGAACCAACCGGTGTTCCTCTCTCCTCCTTTGCTCGTAGAGGTTTCGAACAGCTCTAGCCTTCCGTCCGTGAAGAGCCGTTTTATAGGCTTCCTGCATGTGCTTGCCGGCATCCGTCGTCAATCCAGGGGTATCGTTGTGGTGGCCATGCGAAACCCAGCATATTAGCCACTGGCTATTGACACTTGATGGTGGCTGCACAGAACTTCGAAAAAGGTTTCGAGAGACTTTCCTGAAGAAGAATTTGGCGATCTTTTGCAATTATAGCCTACCGACGACGTCAAACTTCCTCGCAGCATTTCCATTTCATGGCGCTGCGTTTGTCGGGATATACGTCACCCTGTATCTTTGTTTAAAAAGAGGTTCATCCGAGTCAATTTTGGCTCTTCGGGGACTTCAAACGTCCATGATACTGAATGCCTTGCGTCGTTGATCGCTATAAGGTCAATCTTTCTGATGGTTGGTTGATCGGGATGGTTGGTTGATCGGTTGACATCCTTGTCTCTTTGTTGAGCTGCGGGAACTGTTTACATGTAACATGCAACATGTAAGTCCATTATTTGAGGTTGTGGCATGCAGGCTGTGTTTTCCGATCTTGTGACCGAAGGTGCGCTTCCTTTCCAGTTCGGAATAAGTTTCTTTACTACTTCGTCCCCTCTCCCATCCATTTTGGAAGGAAAAAATTTGTTAATTGACTCTTACCTAGTGTTACCTCTTACCTAGAGAGTTGCCTCTTGCCTAATAGATTTCTTAAAACCCAGCACGATCAGAGGCTTAAAAATAGCATCAGTTTGAACGTTATTGAAAGCTTTCTTAGCATCTAGGGGGGAGTTTGTATGGTGTATTCTTTGTAGTGTAAGCCGTTTTCGTGGTTCTGCCCTTCAGAAAGGCGTGTGTGATTTGGATAGCGATGATTGTCTTCTAGAAAACTTCGCACGTAAATGTCTCGGACACTCTCTAGGGTTTTCAGAACAAAGTAGAGGTTAGACAAAGCGGCTTGAAGTGCTTGGCGTATTCGTGACAGAGCTTTCCAGCCTTGGTAAAACACTACTCTAGTGCACCATAGTCTTGCATCCTTTTCTAGCGCTACAGGCAAAATTTCGCAAGGGCTAGGAGGCTTACACGATAAAAAGCTGTTGTTAGCCCAGGAAAATGTTTCCTCGGAAATTGTTAAAAAAAAATATTGCTGTCGGTGCAGTTTGTACTTGCGTCGAGACCGCTTAGACTTCGTACTAGCATAACTACAGCCGGGGAAGTGTGTGTAAATTAGAAGTTTTAGGGTCTCCGCTGACGAATTGTCCATTATCCAAGGCTTCTTTTTGGATGTTTGCACGGCCTTCTTATACAAATTTAGGCAGCCCTAGGTTGCCAGAAGTTATGTTTGAGGCATTTATTGAACATTGATCGTCACCATCCTGAGATTGAGAAGATCTTCGTTCCACCATTCGGGGGGGGTGATTTTTTGCTGTGATTAACTGGATTCGTCTTACTTCATTCTTCTGCTGTTGTATTTGTTTTCGGATTTTTCTTAAATTTTGTGCGAAGATCTTTGGCCCAATTACCCCCCTTGGGGTCTAAAAAATCTAAACTCAAGTCATAGAGGATCCAACCATAAAAACTCTCGAATTTTTGACCCAAAAGCTATTTTTCTTCATTATTAGTGAAATATCGAGGACTTCTTCCCACTCCATGTTTATTTCCGTACTCGAAAAGACAAAGGTTTGGGGTCGCGACCCTGTTACAGTCAGATAGGTTTGTAGTTAAAAGAAAATCGAAGAGTGACTCATCCCTTTCATGTGTCCTGAGCTTTCCTAGACTGTATGCCTCACGTTAGCGTCACACCCCATAAGTAGGTATTCTCTTCCTGTTATTGCTGCTGTGAATCACTCGGCCTCCTCTGTTGGTACTGGTCTCCCATAAACCATGTATGCTACTGTGATGTGTGTGTTTTGGCTCTCGTACTCGAATTTAACGACGGTTTCATCTTCTGAGCTAAGATCGGGACACAGAAAATCATTTGAATGTTTCTTTGAATGTTTCAGCCCACAGGTAAGCCCACCCAGGGCTTCTGGATATGCCGATGTCCATGTTTTTATCCCTTAGGAAAACAGTCAGATTATCATTGGGGGCGCACCTTGACTGTCTCAGGTTAATCTGCGTGACTTTCAGCATAATCGCTTTGTAGTTTCTAATCAGCGATTAACAGATCCTCCAACATCTTGTCGGTTTCGACAATGTCCGCATCAACCTCGGTATCCTGTGGCCGGAATACCTTAAGCTTGGTTTTGTCTTTATCCAAACCTAAGCTCATAATCTGCCTTCTCGAGAGCAACCAGGTACTCGTTGTTGATAAGCAGCAGAACGTTTGAGTGTTTTGCATGGCTCCTTAGCTTTCATGACTGACCAGTGATCCATTGGCACATCTGGGTTGTTGATCCTTCTTCCTTCTATCTCCAAATCAGGCAGCCAAATGCGTGCCGTAGGCCTTTTTAGGTAATGTCATATATTAGCTGGGATTGTCTCCTGACTGGCGGCCAATAGTTTATGCCTCATCTGGCAACCTCAGCTGGTCTTTTTCAGCGGTTTTTCCCCTCTTTTTTTGTTAATTTTTATTTTATTTTAAGATTTTGTTCCAGGGAGTGAGACCAGATTGGAAAGTCCATCCTGGCAGAGCCGTCTTGCCACGGTAAGTCACTGACACAATCGGCCTTGCCTGCACATAGAAAGAGACCGTTTGCGACCACTTAGTTTGACCACGTACTTACCATTAAATAAAGTGCCGATCTGAAACGTTGACTAAAACTTTTACTCAAAACTTTGAGTCATGCATACAAATTTATAGTCCTTTCAATATCTAAATGTTTGCTAAGAACAACATAATAACGTTATTTTCATTCCCATGTTAAATAGACAAAGGCTAAATTGTCCTCTTATTGTATTTATTTTATTTCATTCATTTCATCTGCCATGTCCTGGTTACCTTCCAGTTGAAAATTAAAGATAGACACCATATCCTGCAACAGATGGTCCATATAACCTTCATCAACTGTTTATTAAACAAGAGCTGAACATGGGATCTAAAACTGGAAACATTTCAACCTGACCCGCTCTAATCGCACGAGGGTTGGCAAAGGGTTGATGAAGAAATTGATTTCTAGCTTTACTTCGTGACCTCTTTCTAAATTGAATTTGCTCACTTCAATGCTATGATAGAAAAGGATATTTCGAAAATAAATTAAGAGGGTGGATAAAACCTAGAAGCCAGATCACAGAATATATAAACCCTCTGAAATGCATTCACGCTATATTAACCAGATCCAGTTAAAATGCGAAAGACATACCTCGAAATACACAACAGTGGGCAAACTTTATGTATCGAGAATTGAACGATTTTATAAATACTCTCAAAGTACCTGCGTAGAGTAATATAATATTTTCAAATATATAAAATCTCCCAAAATTGACCTGACAAAATTGATGAAAATTTAATTTAATTTTTCAAACATTAAATTTTCCGCATTGCTAGAAAACGACATCACTTTGTGAAAAAGTCCTTCGTCTTACTATTGCAGGCAAACGAATCTAAGTTATGTAACCACAAGGTGCCATATTTTTTAAGTACAATAATAAAGAAAACCACAAACAAAAAACACTTTTTAAAGCATTCTTAACATTTAGGTTGCATAGAATATAAGCAGTTTATAAAAAGTTCTCATGTCAAATTATTAAGGCAGCTATCAAATAAATCACTTGTTTATCCAATGCTTAAAGCTTCTGTTTTATGTTTAACACCACTGTTACGCTCTACTTGCGAGACGAGCCAAGCATGTTGCTTTTATTGTATCAGAGACAATAAATATTGTGTCCTTCATTTATATATTATTTGCACATAATTTTTTTTGTAGGCATTTTAATTACCCTTCTCAAGAGGCTGTGTGTATTATAGGACGGATTTTATCCTTTTTATGGTAATGTTTTTCTTCTTGTTGTTTTGACTGGTGGCGTCCTCGAATACAGGGTTAATTGGTGTCCTTGTGTGTCTCTTGAATGCGTGAAACTCGCAGGAGCGTTAACCTAACGATTATGGGTTTCTTTCAAGTCGACCGCAAACCTAATTTATGCGAGTGTTTATTCATATCATTTTTCGATGTAGAGACTGTTGAGGTGTACTTAAAAAGGACTTAGTGATATTATTAGGGATATTATTTCCTAGGCAACGTATCCTTTGATGGGAAATGGGAAAAATTATGCTATTATATAAATCCTTCGATTTTTATGTCACGACAAACGTTTTTTTTTGCTCTGATTAATTTTATAGTTAATGTATTTGTTTTTAGTAACGTCTCTAGGGTCATTTCATTACACCAATATGGCTGTCAAGGACATTAAAATTGTGTGTTTATTTTAAACAAATGAGTAGGTGCAAGAGTCTGTGACAAACTTTTAAATACCCGACCATATACACCGTGTAACACCAAATCTTAAAGTTTTTTTGGCAGGGATTCATATATGATTTGTATAGGCCACACCCCCAAAAGTGGTAATAGGCTAAAAATTAAAATGAATTAATTGAAATTTTGTTGGAATCATGAGAAAATAAGGTAAAAGCGAAAATTATTAAAAGTGGGCGAAGCTCAAGGCCCTGGAACAAACTGGTCATATAATTTTTTTTCGATTTGCAGTGAACTCTCGGAGAAGTCGGGTTTTTAAATGATCTGATATGTTAAAAGTGGACGTGGTTGTCGGATTGGACCACCACATTGTGATCGGTCCAATTTTGGCCTTGTAAAAGGTCTTGAGCCAATATTTCCCAGTACCGCTAAATTTTAAGTATGGGCTATTGGCGTGAACGTAAATAGGATTCCCTGAAACAGAAACAGCTTTTTGTGGAGGATTTGCCATTTAAAAAATTTCATTTTTTTCGTTTTTCGAAGACCTTACAATAGATTATAGAATTCTACAAAATTATATAGTAATAGCGGACAAATAAATTTTTAAAAATATATTAGTTGTGCTAAAAAGTTGTGAAAAAGAATATAAAACTATTTATTTATTAATTTTTTTTTATAAATAAAACGGCAAGGACAGTCGTCGTAGAGCATTGAGATGTCATGCTTTTGCTACCGCATGACATCTCAAATTAGATAACTTTGTGTATTCTGAGTTCGAAAGATAAAAAGCAAAATTCCTAAACGCGGTCGTTCCGGGGGTATTTTAAGTCCCTTGACATCCCTTGATCTAGACGCAAAACTAACATTTCGTGAGCGCATAACAGAAACTAACGGGTGATTTTTTAAGAGGTTGAGAACTTTTTTTAAAAAAGAACACAAAAAATTGGAAAAAATTAATAAAATATTTATTTGAATCGATAGTTTGAACCTTGCAATTTAATGTTTAAAGATAATTTCATGCAAATGTTGACCGCGGCTGCGTCTCAGGTAGCCCATCCGCTGAGTCCAATTTCTGCATACTCTTTCACACATATCGGCCGGTATCTCACGAATGAATGCATGGATGTTGGCTTCCAGTGCGTCAATCGAAGCGGGCTTGTCCCTATAGACATTAGATTTGACATACCCCCACAAAAAATAATCTAATGGTGTCAAATCGCACGATCTAGGCGGCCAATTGACCGGCCCGAAACGTGAAATTAACTGTTCACCAAACTCGCCTCGAAATTGCGCCATTCGTGCTGTGCGTGCTGTGTGGCGATGAACATTTCGAACCGAGCACGAATTTTGATAGTAAAATTCAATAATTTGCAAGCGTTGTTCATTTGTTAGACGATCCATGGTTAAATTGCAAACCAAACTGAAGCTGTTTGACAGTGACACAAGGTACTAAACACACATCAGCTGTCAAAACCAGTATTGCCAAAATCAAACCAGCTAAAAAATCACCCGCAAGGTATGGTGGGCTACTGTGAACCATGTTCAGACCCCCTCCATATGGGTCGGGAGCCCTATAAGTAAGTAAGTAAGTAAGTATCAACAAAGCTAAGATTGCGATGGCAGTTCTTAGAAACAGAAAGGAATTTTTATCGGCATCAAACAAAAGCATTATATTAAAGGTAGTTTCCCAAGCTATGCTTTTGTATAATTATACTTTTGTGCTTCGAAAATCGGCGCAGTGCCACATTAAAAAATTACAAAAGACACAAAATAAGATGCTTAAACTGATGTTAAAACTTCCGTATTGTTTTTCTACTTAAATTTTGCCTGAAAGAGTGAGCGTTGCAAGAATATCAAAGCTTAGAAATAAGTTTATTCCTATAGTTAACTTAAGATTTTTTTTTCCTTTTTATTAAATTATTTATTTATTTTATTATTTATTTATTTTATTTTTTATTTATTTATTAATTTATTACGTGATTTATTTATTTTATTTTATTATTATTTATTATTTTAACCTATTAATTTATCTATCTTAATATTCATTAATCTATTAGTTTATGGTTTTACGCATAAAAAAAGTGAATTACTTTTACTTTTCTACCATTATTGGTGGCGTCCTCGAATACAGGGTTAATTGGTGTCCTTGTGTGTCTCTTGAATGCGTGAAACTCGCAGGAGCGTTAACCTAACGATTATGGGTTTCTTTCAAGTCGACCGCAAACCTAATTTATGCGAGTGTTTATTCATATCATTTTTCGATGTAGAGACTGTTGAGGTGTACTTAAAAAGGACTTAGTGATATTATTAGGGATATTATTTCCTAGGCAACGTATCCTTTGATGGGAAATGGGAAAAATTATGCTATTATATAAATCCTTCGATTTTTATGTCACGACAAACGTTTTTTTTTGCTCTGATTAATTTTATAGTTAATGTATTTGTTTTTAGTAACGTCTCTAGGGTCATTTCATTACACCAATATGGCTGTCAAGGACATTAAAATTGTGTGTTTATTTTAAACAAATGAGTAGGTGCAAGAGTCTGTGACAAACTTTTAAATACCCGACCATATACACCGTGTAACACCAAATCTTAAAGTTTTTTTGGCAGGGATTCATATATGATTTGTATAGGCCACACCCCCAAAAGTGGTAATAGGCTAAAAATTAAAATGAATTAATTGAAATTTTGTTGGAATCATGAGAAAATAAGGTAAAAGCGAAAATTATTAAAAGTGGGCGAAGCTCAAGGCCCTGGAACAAACTGGTCATATAATTTTTTTTCGATTTGCAGTGAACTCTCGGAGAAGTCGGGTTTTTAAATGATCTGATATGTTAAAAGTGGACGTGGTTGTCGGATTGGACCACCACATTGTGATCGGTCCAATTTTGGCCTTGTAAAAGGTCTTGAGCCAATATTTCCCAGTACCGCTAAATTTTAAGTATGGGCTATTGGCGTGAACGTAAATAGGATTCCCTGAAACAGAAACAGCTTTTTGTGGAGGATTTGCCATTTAAAAAATTTCATTTTTTTCGTTTTTCGAAGACCTTACAATAGATTATAGAATTCTACAAAATTATATAGTAATAGCGGACAAATAAATTTTTAAAAATATATTAGTTGTGCTAAAAAGTTGTGAAAAAGAATATAAAACTATTTATTTATTAATTTTTTTTTATAAATAAAACGGCAAGGACAGTCGTCGTAGAGCATTGAGATGTCATGCTTTTGCTACCGCATGACATCTCAAATTAGATAACTTTGTGTATTCTGAGTTCGAAAGATAAAAAGCAAAATTCCTAAACGCGGTCGTTCCGGGGGTATTTTAAGTCCCTTGACATCCCTTGATCTAGACGCAAAACTAACATTTCGTGAGCGCATAACAGAAACTAACGGGTGATTTTTTAAGAGGTTGAGAACTTTTTTTAAAAAAGAACACAAAAAATTGGAAAAAATTAATAAAATATTTATTTGAATCGATAGTTTGAACCTTGCAATTTAATGTTTAAAGATAATTTCATGCAAATGTTGACCGCGGCTGCGTCTCAGGTAGCCCATCCGCTGAGTCCAATTTCTGCATACTCTTTCACACATATCGGCCGGTATCTCACGAATGAATGCATGGATGTTGGCTTCCAGTGCGTCAATCGAAGCGGGCTTGTCCCTATAGACATTAGATTTGACATACCCCCACAAAAAATAATCTAATGGTGTCAAATCGCACGATCTAGGCGGCCAATTGACCGGCCCGAAACGTGAAATTAACTGTTCACCAAACTCGCCTCGAAATTGCGCCATTCGTGCTGTGCGTGCTGTGTGGCGATGAACATTTCGAACCGAGCACGAATTTTGATAGTAAAATTCAATAATTTGCAAGCGTTGTTCATTTGTTAGACGATCCATGGTTAAATTGCAAACCAAACTGAAGCTGTTTGACAGTGACACAAGGTACTAAACACACATCAGCTGTCAAAACCAGTATTGCCAAAATCAAACCAGCTAAAAAATCACCCGCAAGGTATGGTGGGCTACTGTGAACCATGTTCAGACCCCCTCCATATGGGTCGGGAGCCCTATAAGTAAGTAAGTAAGTAAGTATCAACAAAGCTAAGATTGCGATGGCAGTTCTTAGAAACAGAAAGGAATTTTTATCGGCATCAAACAAAAGCATTATATTAAAGGTAGTTTCCCAAGCTATGCTTTTGTATAATTATACTTTTGTGCTTCGAAAATCGGCGCAGTGCCACATTAAAAAATTACAAAAGACACAAAATAAGATGCTTAAACTGATGTTAAAACTTCCGTATTGTTTTTCTACTTAAATTTTGCCTGAAAGAGTGAGCGTTGCAAGAATATCAAAGCTTAGAAATAAGTTTATTCCTATAGTTAACTTAAGATTTTTTTTTCCTTTTTATTAAATTATTTATTTATTTTATTATTTATTTATTTTATTTTTTATTTATTTATTAATTTATTACGTGATTTATTTATTTTATTTTATTATTATTTATTATTTTAACCTATTAATTTATCTATCTTAATATTCATTAATCTATTAGTTTATGGTTTTACGCATAAAAAAAGTGAATTACTTTTACTTTTCTACCATTATTACATTACATTTTTTTTCTACCATTATACTGGAGGTTTTTTACATACTTTCCTTGAAATTTCTTGAAACAGTTTTTTCTTTACTCCTTAAAAAGCATAAAATTAGTTACATATTTAAAAAGTCCAAGCTGTAATTTTTCGGTGGAAAGGTATAATTTAAGTCACATCACTGTAATGAATACTGTGGCATTTATTCAATCATTGTCATCATCATCACCATCATTTTCGGATCCCGCTTATCCTTTAAAAGGTCGCGGAGCTAAGGTGGCTAAATGGTCCTACCATCTTTCTCTATCCTCCGCATCTTTCTCTTCCCAACTCAAGAGACTCCGGCGCAATCCCCAGGCGGGACTCAGAGAGGTTCTTTACCTGATCCCACCACCTGTTCCTTGGCCTACCAGGGGGGCGACGCGCTCGCATCTCAGCTAGCATGACCTGTCTAGGATGTCTGTCAGGGGGCATGCAAAGAACGTGTCCAAACCATCGAAGTATCGATCGCTCTACTCGGAGGAGTAGCTGCTCAACATTAAGATTTCCACGAATACTGACGTTTCTCACTCTATCCCTTAGAGCTAAGAGTAACACCAGCAACGCACCTCAGGAATCTCATTTCGGCAGCTTGTACCCGCGATCTAATTCTTTCGGTCATTAGATCGTGGATTCAATCATTGTAAGAAGTTTAAACTAAATAAATCTATATCTAACGGGAAAGACGAGCCCAAACCCGCAGAATGAACCATTGGAAAAATGAACTGGGCAAAGACGTTACCAATGAAGCATACGAAAGATACTGCTTACCCGACCTGGATGAAGTGAAAGTAGCTGTGTCCTAGTTGCCAACCTTTTTTGATCCGCTGGAAATTATCTGGTTAGGAGCATAGCATGCAGCAGCTTATCTGCAAGATATGGTTGGAGGAAAGCATGTCCGACGAATGGAACATCAGCATTGTTTTCTGATGTTCCATTCTGTTGAGATCCCCTAAGCTGTGCCAACTACAAAGGCATCAGTCTTCCTAACATCACATAGGTACACGTTCTGTAAACTGCTGTACTGTGTGAAAGACTAAAGCCACGCAAGTCCACCATCCATCAATTATTCACAATGCGGTAGATATTGGAAAAAACCGAAGAACTCAAAGTCGATACCTACCAACTTTTCATCGATATCACTGCCGCGTATGACAACATCTATTCCAAGAGATAAGCTAAAAAGCGCGGCGTCTAGTTTTGGCATCCCTGCCACACACGAAAGTCTGCAGGATGACGATGAAAAATTCACGCTATTCCGTCAAGGTCGTTAAATATCTCATTGACCCATTTGATGTCAAAAAATGCTTTAGACAAGGCAATGCGCTCTCACGTGACTTTTGTTTTATTTAACATCATACTTGAGAGAATTGTGCAGAACTCCCACACCAACACCAGAGGCACAACCTTGCCAAGCTGCATACAATTACTCGCAGATGACATATTAACATAATTAGAAGAAACTAGTGGTAAAGTGCAACAGTGCGTATGCAAAAGTTTCAGTCCATCTACGACGGATTGCAAAATACCCGACCATACCAAAAAACTGCCACGCCTCCTAAAAGTGGGCGGGATACAAAAATATAACTGTTGAATACTAGGTGGCTGTATACATTTCGACCTAATTCCCGACTTTTTAACTTAAAAAAATCACTTTTTTTAACGCCATGCCCACAAAAGTAGGCGGAGGCACATACTACATACACATGAAAGTCAGAAAATGCCAATATCTACAACTTTTGTCATACAATTTTTAGTCAATTTCATATATATTTATTGAAAAATAGCCATTTTAAACTAAAATCTCTTAAAAAAGTGGGCGTGGTCAATGAAAAGGCTTAAATTTTCTGGCCACTTCAAAGACAATTACAAGGCAATTTTACATACCAAAAATAAATGCGCTAGCACTTTTCTAACATGCTAAAATTTAGAAAAAGTATTTTTTTAAATTAGAGGTGGTCGCACATACAGGCCTGTAGTGGGCGTGTCTGTGGGCGGATTCGGCTAATTTTCAAACTTGATCTGATCCAATGGACTTCCAGCCAACCCACAAATTTCATCTCTCTGCCTTAAAATTTAAGGCCTAAAAGTTGTTTACATACGAACGGACGGACGGACGGACATGGCTTAATCGATTCTCCTGTCGGTCCCATTCATATCTCTAAAGGTCTTAGGGGTCTACGGTTATTATTATACTGCGTTACAAACTATAGATCAAACTTAATATACCCTGGGTCAGGTATAAAAAGCGCTATATCAACGAAGCTGTCGTGAGTATTGGGTGGGCGAATGTGGGTTCAACAGTCTACAAGGGCTAATTCAAGTATATGCTTTCATCAAGAAGAGAAACCCAACCCCGACTTCTTGGACAGAACATCACCATAGACACCTATAGCGTTGAGGTAGTTAGGAACTTTATCTAAGGTGAAATCAAATAAAGGATAACTCTAGCCGATCGCTGTTTCTTTGGGATAAGAAGACAATTAAGAAGTAAAGCCCCAGCAGCTAAAAAGTACTGTAAAAAAGCCGTCATCAAACCAGTCCTGCTTTACGGAGCAGAAGCGTGGATTCTGTCAAAGACGGATGAAAAAACCTTAGGTTGTGGAGAGGGAGATATGACACGTCGAATTGTACAGCGACACCGACCTAGCCAGAAGAATAAAAAGACAACGGCTACGATTGCTGGGTCATCTAGAGCCGATAGACACAAAAGCCCCGGCCCGAAAAAATTTTCGAATCCACCCGGCAGGGACGGCACACTAGAGGAGCACTGAAACTCGGGTGGCGCACGCAATGGGAAGGGACATCACCCAACTTCGCTTGCGAAACTGGAGCCGACCAGCTGGAGAAAGAGCTGTGTGACGAAGCTTGCTGGCTGAGGCCCAGGTCCACCCCGGACTGTAGCGCCACCTGAAGTAAGTAAGCTAATAATATAATGGAGACCGAACCTATTGCCTTATGCATTGACAATATCTTTAATAAAAGGTGGTTAAATTTTAAGGGTCGATGTTGATTTTGAATAAAACACAAACTACTTAGGAAAATTTTGTCATTTCTTATTATTATGAAGGAAAGTTTTTTTTGCTTCACTTTTTGTTTAGATTGTGTGGTTCATAGTATGGATTTCAAAGCATACGATTTAGATGTTACAATTTAAACGGAACGGAATGTAGCCAACCGCAAACACTGTGAGGCATCGAACCGCCCTCTTTTTATTATGATAATATTGGTATGGTTCAGTTATGTATGGAACAAAATATCGGCCAAATGATCGCCGCGACCTCAGCGGCACAGCTCCATCCGATGGTCCAAATTTTCGATGACGCTGAAGCATAATTGACTCAATTTTTTGCACGATTTTTTCGAATGTACGCACAATTGGACGACTAAATTGACCGAAAAAAGTGCCCGATAGCACGATATGCATTTTGATTTGATCGTTCTATTTCATAAAAAGCCTGAAAAACTTAAACGCGTTGCTCGATTGTGTATCTTTCCATGGTTCAAATTGAGTTAGTCTGAAATTGATAAATGTCAAATGAAATGCAAAAAAAAACTTGACGTTTAGGTGTGTTTTACATTCAACATCGGCCCTTAAAATTTAACCACCCTTTATTTGGTTGTAACTATTACATTGACTGAATTGTAAATTATGTATTGAAAGTAACTTTAATTGTTATTAGGTAAAAGGTCAAGGAAGTTGTCTCTTTAATACAATAAACAGATTCAACAAAACGTAAATGAAAACAATGTGGTTTTTGGGGTCAAGGCTTAAGTTTACACAGCTTGGTAATTATATTGTATTTAACTTGTACATAAATATTCATGAAGTCATTAGTCTCATTTTCTAAATCTCTTTTGATTGCAGAAAATTGTATTGTACTTCGAATTTCAAAACAACTCAGATTCAATTACAATTCAATTACAAAGAAGAGCAAGGGCTTAAAGTTAAAAATTCCCTCAACACCAGAGAGCTTTTACGTATATTTAACCTTTTTTTAAATGGGTATTTTTTTTTTGTCTTGGAAAAACCTAAACATTTTGTTCTGCCGCAACTTAAAGTTCTTGTAGTTTAGCACTTTGATTTTCAATAAATTACAAATTAAACTTAGCGCAATATCATTTCATGCATTCGATTTCTGGTGAGCGTGCGTGGTGCCTCTTAAGTCAATTTCCTTAGAAACCATCTAGTCTTTGTTTTGCTATGCTTACTAACTCATGCGCTACAAGTCATTGCTTAATAACGCAATAATCGTAATGTTATTAGATTGCATTTTGCTGTACAATTAGAGCAAGAGCATTAGGTAAAATTTATCAAAAGGGGTTCTTTGCCACTTAATTGTGCTCCCAGAAAATCATGTGGACTTAGAATGAATTCCTAACGTGCAACGTACTTTCAACTCAGAGGAATGCAAAGGTATTCAACACAAAGTAAATTCTGCTTCTATTTTGGGAAATGAAATAGTATTAAGAGTTCGCCCAGTCAGCATACTTTTGTGGTAGCTCGAAAAGAGAAGCACTTAATTACGAAAATCAAAAAAATCCTTTAGTTTGTAGAATTTTCACAAGAAAATTACATTTATAATATGAAATATTTAGAAGGGCGAAAAACTCTGAATGCGAATAGGGGAAATACTTTATAAAGGTCCCCAGAGGTCCCTATACTTCTACTTTGCTCAATAATATTTCAGCGTTTTGTATGTACTTCTATAACACTGATTTCCTGTTATCAACTTAATTTCAATCTACACGTGTCGGCCAACTTTTTGCCCACAGTCCCGCTTGCGATAAACTTTTCCATTACCGGACACTGTGGCGTATGTGTAACATTTTTCCTTTTGCTGGTATTTCTTTGCATGACGATGGCCCCCGTGCTATCGATGCTTCACCACAATTTCTTCTTTCATACACTAATGGACTTTGGGAAAAAAGCTGTATATTTAATCACCTAATGGTCTCAACACCGTTCTTTACAATATTCACCTGTTGTGACCTTCGTGAAACAAGACGAAAGGTCAACTGCTTTTGAAACTCAACAGAGAGGTAAAATACTTGTGGATGCTAGAATGTATGAATGGCTTGATAAGATTTTGCCCAAGTCGAATGCTTACTCATTCAAGTGTTTTGATTTGAAAGGATTCAATAGGTCGGTGTTGGCACTTCCCTAGGATGGGCAAGGTCAGTGAAAGGGCTGGTCATGGTCTGCGCGAAAGAAGTATTGAAAGTCATTCACTTGAAATCATAAATCAATGTCAAGTCGTTAATTCTTATATTTGCTGAACATTTTGGGTTATTTTTTGCTTGGAATTCCTAAATGATTGATTGAAGTTTTTCCGAATATATTTTTTTTTTTCTCTCTAATTGTACAAGTTGTGAATGCCACCAGTTGTTATATTAAAGATAACAGTAAAGAGTTGAACCAATTCGATAGCAATCAATAAATGAATGATATTAATTATAGATGGTTGAGTTTCCATTCAATAATGAGTGGTTGAAATCAAAAGACATGGGTGTGTTGGAATTTATCCTTTGTCATTCGGTTTGCGGTCACCAAGCATTTCGTAACCATTTTTGGTGTTATTGGAGACTATTTGCTTTCATCATTGTGCTTGCGGTAATAGTACTTGGCAGCCTTTAACCACAAGGGTATTCCGGGTTTCAAATTAATTTTCATCTGTTGGAGAGTTCTATGCATTCACATCAAAATTACAAGGAACTTTTGGTGCACTTTCGGTAGTAAATCAGGTTTTTCGTGAGAATTTTCGAATCATTGCGATTTATTCCGCAGAGAATTAATTTTTATTTGTCGTGAATTTATTGACTGCGAAGGCATATAGAAGTTAAAAAAAAAAAAAACAACAATCTTCACAGAAAATCAAAACTTTATTCTCGCTTCTATTCCTGATTCTAGAAAATACCGGGTGTTTCGATTTTTTGCCAAAAATGTAGCTGAGGTTGCAAATTATAAAAAGTAGATCCGGTGGATGCAACCAGCATCAAGTATTGATAGCCAGTGGCAACATTGCCAAAATGCCATCAGAGACGCCGCCTCTGAAGTGCTGGGTTTCACACGGCGACCACAACGAAACCCCTGGTTTGACGATGAATGCCGGCAAGCACATGCAGCTAAACAGGAAGCATACAAAGCGGCGCTGCACAGAAGGACTAGAGCTGCTCGCGAGCTCTACGAGCAGAGGAGGAAAGAGGAGCACCGGCTTCTCCGAAGGAAAAAGAGAGAGCACGAGAAGCGCGCGGTTGAAGAGATAGAGAGATGTTACAACAGGAATGAGGTTAGGAAGTTTTACCAAAGGATCAAAAGGTCCTGCCAAGGGTATAAACTTCGAACTGAAGCCTGTAAGGACCATCAAGGGAACATCGTTGTAGAATCGCAGTCGATGCTGAGGATTTGGAAAGACCACTTCTGCAGACTGTATAACGGCGAGGAAGAACCAAATACCGCTGTCAGGCAGAACGAACCATTCAACCCGGGCGAAGACGTTACCGACGAAGCATACGAACGATACCGCCCACCCGACCTGGAGGAGGTGAAAGTAGCTGTGTCTAAGCTCAAGTGCAACAAAGCAGCCGGAGCAGACGGCCTAGCTGCCGAACTTTTTAAATCCGCTGGCGATGAGCTGGTTAGGAGCATGCACCAGCTCATCTGCAAGATATGGTCGGAAGAAAGCATGCCCGACGAATGGAACCTCAGCATTGTTTGCCCGATCCTGAAGAAAGGAGACCCTCTGAGTTGTGCCAACTACAGAGGCA
Source organism: Neoascia interrupta (assembly GCA_947623515.1). Classification (NCBI taxonomy): domain Eukaryota; kingdom Metazoa; phylum Arthropoda; class Insecta; order Diptera; family Syrphidae; genus Neoascia; species Neoascia interrupta. The sequence continues at coordinate 177,605,185 of OX392463.1, forward strand.
TAAGTCTTCTTAACATCGCATACAAGATCTTTTCTGCTGTACTGTGTGAACGCCTGAAGCCGTTTGTCAACAATCTGATAGGCACATATCAGTGTGGCTTTAGGCCAGGAAAGTCCACCATCGATCAAATATTCACACTGCGGCAGATCTTGGAGAAAACCCAGGAATTCCAAATCGATACACACCACCTCTTCATCGATTTCAAGGCCGCGTATGACAGCATCTATAGAGACGAGCTTTATAGCGCAATGTCTAGTTTTGGCATCCCTGCCAAACTCGTCAGTCTGTGCATGATGACGATGGAAAACTCACGCTGTTCCGTCAAGGTCGGCAAAGACCTCACCGACCCCTTTGATGTCAAAAAAGGATTTAGACAAGGCGACGCGCTGTCATGCGACTTCTTTAACATCATACTTGAGAGAATTGTGCAGAACTCTCGCGCCAACACCAGAGGTACAATCTTTCAAAAGTCCGTTCAACTACTTGCATACGCAGACGACATTGACATAATCGGTAGAACAAAGCGTGATGTCAGTGAAGCCTTCGTGAGTATTGGGACGGAAGCGGCGAATATGGGTTTAGCAGTCAATGAGGGCAAAACCAAGTATATGCAGTCATCAAAAAAAGACACCCAACACCGACGTCTTGGACAAAACATCACCATCGACAGCTATAACTTTGAGGTAGTTAGGGACTTTGTCTACCTGGGTTCCGCTATCAATTCAGACAATGACACCAGCGCTGAAATCAAACGAAGGATAACTCTTGCCAATCGCTGTTTCTTTGGGCTAAGAAGGCAATTGAGTAGCAAAGCCCTCTCTCGAGCAACTAAAGTGTCCATGTATAAGACCCTCATCATCCCAGTCCTGCTTTACGGTGCAGAAGCATGGACCCTGTCAAAGGCGGATGAAAACACTTTAGGCAGCTTCGAGAGGAAAATTCTTCGGACGATTTACGGTCCCGTTTGCATAGACGGAGAGTGGAGGAGGAGATATAACATCGAACTGTACGGGCTGTACAGCGATACCGAATTGGCCAAAAGAGTCAAAACACAACGTCTACGATGGCTGGGTCATCTAGAGCGGATGGACACCAACGCCCCGGCCCGGAAAATCTTCGAATCCACACCGCAGGGACGACGGGGTAGAGGAGCACCGAGACTCAGGTGGCGCACGCAAGTGGAAGGGGACCTCAGCCAACTTCGCGTGCGAAACTGGAGACGGCTAGCTAGAGACAGAGCTGGCTGGCGAAGCTTGTTGGCTGAGGCCCGGGTCCACCCCGGACTGTAGCGCCACCTTAAGTAAGTAAGTTAAGATCCGGTGGATTCTGATGAAGCTAAGCTCATTTTGAAAATACCCCAAAATGAGTATTTTAGGGCACATTAAATTAGTAAGACATTTTATTCAAACTTTTGTTTATATTGAGAAGACGGGAACCGACACAATATTCTTTTGGTACATCAAAAACGGGCTAAAAGAGGCTTTCAACTTTATTTTGGGGCAAGTGACAGGTCTCTTGTTATGTCTTCATAATATAAAAAGTTTTTGAAAATTCAAAGCTAAAACTAAAAAGGATGATATACCTTGATTGACCTCACCATCACAGGCGTTCATCGTTGTTACTTTAGGAAACCTGATTCCCCTAATGAAGCAAGAAAAATTGTTGAGTGGAATTTCAAGGAAATTTTTAATATTAAGAAGTTAATGGAGCTAAACGAAACTTATGAATTTTTCGGGCATCTAGACACCATTGATTAGCTTATTCGTGCTCTCGCTACCATCGACACAAACACAACTAGCGAGGAAACAATTTGGTGTCGAACTCAAAAACTCAGAAAAAACGAAAAAATAAAAAAAAAGAGTGGTTCGTTTAATGTTAATATGTGTGTGGGTTATTTTATTTTACAACTTTTACATTATTTTTGGCCTGTCTCGAAGTTCACCCCAACGTCCGTGTACCTGTTGCAGAAAAGCGTAACCTTAACCACTCGGAGTAATTTGTCTCTTACTTCATTTTTCATTTTCACGTTCTCGAAAACTATTTCGATTTCCTCTGGAACAGAATTAAATTTAATGCATGTCAACATGTCGAATTAATAGTCGCTTACATATATTACCTTCTCTGCGAATCCCTTAACGATGAGCCATGAGTTGCTTGAGGGCAATCCTCTATCCTCATTGCCTGTTCAGTCTTTGAACCCCAGCTAAGGAGATTGTCGTTTTTATTTTGTTCAACTGACGGAGCCAATAGGCTTTAAAGGAGCTTAATTTGGACAAACATTCTCCTCGCCCACTCACTTACCTAGTCTAGCAGCTTTGCTGCTGGTAAGTATAGACGCCTGCGCCATAGCGGAGTCTAAGAGCTGGGACATTAGTATTTTGTGTTGTAGGGAATATTTTTCAGATTCTGCGCAGATTCCTTCCGCGAGACGTTACAAGTCATTCCAATGTGGTGAGGTGTCCAGTGTCCACATATTCTTCACGCTGATGAAATAATTGCTCCAGCTCTAAGATCAAATACAAATCAGTTGTGAATTAATTTTAGCGATTTGCTTATGCTCTCTACACACCGAACTCAAAACAGTGTTTCGCGCCGTGAAAACGCGCGAAAACTTTTTCAAAAACATGAGTTTTCCCCTACATTTTTTGTAAATTTTCTGTTTTCGAAACTTCAGTTTTTTAGTAGTTTTCGTTTTAGATCACTTTGAAAGACAGGAACAACAAATTGCCTTGAAAATTTTGATTTAAATTTGCAAAAAATTTCACTTTAGTCCCAACTTTGGATGTTAATATCTCAGAAACCGAATGTCCTGTCTGAAATCAGCTTGCGGTTTTGAGGTCAGCGTAAGATTTTTGATATGTTCCCATCTTTAATGGATCTTTTAAAGCATGCTCAAAAATAAATGTGGGCTAATAAATAAATGAAAAACGAAAACAAATTTTAGTCGGCCTTTAGCAAGTGTGAATGGCTAAACGAGTTTTCGAAAACTTTTTGGCCAAAGCTCAGTTTTTAATTCAGTGTGAAGAGCGTATTAGCCAATTTTAATATTTCTTTTTCTACTACACATTTCAGCACTGATATAGTTAAGATGTCATGTAGAATAGGAAACATAATTCTGGAGCGGTTTTTTTTTTTATTCAAAAGCTGCAGGCCTTTAACGTAAAAGAACGTTTAATTTATTAATAAACAACAAATAATAAACGTAATTTTATTTGCAATTTTTTTATTTCATTTGATTTATAAGAGCTTTCTTACTTACTTACTTACTTAAGGTGGCGCTACAGTCCGGGGTGGACCTGGGCCTCAGCCAACAAGCTTCGCCAGCCAGCTCTGTCTCTAGCTAGCCGTCTCCAGTTTCGCACGCGAAGTTGGCTGAGGTCCCCTTCCACTTGCGTGCGCCACCTGAGTCTCGGTGCTCCTCTACCGCGTCGTCCCTGCGGTGTGGATTCGAAGATTTTCCGGGCCGGGGCGTTGGTGTCCATCCGCTCTAGATGACCCAGCCATCGTAGACGTTGTGTTTTGACTCTTTTGGCTAGGTCGGTATCGCTGTACAGCCCGTACAGTTCGATGTTATATCTCCTCCTCCACTCTCCGTCTATGCAGACGGGACCGTTAATCGTCCGAAGAATTTTCCTCTCGAAGCAGCCTAAAGTGTTTTCATCCGCCTTTGACAGGGACCATGCTTCTGCACCGTAAAGCAGGACTGGGATGATGAGGGTCTTATACATGGACACTTAAGTTGCTCGAGAGAGGGCTTTGCTACTCAATTGCCTTCTTAGCCCAAAGAAACAACGATTGGCAAGAGTTATCCTTCGTTTGATTTCAGCGCTGGTGCCATTGTCTGAATTGATAGCGGAACCCAGGTAGACAAAGTCCCTAAATACCTCAAAATTATAGCTGTCGATGGTGATGTTTTGTCCAAGACGTCGGTGTTGGGTGTCTTTTCTTGATGACAGCATATACTTGGTTTTGCCCTCATTGACTGCTAAACCCATATTCGCCGCTTCCGTCTCAATACTCACGAAGGCTTCACTGACATCACGCTTTGTTCTACCGATTATGTCAATGTCGTCTGCGTATGCAAGTAGTTGAACGGACTTTTGAAAGATTGTACCTCTGGTGTTGGTGCGAGAGTTCTGCACAATTCTCTCAAGTATGATGTTAAAGAAGTCGCATGACAGCGCGTCGCCTTGTCTAAATCCTTTTTTGACATCAAAGGGGTCGGTGAGGACTTTGCCGACCTTGACGGAACAGCGTGAGTTTTCCATCGTCATCCTGCACAGACTGACGAGTTTGGCAGGGATGCCAAAACTAGACATTGCGCTATATAGCTCGTCTCTATAGATGCTGTCATACGCGGCCTTGAAATCGATGAAGAGGTGGTGTGTATCGATTTGGAATACCTGTGTTTTCTTCAAGATCTGCCGCAGTGTGAATATTTGATCGATGGTGGACTTTCCGTGTGCCTATCAGATCGTTGACAAACAGCTTCAGGCGTTCACACAGTACAGCAGAAAAGATCTTGTATGCGATGTTAAGAAGACTTATGCCTCTGTAGTTGGCACAACTCAGAGGGTCTCCTTTCTTCAGGATCGGGCAAACAATGCTGAGGTTCCATTCGTCGGGCATGCTTTCTTCCGACCATATCTTGCAGATGAGCTGGTGCATGCTCCTAACCAGCTCATCGCCAGCGGATTTAAAAAGTTCGGCAGCTAGGCCGTCTGCTCCGGCTGCTTTGTTGCACTTGAGCTTAGACACAGCTACTTTCACCTCCTCCAGGTCGGGTGGGCGGTATCGTTCGTATGCTTCGTCGGTAACGTCTTCGCCCGGGTTGAATGGTTCGTTCTGCCTGACAGCGGTATTTGGTTCGTCCTCGCCGTTATACAGTCTGCAGAAGAGGTCTTTCCAAATCCTCAGCACCGACTGCGATTCTACAACGATGTTCCCTTGTTGTTTATACCCTTAGCAGGACCTTTTGATGCCTTGGTAAAACTTTCTAACCTCATTCCTGTTGTAACATCTCTCTGTCTCTTCAACCGCGCGCTTCTCGTGCTCTCTCTTTTTCCCCCGGAGAAGCCGGTGTTCCTCTCTCCTCCTCTGCTCGTAGAGCTCGCCAGCACCTCTAGTCCTTCTGTGCAGTGCCGCTTTGTATGCTTCCTGTTCAGCTGCATGTGCTTGCCGGCATGTCCCTTTGTGGACATTGAGATGCGGGAACTGTGTACTAGCTACCACAACGTGTCGCCCCGCAGCAAAGTCGATCAGCCTGAATCCGTTATCGGAGGTCGTGTCGTGCAGGCTATGCTTTCCGACAGTACGACCAAAGATGCCCTCCCTTCCTAGCTTGGCATTAAAATCGCCTAGGACAATCTTAATGTCGTAGCTAGGGCACTGCTGATAAGTTTTGTCCAGTAGCTCGTAGAACATATCTTTGGTCTCGTCATCTTTCTCCTCTGTGAGGGCATGTGCGCATATCAGGCTAATGTTGGCGAATTTAGCCTTGATGCTGATCGTCGCGAGGCGCTCGCTTACAGGGTTGAAGCTCAAGACTTTTTGCCTAAGTCTGCCTCCAACAACGAAACCACATCCAAATAGGCGCTGTCTTTGATGCCGATAGCAGTCGCCGTAGTAGATGTCGCAGTTTTTCATCCTTCTTTTGCCCGGCCCGTCCCACCGCATTTCTTGGATGGCAGTAATGTCTGCCTTGCAGTCGTTAAGGGCCTCCGCTAGTTGCTCGGCTGCATGTGGTCTGTTAAGGGACCTAACATTCCACGTGCAGATCCGGAGCTCGTTGTCCTTTTCTCGATTGCATTGGTCGTCAACAGTAAATCCGTCCGAATCCGAGGCTTGTTTCTGCTTCGTGACTGGTGTTTCTTTACGTGGCCGGGAAGTCACCCCGACGGCACGACCCCCAACCTGGAGGACCAGATCCTTTGCTTAGCTCTAAGGACGGAGAGCCGGATAGCCCGCTCTTTATAGGCCTGAGCTCCGAATACGTCGTAGTAGCCCATATAAGGTGTTCACTAAGTAGTTCGGCCTGACCGGAACTATGGACGCCACCGTTGATTCTATCTGGGGAATTCCTCCGCCGCCGTCTTTCACACTCCTCCCCCCTCTCTCGTCTGCTACCCCCAACAACCTTCCAAAGGGGTTGGAACCCAATCTCTAGTTGAGGTACTAGGCACCCGGTGTTCACCACGGGGAGGTGAGAGTAGGAGTTGATAGACAGAGGTGGGTTTAGAAAACCTGTGGATGCTTGTATCCTCTTGAGTGCACATGTCTATCCTTTGACCACCACCACATATAAGAGCTTTCATGTACCCAAAAATCGTATCCGATTTGAATAAAAATATTTCTTAATCCTCAGGCAGAGCAACATGAATGTAACGCAGCCCCTAGGCACGACTTCCAGATTTTGGAACACACATTTTTGTCCGAAGGGCGGAGCAAAAAGCTGATTTTTTGATAATCCGCCATGTTTTCGTGGTGAATCACTTGGAGTTCGTGGTGGATCACTTGAACTTCATGGTGAATCGCTTCAAGTATGAAATACATTGACAAATTGTGAGATTATGCGAGGATTTTCAGGCGTTTCCCTGGCAACAGCTTGTAGGCCCCCGGCTTTCCAGTCTAGTTGAATATCTAATTCATTAAGTAATTTATGTTACAAACCAAATTTCATTATACAAATTGATTCTACCATTAAGATACCAAAATAGCTTCCGGGCTAAATCTCTGAATCTGCAAAATGTTCAAAAGTTTCTATGATGTAATTTGTGCGTGATTTTATTCAAATAATTTGACCGTATAGCATTGGAGACATTGGTGGAGACAAAATTTTTTCCACAATTTTTTTTTTCGAAAATATGTTAGAACTGCAGTTTTAGAACGATTTAACCAAAATATCATTTTAGCCTTTGCTTAAACTGTGGTTGCTGGATATATTTGCACAAAATTGGCTTTTTGAATAAAGCAGTTAAAAATAATCCATGACCATTACTTGTTCATTAGAAAAATAGGTTTTACAAACTACGTGGTTAACAACACGAATTTAAATGCGCTACGCAAGCGATTTAAAATAATTTTCCTAATAAATGTCATTCGCCCTTTTCAGGAACCATTTTCTATTCTTTATGGACACCTTTTTAACAGTTTGAGAATAGAAAAACGACACGTTTGACAGATCTGTTAGAATTACGAATTCTATTGGGATGTTTATAACGGAAATCTTTTTTCCGTTTGTAATCTTTTTTCCGTTTTCATTTCGTTATCTCTGCTGGAAAATGACATCGCCTCTCTCTAATGCAACCTAAAGTTACAGAAAAAGAGTGCTCATGTCAAATCAATTCTATATTTGTCTGATGCAACCACTTTGGGATCTTAAGTGGTTGCATTAATCAACTTCCGCTAATCCTCTTATTATTTCCGGTGGAAACATAGCATAAAGTTTTAAGAAAAACCTCAAATAACAAAATCCATTTCTTTTGACCTGTCTTATGATCCTTTAATGGGAATACGATCTATTACAAGCCACCCTGCATGTATATTAGCTTAACTAGCCCCTTTTTCGAAAATTCTTTAAAGATTTTGCCACCGACATGTATGCTTGGGCAGTCCTTTTTTTGAATTTGCTTCTTGTCTGCCGAGTTTCAACTTATTACACTTTTTTTATTCTAAGGCCATCAGCTTTCACTACAGAGACAGAAAAATTGATTGCCTTACTGCTAGC